>MU158772.1:0-106778 GCA_015888305.1 Antheraea pernyi | reverse complement strand
GTCACAAATTCACAAACTTTACCTCTTTATAATATTAGTGTAGATTATATACATGATTACCGTGTTATTAAAACCCACAATGGCGAAGGGCGTTAACATAGATAGATTATAATTAATATAGCCAGTTACAATCTAATCATGATTGATCAATTATTATTACTCGCAAATTAATCTGTGCACATAGTGGCCGATACAGCGCAACATGATGATAACATTACACTGGCGTACCTAAGTAGTAATAATTACGTACAGTAACGCTTAATAACCCTTTGTTACTCTCTTCTCGTAACTTATAACATTCTAGTTTTTGCCCACAGTTTTGCTCGCTTTAATGTTAACCAGTCTCTCGGGAACAGTACACTATCTCTTATTAAATAGTACTTATTATGTTATTTTTAGTACCCTTGACAGTGTGTATGAAAATTTCTCGATGATCGCCTATCTAATTTTTTTTTAACTGATTCAGCAAAATGACTGCACTGTACCTGATGGAAAGTACAGTACAGTCTATAAATAACGGTGACTGCCAGTGTTAAATAGCAATGGCAGTCATCGCTATCATGCCGAACTGCAAAAGTGCTTCTTCACGTCTGGTAAAGTTAAGGCTTGTAAGCGTAACAAGTTTTTTAACAAACTGTTTTTAAACAAACAAAATTTCAAATTTATAATATTAGTAAGGAAGTAAGGATGTTTATATACATTGCAAGTTCTTTAGAGCGGCGTTCGTTATAAGGGAAATCTTCATATAACGTAGAAAATAGTTCAGTTTCGTTGGTTTCCCTAAAAACTGACAAATTGGTACACAACTCTTTGTAGCGCAACGGTCATTCTCGAGGAAATACGCTTATAATTTAGCCGTCAGTATTTACAATAAGTGCTACACTGTTTTTGTTACAGAAGGTTCCGATTAAATTTTTTAAGATCTCGAAACTTCTAAGAAAGACACCTGAAGAGTTAACAGCCGCCTTGTTATTGTTAATTGCAAAGAACACGTGCCATTAGTTTCGGATTGCAATGTCTCTATGAAATTGTACTCTCGGGTACTGAACACATCAGACTTTATCTCTATCTTATCAGTCGTTAACTAACTTTGAATTCGTTAACATGGTCCGTAAGAAAAGTATTTATGAGAAGGGAGAAAATAAAAGTGATATTGGGAACTTTCTATAACAAAATTGGGTTCCATAAGTTTGTACACAATTAATAATACAGATTTTAATTGATATTGATTTCAAATGTTATTGATGTTTAGATAACCTTTATGGTCATGTAATAAGATCGGGTGAAGTATAATTTGTCTAAAAAATATGTAATAGTTATGCAATTGTTTCTAATCTATGAAATAAAAAAGAAAAATTAAACTGAAGTGACCCGAACCCAATTTACTAACACTTATTGCCAGATAGGAAACTTTTCATTGTATTATCTAAGCGACATATTATTATTATATTATGGGGTTGTAATGATAAAACTTACCCGAGATAACTCAATATTGGTAAAAGATCAATAGGAAATAAAAAAATAGTTATAAAATAACAATGTAACAAATACAAAATAAGCGACAATTAATCTAAACATGTGGTTACCATAATATATTTAATATTCGAAAGGTTGTACATCAAATTACAATATCATCCGATGGAAATGGATTTGATTACCGCTACGTAGTCTTCTTAGAAATAATCATTGCATCGTCGTCATGTTATACGATTCATATTCAAGTCCGAAACTAGAGAGCCGCCTCGAACATTTCTCAGAATCGTTGAGCCGGCGGCGGCGCGTCGGAGCCTCATCCACTCACGTGAACATAAACGTTCTATCATACTTAACTACTCTACAGAGGAATATCGGTCTAAACAGCACGATAATAAGTTCGAACTTACCACGAAGACTCCACGATACGCTCAAATGACGTAAGCCTCTCCGCGCGCTCGCTGACGTAAGCTCGTTGTGCAACGAAGCCCGAGGTACGTTTGAAGCAGGGCTCTTGGAGCGAATTCATGTAGAAATCGGTGTTAAGAAATGATTCTTAGGTGGAGAAGGCCGCTCTGAAAGCATGAGCAAAGTTAGTACGAGGAAGAACGTTCCAACCACCGTCCATACAATTTAGTAATATATTAAATGCTCCCATCTCAAAATGTATTTCAAACTTACAAGTATAACTACGGCGGTAAGTTACCGTCTTGCAGATTCAATAATGTTAAACAAAAGTATGTATGTTTGCAACAATTTAGGGTGGAAAAATTGATAGACGAAAACAACAGGGGAATATTTTCTTTCGTCTGTCCATATATATTATTATTTTGTGGAATCGCAAATACGGTAAATATTTTCGTTCGAACATAATTTATAAAATATATAGAGGAATAAAAGGTTTAATCGATGTTGTACTAATTGTTATCTTGTTATTCAAATATATACTTTTATATTTTAAATATATATCCTTTTTTGTCAGAACTCATACGTTTCTTGTCCAAATAGTAAGGTTTACGCGAAGAAAAATAAGGAGGATTATTTTTACGCGGATTTTGTTGTCCTACACATAATTCGAATCTGAGTGTTAAATTTATAAATATGTTGTTAGTTCTTTGGTTTCCATCGTACAAGCTTTGGTTACTTTAAAATCATACAGTTTATTATATTGCTCCTCATATCTAAAACCAAACATGCTATATTTTTAAAACAAACTATTAACGTGTAAAATAAATTCTAATAGCCTCACAAAGGCTTAAAAACCTCATTCAAGTTTTCCCGGATATTATAAGAGTGTTATTAAAATACATACAAACACAATGTCAGTAATTTCTGAAGCTGAAGAAGAGATTACTGGTTTCAGCATGAATGGGTCGGCTCACCTGTGGCGGTACCACCCTCTTAAAGAAACACCGACGTGAAGTAACAGTGCTTGCATTGTTGCGTTTAGTTCGGTCAGTGAGAGCGCCGGAGGCACACCTCCCCAACCCTCTCCTCTCCTCTCCCCTAACCCCCTTTCTCCCTAACACACGCTAACAACGCATTTGCGACTTCCCTGGTGTTGCTAGTGTCTATAGACGGCGGTGATCACTTAACATCAGATGACCCGCCTGTTCATTTGCCCCCTATGCTATAGGTGTCGATCGTCGATGTCATGCCATCCTGTAAGCCGGTTATTGGATATACATGGCAGACCACGATACATTACCATACCATTAAGAGTCACCGTGATGAGTTTATCATACCATCAGGCCAAGACACTCGTGATTGACTGACAGACATATCTCAAACTACTGGAGCCTATGGCAGTGTGAATAATATGCATGCGGTTTCCTTCTAAATTCTAGCACAGCGCTAAGGAATGGTTATTTGAAATACGACCGCTATCGTGGTTAATAAGGGGATGATAGTATGTATGAAAAATTGTATTTTTTCCATTGGCCCGTTAGTTATTCTTTTGTATTTATAAATATCAAATAAAAAGCCGAAGATAATACTGCATAAACAATGAAAAGCAGCGATAAAATTGCTAGTTGAATATATTCCGTCTCATACTGGAAATCAGCAAGCCTATGTGTTATACCTGAAACTCTTCAGCTAATAGCGAGCGTGGCACTTGGTTTTCATCCAGGTGGACACAACTGCCGTATCCTATATTCCAGTTTAAATCTAGAAATATATTTTTTGCCTTAAAAATTAGCAATTCATTTCAATTCAGACACAGAAGTCAATGCTCCCTTAAAATGTATTAGATTGAACTCGTTTATTTATTTACGTTTAAAATTAGAACTAGAAAGGAATATCTTCGTAGTGAATGTAACCGTGACCTATATTTGATAAAATACCTTTGAAATTTCTATGAACTTTACAAGTTTTGATTTGAGTAGTGATAAAGTTGAACGAACGTATCTAAATTATATCAGCGAATATTTGACCTGAATCAATTATAATTGTTGGAACGAACGTTTTTAACTATTATTTATTTTCATTGAAATATCTTGTATCAGAGAGTTTTATGTTTCATTATACATAGTATAAAACAAAGTCCCCTATCGCGTCTGTCTGTCTTTCTGTCTGTTCGCGATAAACTCAAAAACTACTGAACGGTTCTTAATGCGGTTTTCACCAGTGGATAAAGTGATTGACGGGGAACGTTTTGGTATATAATTTCTCCAGAATTGTTGTATAATCAGGGCGGGACGTCTGACTTGCCCGCTTACTTATTATATATAACTTACGAAACAAATTCCTCTATTTATTATCTCTATACTCCGGCGCTCTCACTGACCGAACGAAACGCAACAATGCAAGCACTGTTACTTCACGTTGGTTTTCTATGAGAGGGTGGTACTACCCCGGGCGAGCCGACCCATTCATGCTGAAACCAATAATTGTTTCATCATAGCTCTACCACCATTAAAATAATAGGGCGTATAATCAGGGCGGGACAACGTCTGGCTTGCCCGCTAGTAATCATTACATAGTATAAAATAAAGTCCCCTACCGTGTCTGTCTGTCTGTTCGCGATAGTCTCGATAACAACTGAACGGATTTTCATGCGGTTTTCACCAGTGGATAAAGTGATTGACGGGGAACGTTTTGGTATATAATTTCTCCAGAATTGTTGTATAATCAGGGCGGGACGTCTGACTTGCCCGCTTACTTATTATATATAACTTACGAAACAAATTCCTCTATTTATTATCTCTATAAGTGATTTATAAGCATAAGTTTATTGACTATGTTCTTTAGCTGTTTTGCGTTATTTCTAATGTTTATATATCTAATACCTTTATAAATAAGGTAGGCAAAACTCGATGTATTCAAATGAAATTGTAAGGAGTATTCGGGCGCTTGCATTCGTAACGCGGACTAAATTTAATACGGCAGAACTATATATATCTTAGAATGGTTATAGAAAATTCTTCGATGCTGTCTGTCACTTAAGGATAATCCACAATAATCATGTTTTCATATATTATTAGGTAAAATTGGTTATTTGTGACGCTATTTTCGCCAGTATAACAGTTTAACATTAATAAAAATTGCTTTTTACAGCATATAGTTTTAGTATATAATTTGTCTGCCGAGGCCGCTAGTTATATATAACTTACGAAACAAATTCCTCTATTTATTATCTCTATTAGTGATTTATAAGCATAAGTTTATTGAATATATTCTTTAGCTGTTTTGTATTATTTCTAATGCTTATATATCTAATACCTTTATAAATAAGGTAGGGAAAACTCGATGTATTCGAATGAAATTGTAGGGAGTATTCGGGCGCTTACATTCGTAACGCGGGCTAAATACGGCAGAACTATATATATCCTAGAATGCTTATAGAAAATTCTTCGATGCTGTCTGGCACTTAAGTATAATCCACAATAATCATGTTTTCATATATTATTAGGTAAAATTGGTTATTTGTGACGCTATTTTCGCCAGTATATCAGTTTAACATTAATAAAAATTGCTTTTTACAGCATATAGTTTCAATGAATTTTTCGGTAGGTAACACAGATAAAAATACTATAGACAAAAAAGTTCTTTATGCGACTACACTTACGAACCTTTTTTGACTTTGATGAACTGTATAAATACCAATATGTAAAAAATGGATTTAAATTGTTTAGATATTTGTGATGCACATATTAGTTACATTGCACCTTTGCAAAGCAGGTCCGGCTACGTTAGCTGAAATTGTTGCACATAATAACGCATAGAAAAGAGTGAAAAGTTTGTGATAAAAGGGCATTACTTACACAAAATGAAACGTGAAAATGCTGTAAGTTTCAACGAACGAAACGGTTAACTTGTTCTGTTGTTGAATAGAGAACCGGAGGATTAAAGTCAATCTTGCCATAATTAAATTTGTAGCAAGTTTAAATAGGATCGAAATAAATAGATTGGTAATCTTAAATAAGTCTGCAAAGAGGTTTTCAAAGGGAACTTTTACTTCTTTTTGAGACGTTACCTTTATCTATGAAATACTAATAACTTGTTGTTGGTTAGGGAAGCCGATACAAGAGTTGACGGTAATTTGAGTGGGTAATTCCCTTAGATCTCTTAGTATTTATTTCGAAACGCGTAGAATTTTGCAAAGCAGGTCCGGCTACGTTAGCTGAAATTGTTGCACATAATAACGCATAGAAAAGAGTGAAAAGTTTGTGATAAAAGGGCATTACTTACACAAAATAAAACGTGAAAGTGCTGTAAGTTTCAACGAACGAAACGGTTAACTTGTTCTGTTGTTGAATAGAGTACCGGAGGATTAAAGTCAATCTTGCCATAATTAAATTTGTAGCAAGTTTAAATAGGATCGAAATAAATAGATTGGTAATCTTAAATAAGTCTGCAAAAAGGTTTTCAAAGGGAACTTTTACTTCGTGTCTTTTTGAGACGTTATCTTTATCTATGAAAAACCAATAACTTGCTGCTGGTTAAGGAAGCCGATATAAGTGTTGACGGCAATTTGAGTGGGAACGTAGTAATTGGTTTATTTTTTTTTAGGAATTCCCTTAGATCTCTTAGTATTTATTTCGAAACGCGTAGAATTAACGTTACATTCGATAATGAATCAAAAACATGTAGACGTAGACGTGCATTCAAAGTGTTTGAGATTGCAGTCACAGTAATCGCGTCTTAGTTACCGCAGTTTCCGAAGTGAAAATATGAATGGAGCTTAGTGTGTGCGAATTGTCATTTCAAACTATACTAGAAGGAGGGGGGTGCTTTAAAATATAGGTAGGTAATGTCTTAGTGAGCGTATTGAGGCTGAGAGATACGGCCCGCATCCGGGTGCAATGAATGCGACGACGGTTTCAAGGGCGCGCCTCAGGTGATGACGTACGCGCACCCCTCCACCCCGACACGTCTCCCGCGGGTGTTCCGGCACCCACCTAATAATGCACGTCTACGTTATGTCTGCGGTGTCCGCACTCGTTGCAACCTTGAGTACCTCTCGAGGCACCCCATTCCGCACCTCGCTCGAGACTTCATGTAATAAAAGAAACACCCATGACGTCATAATAAACTACAAACGGTCAACCTCGCTTCTTTTCCTCATGTAAATTACTGTTGTTTTGACATCATTATGATTTATAGACGTGACCCGTTGTTTCCTATTTTTTTTTTATTGTAGCACCTCGAAATTACTGCACTATGCCTGATGGTAAGCACAGTACAATCCGAAGACAATGGCGACAACCGAGCGACACACTATTCATCGCCGGTCGCCGTTGTCATGCCGGCCTGCGAAAAGCTGGATATGCACAGGCTGATCCCGAAACGCGACCCGCAGAAGTGAATCACTATAACGGACTTTTTTTTTCTCAACCTGACTACGCTATTGACCTAGCAAGGTCTTAACAGCTTCACCGGACTCCTAAGGCGAGCGCTTAAGGCACTCAGCCGATTTTATTTCACAACTAGCTCAAGGGTGCACGGCACACCTCGGCTTGGGTTGCTGCCTGATACATTGCTGCAATTCGCAACCTATCTAAGTTTTTAAAACCCCACGGTGTACGTCTGCCACTATAGTTGGGACGACACGAGATCTCTATAGATTTCATCGTGACGCCCCAGCGGTTGGTCCACGCCCGAAAATCTGAGCTAATCTAAGCTAAGTTAACATACATATATGAGTTGATGAAACATATATGTGTACCAAACATACATACCTCAACAACTCTTATATATATTTCGTATCGGATAATTATGACGGGCTTTTTCGCCATATACATGGTGGTTGCGACCCAGTCAGACTGTAAAACCCAACTGACTATCAACCCAAATTTTATGTTACGTGTGGCAGACAAAACGTTTATGTGTCTAATTATCATAATAATAGTGGAAGTGTACGGACGGGGTGGCAAAGCCCGTCAGCTGAGCGAAAACGAAAGTAAACAGAACTCGGTCAAAGGGTTTGTACTCACCTACCCGCAATATTTATGTGGGTACAGGCCGGGGGGAGGGTTATACTCACACCCGATCCGTTTCTCCCTGCTTTGATGGATTGGATGGCGACCGGCGCGGATGTTCGGAAACTCAGCCAAAGGGAGTTAGCTGCCAGGCAATAGTCTCGATTTCCTAGCTTTGTGAACCCTAACAACTTTTACTATAAAATTATTATTTAGCGAAAGTTTTTGGGTGAAGGTTTTTACGGCAGCAAAGTGTTATTTAAAAGAAGTTTAACGTAGCTATTATAGATTGTTATATGGTTTATAGTTTGCATAATAAACCACATGGAATTTTGGCCTTTCACCGTAACACTAATTGTACAGTAAAGCCATTATGTCACAAATCGTTTTTGTCTTTGTGACATTAATGAGAACGATAACAGCCCCCTGCGTATTGCCGGGCGCTAAATATATATCGACTTTTCACACAAATGAACCGTGGCGTATCCAATTACGGCTTTGACAGTCTGAGCCGATCCTCCTCTAGCCGTAGTCCGTTACTGTGGAGCCGTTATAAGCTGATTAGGAAACTGCTCTCTTGAATGAAATTTAAATATTTTAAAGGACGTTTTTCTATCAAATAGGTGTGTATTGAAAGAGACGTCTCGTCAGCAGTTATTGCGTCAATTTTTATTGTGTCAAAATATTTACAAAGGTTTATTGTAACGTCTAGTTAAACTCGATTTTATTGGCGTTTAGTTTTTACATTTTTGAATGACTATCGACGTAGTTAGGTAATCTTAAACAAATTTTGTATAAAACACGCCAGTTTGTGTAGGATGCTAACCACGTCACTGAGTCGTGCGTCGTGGTAACTCGCTGACATAGGCATTTACACTTCTATCCTTCTCGGTAATGACAGAGTCTCGTAGACTGGCCAAACGCTAACGCTATCCCTTTTTGCAATAATACTAAGTTGTCGTATAGCACGCTTTCTAATCTACATTTTGAATAGCAATTTTTCCGCTTCTAAGAAGCATCATAACCTGATGATGTTTAACTAACCGATAATGTATCCTATAACTCATCCTTAATAAATAAGTTATCAATGGCCTATGAAATCGTTATAGTCTTATTTAATAAAATGTAATCAAATAGATTGTAATGGTTTAATTTAATAGAATTTTAGGTTACAGAGTGTATGTAGAACGTTCAATGAAACAAAAAAAAACCTACTTCATATTTAGTATTGGTAATCGTTTGTTTTTTTAAAGTTATACTTCTTTTGGCGCGTTAGGGAATAAAGATGAGGGTAAATTTTTACGATGCGCGTCCACTCCGTCACGAAAAGCCGACACCCTGAAGTTAGCTATAGTCAACATTTTGTATCTTTGTATTTCTTTGTATTAAAACTTTCAATGTATTAAATACCTTTTTTCTATTGTTAGTGTCGTTCTTTCTACAAACGTAGAATAAGGCGAAATATAAAAATTTTGAAAAGATTTTTATCTTGTTACGCCATAGAAGTATAACTTCTAACGCGTGTACATAAAGTACATACACACATTTTTTTTTATATTTTGCTAAATTTTAGTGTTTGACCACAGTCTTGTCTGATGTTAAATAACGATGTCTTCTAAGATAGTAACAGGTTACACCTACCTACAAGACAATGGTAGTCCGGTGAAGTTGTTAAGACCTTGCTTGGTCAATAGCGTAATCAGTTTAAGTTAAGGAAATTAATTGGCTCCTAAGTTCAGCTGCTGGAACACATCTATAGTTGTATTTTCAACTGTAGATCGGTAACAGTTCGAACTTTCCTTGATCAGGGCACCGTCTGAACTTGCTACCATTGGTTCATCATCGGGTCCATGTTTAGCTACAAAAAGTACATGTGGACATAGATGTTTGTTAACCATGTAACTTTTCTATACCTGCGAATTGGTTTGTATGTACCTGTACACAGATCAATTTTGTCAGACCGAAGCTCAGATATAGGTAGTTTAAACTTTATAATCAAAACGTCTTATTTTTAATTCTTTTCGTTAAACTCTTATATATACGAAAAATAAATTCAAAAGTGATTTGTATTATACAATAAACATAAGTTCAAATAAGTCAATTATTCCGTATACAAATGATACTGTTAGCAGGTGGCTAATTGTGTATAATCAGTGTGTACATATTATTATTTTTGTTATCAAGAACAGAACACGTAATAGGGAGACCGTGAACCGATGACGTAATGATTATTCAATTATCGCTGTAGGGGGAAAACAAAATGTGAATGACTTCTCTTGACCTGGATTAGTAAATATCAGGCCACTCTTATCTGTAACCTTGAAACGTGATGCGGAAACTGACTGCGAGCGCCGCTTAGTGAAAGCAAAATGTACGTACGACTGACTGATGCAATTGCTCTCTGATCGTTGCAAGGATTTATCATCGCCTCGACGTGAACTGTTGTTTGCGGCAACCCTTACCGGTTTTACTTAACCTTTACTTTCATGTAATTCAGTGTAAGACCTCGTCTCTATTTGCGATTCTAATTCGTGTTTCTTCATTTTCCTTGTAATTATTGTGTATCGAATTCTCAGTAAGTTCTTTTCCGTATACAGGTTAATAATATATTATAACATTTTCTCTCGGCTCTGCTCGTATATATGAAATAATGTTGAATTCGAAATAAATATATACAGCTGAGTGTCGTAGTGTCTTAAAACGTATAACGTATAGTAAATGAAGATATTATGTTTTTTTATTTTTTTTTAATCTAGAGATGAAATTAAAAAAATGATCGAAACCTATCCAGTATCTTTTGCGTGATGCGCTCAAAACGGCAGACCTCTAATTTTGCCATGGTTATCTTTTTTTCAACATTTCTATGTACCTAAATATGAAGTCTTAATAATCGATTTTGTCTCCAGTAACTTGCTTAATTTAAAAATAACTCCAGTATTCTATATCTGTTCCGGTTGTGGAATGAGCTTCCTGCTGAAGTTTTTCCCGGGGACTACAGTATGGAGTGCTTCAAGGGGAAAATAAATAGGTTTTTTAAAGGTCGGCAACGCGCATGTAATGCTTCTGATGTTACAAGCGTCCATAGTCTGCGGTGACCGCTTTACATCAAGCGACCCGCATGCTTGTTTGCAATCGTCGTGGTATAAAAAAATAATACATATCAATGTTTTTCAAAGTAATCGTTGTGGCCTTTTTCAGCTTCTATTAATACGGTCTTTTTGGCCAGCATCGTTCACATGGTGTTTGGCTTGGCGAACTTTACCTATATAAATAAAAGTTTCTGAATATATGTCTGGTCTGGTTAATCGTCGTTGACCAAATTACACGGCTTGTGTCGAATATTGGCGGTTTTTACTTTTAAATTTCATTGAATAAATATTCTCATGAAAAACTTTTCAACCAATACTATATAAATAAAAGTTTCTGAATATATGTCTGGTCTGGTTAATCGTCGTTGACCAAATTACACGGCTTGTGTCGAATATTGGCGGTTTTTACTTTTAAATTTCATTGAATAAATATTCTCATGAAAAACTTTTCAACCAATAAGAGGCTAGTCTTCAAATGACTGATTATTCAGTTACTGATCAAGATAGTGCGATGAAAAAATAGTTTTTTTTTTATTCCTTGTATAATTAGTGAAATTGACTTGTGCGGTATTGTTTGCTAAGAGACATAATATCTTTTTTGTAGAGCTTGTTTGTTAGGACAAGGTTTGTATAAAAAATCATATGGAAAAATAAAAAAATTGGGGTAATAAATGTCCATTTAAAAAGTGAGTGAGTTAGAAGATAGTATCTTTAAAATAATTGACTGATTGACGTTCAGTTGCCATTTTATTTAATCACATGGTCGTACTGTAAAGGTAAGATTTGTTCCCAAGTATTTTCGGTACTAGACCCGAGCTAAGCAGGGGCGGACAGATAATCTTTATATATAAATTTCTTCTGTACGTGTGTATGTCACTGAACTTCTCCTAAACGGCTGGACCGATTTTGATGTAATTTTCTGTGCGTGTTCCAGTGGATCCGAGAATGTTTTAGATTCACAATTGGATCCGGTAGATGGCGCTGCGGTTGAATTTTAGATTTTTATTATCAAGGCAGGACAACGTCCGCCCGGCTCGCTAGTTGTATATAAAACCTTACAAAACGAATTCATCGTGAAAATCGACGCTTACAATTGTTGTAAAAGATGTAAACACAAAGGTAAATAATATGAGATTGTAAACAACCTAATAGTGGTTTTTGTTCAATACCGTGTCAATAGATCTGACAACCTTGACAAATTCCTGGACAAAGCTAACTAAAGCTACGACGGAGCGGTTATTGAAATGTTAATAATAGTGAACTATCAGGTTGCATGTATCAGGCAACAGCTCAAGCCGAGATATGCCGCACACCCTTGAGCTACTTGTCAAATAAAATCGGCTGAGTGCCTTAAGCGCTCGCCTTAGTAGTCCGGTGAAGCTGTTAAGACCTTGCTAGGTCAATAGAGTAGTCAGTTAAAAAAAAGCGCTTCGACAGCGCCCTGTTAAAACTTGGCTAGTTATCTTATTTTTGACGACAGCCCCGTCAATCCGTCCCTATCTAAGCAACATATAACTATTTCGTTTTCACCACCGATATTGAGAATATGCCGTCTTACTTTCACAATTTTATCTAAGACAGTGTATCGTCACAATATTACTTTATATGTATGTATATATTACGTTATCATGCCATTTGTTTTGTCGAAATATAATGTAGGTAACGTATCTTTAGTTATAATATCATTGATACCCATCAATTGCCCAAACCCAGTGGTTTGCATATATGCGTTCCGGTGTACTCGTTTACGCAAGTAAACGGGTGTGCATAATGGATGCACGGTCATGGTCGACCGTGACCAATGACCTTGCCCTGCACGTGTATGTATGTACGGACATTTCTAAACATCGTTACGTCAGCGATTTCTTAGAGGTATTGCGAATCACGAGGACGAAAACGTTATAATGTAATTGACAATGTTAGTGGTAATAAAATAATGTGTTACTAAATGGTAAATAAGAAAGATATACTAAAACAGATGTATAGATTAATACTTGGAACGACTACTGACTGATCTTGTGAAAATGATTTTATTGCTTTAAGCACTGTTTTCTGTATTAATTACTCTAGAACTTTTTTACTGAGTCCTGACATATTTAATCGTCACTGATTAGCTTCCATGGCAACGTGTAATTATATGTACCTAGATAATAATCTGAAGGATTCTTTACCAGTCTGTGAAAGTTTCGTCAAAATTGGTTCAGTCATCTTTGAGATTAACCCGGACAAAGAATTTTTTTTATTTCCTTGATTGTGTCGTTCATTATATGCATCTACGCATATTATTATAATAACAAAATTATCGCTTGCCCTCACTTCTTCCCGCCAAGACAATATATACAGCTGAGTGTCGTAGTGTCTTAAATCGTATAACATATAGTAAATGAAGATATTTAAAAATAACTCCAGTATTCTATATCTGTTATAGAATAAAACTATGTGGGTGATCTGTATCAATAGAAGCTGACGATAGTTAAATTACTGGGAATTCTGTATTAAACGTGAAAGAGGTAGACGATCGTGTCCTCGAGTTACGGTCAAGGATATCGGAACTTTTGTAATTTTGTTTTCTAAAAACTTTACTGACGTCACTCATTTTACGGTTCATATTGTATTAGGTGATTTGCGTGACCTAATAGAATAAATAATACTACCTACGAATATAAAATTTCATTAATGAAATTGGAATTATATCTGGTAGAAACTTTGTAACAATAGCAGATGTAGCGCTTCATTTATTGACGTTGATGGGTCTCTCGGGACTGGGACAGAAGTTCTATTATTGAGCCGAATGAACGATCGGCTCTGTTATGTGATGGGTATTATGGTAAATACCGCTTTTTTGTACTAAATACATATATACAAATATCTGATGTATCATCATATATATTAATACGTGAAGCCTAAACTATGTGTCCCTTTTTAACGGAATTGGGCGAACGGATGAACGTAAAATTTGGCATAGTTAAAGTTTATATGGAGGAGAAGTGCATAAAGCTATTTATTTTATATAAAATGCATTAGAAGTACATTAAATTAATTAAAATATGCATTACTCACACTACTGCTTCAATTTTACACAACATATACACACATGTAAATAAAAAAGACATTTTGACATCTGTCAATAAAGGACTTCAAAAAAGGTTGTGAAGGAGGTTGCTATGCTCGACTATATGTATTATTTTACTCTTACGTTCCAATTACCGTTTTTCATTCTACATTCAACAATGATATTAACTCTAATAAAATTCAAACTTAAAAAAATCAATGAGCTATGGTCGAATGTCGACCAGTGTGCGCCCATTAGTATATATTAATACGTGAAGCCTAAACTTTGTATCCCTTTTTAACGGAATTGGGCGAACGGATGAACGTAAAATTTGGCATAGTTAAAGTTTATATGGAGGAGAAGTGCATAAAGCTATTTATTTTATATAAAATGCATTAGAAGTACATTAAATTAATTAAAATATGCATTACTCACACTAATACTTCAACATTTTCTCTCGGCTCTGCTCGTATATATGAAATAATGTTGAATTCGAAATAAATTTCCCCACACATTGGAACCGAAATGGTCTCGGACGGTCCGGTTCCAGAGGAGTTTCCTTCCACGAACGATCCCGTGTCAATAGATCTGACAACCTTGACAAATTCCTGGACAAAGCTAACTAAAGCTACGACGGAGCGGTTATTGAAATGTTAATAATAGTGAACTATCAGGTTGCATGTATCAGGCAACAGCTCAAGCCGAGATATGCCGCACACCCTTGAGCTACTTGTCAAATAAAATCGGCTGAGTGCCTTAAGCGCTCGCCTTAGTAGTCCGGTGAAGCTGTTAAGACCTTGCTAGGTCAATAGAGTAGTCAGTTAAAAAAAAGCGCTTCGACAGCGCCCTGTTAAAACTTGGCTAGTTATCTTATTTTTGACGACAGCCCCGTCAATCCGTCCCTATCTAAGCAACATATAACTATTTCGTTTTCACCACCGATATTGAGAATATGCCGTCTTACTTTCACAATTTTATCTAAGACAGTGTATCGTCACAATATTACTTTATATGTATGTATATATTACGTTATCATGCCATTTGTTTTGTCGAAATATAATGTAGGTAACGTATCTTTAGTTATAATATCATTGATACCCATCAATTGCCCAAACCCAGTGGTTTGCATATATGCGTTCCGGTGTACTCGTTTACGCAAGTAAACGGGTGTGCTTAATGGATGCACGGTCATGGTCGACCGTGACCAATGACCTTGCCCTGCACGTGTATGTATGTACGGCCATTTCTAAACATCGTTACGTCAGCGATTTCTTAGAGGTATTGCGAATCACGAGGACGAAAACGTTATAATGTAATTGACAATGTTAGTGGTAATAAAATAATGTGTTACTAAATGGTAAATAAGAAAGATATACTAAAACAGATGTATAGATTAATACTTGGAACGACTACTGACTGATCTTGTGAAAATGATTTTATTGCTTTAAGCACTGTTTTCTGTATTAATTACTCTAGAACTTTTTTACTGAGTCCTGACATATTTAATCGTCACTGATTAGCTTCCATGGCAACGTGTAATTATATGTACCTAGATAATAATCTGAAGGATTCTTTACCAGTCTGTGAAAGTTTCGTCAAAATTGGTTCAGTCATCTTTGAGATTAACCCGGACAAAGAATTTTTTTTATTTCCTTGATTGTGTCGTTCATTATATACATCTACGCATATTATTATAGTAACAAAATAATCGCTTGCCCTCACTTCTTCCCGCCAAGACAATATATACAGCTGAGTGTCGTAGTGTCTTAAAACGTATAACGTATAGTAAATGAAGATATTATGTTTTTTTATTTTTTTTTAATCTAGAGATGAAATTAAAAAAATGATCGAAACCTATCCAGTATCTTTTGCGTGATGCGCTCAAAACGGCAGACCTCTAATTTTGCCATGGTTATCTTTTTTTCAACATTTCTATGTACCTAAATATGAAGTCTTAATAATCGATTTTGTCTCCAGTAACTTGCTTAATTTAAAAATAACTCCAGTATTCTATATCTGTTATAGAAAAAAACTATGTGGGTGATCTGTATCAATAGAAGCTGACTATAGTTAAATTACTGGGAATTCTGTATTAAACGTGAAAGAGGTAGACGATCGTGTCCTCGAGTTACGGTCAAGGATATCGGAACTTTTGTAATTTTGTTTTCTAAAAACTTTACTGACGTCACTCATTTTACGGTTCATATTGTAATAGGTGATTTGCGTGACCTAATAGAATAAATAATACTACCTACGGATATAAAATTTCATTAATGAAATTGGAATTATATCTGGTAGAAACTTTGTAACAATAGCAGATGTAGCGCTTCATTTATTGACGTTGATGGGTCTCTCGGGACTGGGACAGAAGTTCTATTATTGAGCCGAATGAACGATCGGCTCTGTTATGTGATGGGTATTATGGTAAATACCGCTTTTTTGTACTAAATACATATATAAAAATATCTGATGTATCATCTATATTAATACGTGAACCCTAAACTATGTGCCCCTTTTTGAGTGCGATGAAAAAATAGTTTTTTTTTTATTCCTTGTATAATTAGTGAAATTGACTTGTGCGGTATTGTTTGCTAAGAGACATAATATCTTTTTTGTAGAGCTTGTTTGTTAGGACAAGGTTTGTATAAAAAATCATATGGAAAAATAAAAAAATTGGGGTAATAAATGTCCATTTAAAAAGTGAGTGAGTTAGAAGATAGTATCTTTAAAATAATTGACTGATTGACGTTCAGTTGCCATTTTATTTAATCACATGGTCGTACTGTAAAGGTAAGATTTGTTCCCAAGTATTTTCGGTACTAGACCCGAGCTAAGCAGGGGCGGACAGATAATCTTTATATATAAATTTCTTCTGTACGTGTGTATGTCACTGAACTTCTCCTAAACGGCTGGACCGATTTTGATGTAATTTTCTGTGCGTGTTCCAGTGGATCCGAGAATGTTTTAGATTCACAATTGGATCCGGTAGATGGCGCTGCGGTTGAATTTTAGATTTTTATTATCAAGGCAGGACAACGTCCGCCCGGCTCGCTAGTTGTATATAAAACCTTACAAAACGAATTCATCGTGAAAATCGACGCTTACAATTGTTGTAAAAGATGTAAACACAAAGGTAAATAATATGAGATTGTAAACAACCTAATAGTGGTTTTTGTTCAATACCGTGTCAATAGATCTGACAACCTTGACAAATTCCTGGACAAAGCTAACTAAAGCTACGACGGAGCGGTTATTGAAATGTTAATAATAGTGAACTATCAGGTTGCATGTATCAGGCAACAGCTCAAGCCGAGATATGCCGCACACCCTTGAGCTACTTGTCAAATAAAATCGGCTGAGTGCCTTAAGCGCTCGCCTTAGTAGTCCGGTGAAGCTGTTAAGACCTTGCTAGGTCAATAGAGTAGTCAGTTAAAAAAAAGCGCTTCGACAGCGCCCTGTTAAAACTTGGCTAGTTATCTTATTTTTGACGACAGCCCCGTCAATCCGTCCCTATCTAAGCAACATATAACTATTTCGTTTTCACCACCGATATTGAGAATATGCCGTCTTACTTTCACAATTTTATCTAAGACAGTGTATCGTCACAATATTACTTTATATGTATGTATATATTACGTTATCATGCCATTTGTTTTGTCGAAATATAATGTAGGTAACGTATCTTTAGTTATAATATCATTGATACCCATCAATTGCCCAAACCCAGTGGTTTGCATATATGCGTTCCGGTGTACTCGTTTACGCAAGTAAACGGGTGTGCTTAATGGATGCACGGTCATGGTCGACCGTGACCAATGACCTTGCCCTGCACGTGTATGTATGTACGGACATTTCTAAACATCGTTACGTCAGCGATTTCTTAGAGGTATTGCGAATCACGAGGACGAAAACGTTATAATGTAATTGACGACGTTAGTGGTAATAAAATAATGTCTTACTGAATGGTAAATAAGAAAGATATACTAAAACAGATGTATAGATATTAAGCCTTGGAACAACTACTGACTGAATCTTGTGAAAATGATTTCATTGTTTTAAAGACTGTTTTCTGTATTAATTACTCTAGAACTTTTTTACTGAGTCCTGACATATTTAATCGTCACTGATTAGCTTCCATGGCAACGTGTAATTATATGTACCTAGATAATAATCTGAAGGATTCTTTACCAGTCTGTGAAAGTTTCGTCAAAATTGGTTCAGTCATCTTTGAGATTAACCCGGACAAAGAATTTTTTTTATTTCCTTGATTGTGTCGTTCATTATATACATCTACGCATATTATTATAGTAACAAAATAATCGCTTGCCCTCACTTCTTCCCGCCAAGACAATATATACAGCTGAGTGTCGTAGTGTCTTAAAACGTATAACGTATAGTAAATGAAGATATTATGTTTTTTTATTTTTTTTTAATCTAGAGATGAAATTAAAAAAATGATCGAAACCTATCCAGTATCTTTTGCGTGATGCGCTCAAAACGGCAGACCTCTAATTTTGCCATGGTTATCTTTTTTTCAACATTTCTATGTACCTAAATATGAAGTCTTAATAATCGATTTTGTCTCCAGTAACTTGCTTAATTTAAAAATAACTCCAGTATTCTATATCTGTTATAGAAAAAAACTATGTGGGTGATCTGTATCAATAGAAGCTGACTATAGTTAAATTACTGGGAATTCTGTATTAAACGTGAAAGAGGTAGACGATCGTGTCCTCGAGTCACGGTCAAGGATATCGGAACATTTGTAATTTTGTTTTCTAAAAACTTTACTGACGTCACTCATTTTACGGTTCATATTGTATTAGGTGATTTGCGTGACCTAATAGAATAAATAATACTACCTACGGATATAAAATTTCATTAATGAAATTGGAATTATATCTGGTAGAAACTTTGTAACAATAGCAGATGTAGCGCTTCATTTATTGACGTTGATGGGTCTCTCGGGACTGGGACAGAAGTTCTATTATTGAGCCGAATGAACGATCGGCTCTGTTATGTGATGGGTATTATGGTAAATACCGCTTTTTTGTACTAAATACATATATACAAATATCTGATGTATCATCATATATATTAATACGTGAAGCCTAAACTATGTGTCCCTTTTTAACGGAATTGGGCGAACGGATGAACGTAAAATTTGGCATAGTTAAAGTTTATATGGAGGAGAAGTGCATAAAGCTATTTATTTTATATAAAATGCATTAGAAGTACATTAAATTAATTATTCAAACTTAAAAAAGTCAATGAACTATGGTCGAATGTCGACCACTGGGCGCCCACTAGTATAATTAAATATATGTATAGTTTAAAGATATACTATATCTGGTGTGGAATAAAATGTTAGATTGTCCTCCAATTATTATTACTATTGAATTGTACTAGCTTTTGCTCGCAGCTCCGCTTGCATTCAAAATCAAAAATACTTCAGTTTAGGCCATACTAAGGCACTTATGAACATCAAAGACTACCACCGGTTCGGAAAAGAGTCCCAGTCATCGAGAAGAACCGGCTAGAAACTAGATCGAGTACGTTTTTTTAACATATTATATTTCCAATACATCCTACAATAATAGCTTTTAGTGGATGCACAGAGAGGAGTCAATTCCAGACATCACTATCGTTCACATACTGATTCTCTCTATAATATCCTTTTGACACTAAAGCCCGTTTGACGTGGCGCTTAAATTTACAGTCCGGCAAATCGGTAACATGCTTTGGTACTTTATTGTCAAACCTAACACTATTACCAAAAAAACTATTACTGGCTTTGCTAAGTTTGAAATATGGGATGACCAGTTTATTACAGTTTCTAGTATTTAGATTATGCCGGTCTTTTACTAAATTCAGTTCAATTCATCTACATTAATGTAGATTTTTCTTATCCCACGGGAACACTATTTATTTCTTAATAAAGGGTACCGTATGCCCTTCTTAGTACCCTTGACAACGTATACACGTTAGTAACTTAAGGCGGAAAGTTAAGGCGATAAAGCAAAAACTAACTCATAATATTAGTCAGGATTGCTGACAAGTTTATTTCTTATTTTTCCAGATTCAGATTAATATGTGGGGGTTTTGGCATGATCTTAGTCTGTCCTGTAATGACTTTTATATTTTATTCATAATCTTGCGTTATTTGTAAATATTGGTGGCATTTTATGTAATACAGTTCGGCTATTATGTACAAGTGATACTAGACGGGAAACAATACCACGGAACATGAATTCCGAGATGTCACAAAAACCCCATGGAAGGTTCTACTAACAGGATACACACATGTAAATAAAAAAGACATTTTGTTATCTGTCAATAAAGGACTTCAAAAAAGGTTGTGAAGGAGGTTGCTATGCTCGACTGTATGTATTATGTTACTCTTACGTTCCAATTACCCTTTTTCATGATATTAACCCCAATAAAATTCAAACTTAAAAAAGTCAATGAACTATGGTCGAATGTCGACCACTGGGCGCCCACTAGTATAATTAAATATATGTATAGTTTAAAGATATACTATATCTGGTGTGGAATAAAATGTTAGATTGTCCTCCAATTATTATTACTATTGAATTGTACTAGCTTTTGCTCGCAGCTTCGCTTGCATTCAAAATCAAAAATACTTCAGTTTAGGCCATACTAAGGCACTTATGAACATCAAAGACTACCACCGGTTCGGAAAAGAGTCCCAGTCATCGAGAAGAACCGGCTAGAAACTAGATCGAGTACGTTTTTTTAACATATTATATTTCCAATACATCCTACAATAATAGCTTTTAGTGGATGCACAGAGAGGAGTCAATTCCAGACATCACTATCGTTCACATACTGATTCTCTCTATAATATCCTTTTGACACTAAAGCCCGTTTGACGTGGCGCTTAAATTTACAGTCCGGCAAATCGGTAACATGCTTTGGTACTTTATTGTCAAACCTAACACTATTACCAAAAAAACTATTACTGGCTTTGCTAAGTTTGAAATATGGGATGACCAGTTTATTACAGTTTCTAGTATTTAGATTATGCCGGTCTTTTACTAAATTCAGTTCAATTCATCTACATTAATGTAGATTTTTCTTATCCCACGGGAACACTATTTATTTCTTAATAAAGGGTACCGTATGCCCTTCTTAGTACCCTTGACAACGTATACACGTTAGTAACTTAAGGCGGAAAGTTAAGGCGATAAAGCAAAAACTAACTCATAATATTAGTCAGGATTGCTGACAAGTTTATTTCTTATTTTTCCAGATTCAGATTAATATGTGGGGGTTTTGGCATGATCTTAGTCTGTCCTGTAATGACTTTTATATTTTATTCATAATCTTGCGTTATTTGTAAATATTGGTGGCATTTTATGTAATACAGTTCGGCTATTATGTACAAGTGATACTAGACGGGAAACAATACCACGGAACATGAATTCCGAGATGTCACAAAAACCCCATGGAAGGTTCTACTAACAGGGAAGCCACCATCTCAGAACATTAAACATTGAAGTGATCACAAGACACTTGTAAAATATTATTACCAAGTTAATAATGACACGATCTAGAAGAAAAAAATACTTTTACAAATTAAAGATTGCATGTATATGTGTATGTATAAAACTTCACGAGTAACGGTTAAATAAGGATAGTTGTAAAATCAAATGTTACATTACATGATTTATGTAGTCTTTTGATGTCAAGTTAAAATGTTTTATGTTAAAAAACTGTGATAATTCCAATTGCGTTTCAGAAGGAGGTTAGATTATCATCATAATGATGTCGATTTTGAGTCACATGTGCGTCAACGGTAGCTGATGTATATGGTTGTTTGCAGGGCTATGAGCGCGGCGGGTCCCCTCAGCCCCCATCTCAGCCGGGTGGCGTACCGAGCCCCGGTGCTACGCAACAGAACGCCCCCGGTGCACTGTCGCCGACGCAGGACACGCAACACGCGCCGCACTTGCCGCCCCACGGGGCACAACCACCGCCGCAACATCAGGTATTTAATACATGTCGTTTAGCTGTAACGGACAGGTTAATCATCTTGTCGTCTTTTTTTTATATATAGATTAATTGTATGCTGACTTTTTTCTTCGTCGATAAGTCGTATACAAAACGCTCTAAGGAACTTGGAAAGCTCAATACTTTGCGTTGTTTTCTTGATTTATTACATATACACTTACTTAATCAAGTTTTTCACATTTATACATATCTAGTACAATTAGGTTTGTGACCCGCGATTTCGTCCGAACTTGCAAAACGTTATATGTTCAGTGTAAATATGCACACGGGGCGCGTGCAGTTCCGGATATTGCTTTTTCAGTTTATTATATCTGTGCATAAACATCTTTTATTTAAAAATAAAAATAGTCTAAGTTACTCCTTATAATGTTAGATATCTATTAGTGAAAGTCCCGCTAAAATTTCCTTATCCTTACCTATTCTTTCGACCTCTTTCGGAGATGTAAGTGGAACAAACAAAATTATTTTTAATTCTTTTTTGTTCTAAGTACCGTATGTACTTTCATATCCATTAATAAAATGTTGTTACTCTGACATTATTAAAACAGATACTTTAATTGTATTTATCTGTGTAATTCAATGATATATGTAATGTTTACAAGCCTCATTTGTACATATTATAAAAAGTTGATTGTGTGTGAAATTTAAAAAAAATGTTTATTTTATACATTAGCTTCTGTCCGCGACTTCGTCTGCGTGGAATAGTTACTTTGAGCTAACGCTAACACGCAGCGGAAGCTCTGATAAGAAGGAAAAGAAAACCCCGATTTTGAAACATATTTAAATGGTGCTCCGCTCCCACTGGTCATAGCGTGATGATATATATAGCCAATAGCTTTCCTCGATAAATGAGCTATTTAACACCGAATGAATTATTCAAGTCGGACCAGTAGTTCCTGGGATTAGAGTGTTCAACCAAATTAGTTAAAGATTACTACTCGTACTTAACTCGAGCCGTCATTCAAATTACAATAACTTATGTTAGAGTGGACTGATTTTAATGAAACAAAGAGTTAGTTACTCCCGAAGATATGCTTTATGATTTTATACTATAGCAGTGATGCGTGGTCATACAAACAGATAAACATTTCTAAAAAAGATTGAAATATATTTTATTACTTATTCGTTATACTAATGCAATAATATTTTTCACAAAAATCAAAAGTACAGACACGTTACATTCACATTTTTATTATATGTATAGATAGAAGAAGATGTTTAGATTCACTGAGAGTAAAATTGTATGATTAAAAAAATTTTTTTATGGTTATGCCGTGAAAAGTATTTAGTGCTCTCTTGTGTTAAAACGCAGTTTTTTTTATGTCCTAGGTGGCAAACAAACATGTGGGTCACCTGATGTTAAGTGATCACCACCGTCCATGGACATTAACAACACCAGAGGAGTCGCAAGTGCGTTGCCACCCTTGGGACTGGTTAGGGGAGGGAGATGGAGAGGAAAGGGGAGGGGAGGCGGGCCTCCGGCGCTCTCACTGACCGAACGAAACGCAATAATACAAGCCCTGTTACTTCACGTCGGTTTTCTATGAGAGGGTGATACTACCCGGGGCAAATCGACCCATTCATGCTGAAACCAGTAATAGTTTCAGCGTGGCTCTACCACCATTATATACCATATAGACAGCAATACCGTTTGAATAACCACCGTGAGAGATGATACACCTTATGCCCGATTTCTGAGGTACTTCAATTGTAGTTTATCTATTCAATAGCGTTATCGGTTCGATAACTTGTTAAATTGCGTTTCTTACCACCCAATCATACGATAAATGTCAGTAAAACTCAACGGGCCGTTTGACCGTTTATCTTATGGATAACTTTGAGTCAACAACTATTGGTAGTTTAACCGAGTATCTTAGAAACCGGGCGATAGTGTTTTTATCTTGGAAAGGATTTTACTCTATACATTTTACTATTATTTGCATGTAGGTGTCGCTAAATATTTTTGATGCAATTACGCGAACGAAGTCGGGGACGGTTACTGAACTTAAATCTTGAGGACTTTCAAGTTTTTCAGATGGAAATACTACTTCAATACTAATTCAAATGGAGCTTGAAATGTCGATATTGAAAAATTAAACAAGCGTAGTTGCGTGTCAAAAGGGGATATAAAAA
Source organism: Antheraea pernyi (assembly GCA_015888305.1). Taxonomy (NCBI): domain Eukaryota; kingdom Metazoa; phylum Arthropoda; class Insecta; order Lepidoptera; family Saturniidae; genus Antheraea; species Antheraea pernyi. The sequence continues at coordinate 82,575 of MU158772.1, read as the reverse complement.
ATTGATTGTAGAAATAAACAGTCTTACTAGACACTACTCAGGCAAAATAAGAAACAAGTTAAAAACCTTGCCGCGGCCGACGCTTGATTGGAGTAATCAATTGGTATTGATTATTCTGTTGATTTCTTTTCACGTTGCCTACAGATAGGCAGTTTTTGTGTTTAAACGCTTCAAAGAAAAGTCTATTTATTTGAAAATAGTTTAGCGTTTAATTTATTGATTGTGCCGCTTAAATAAAACCGCTTTGATGGATCATCGTATGTAGTAATCAGTTCCCTTTGCAGCAGTTATTTATATATTTTTTTTATAGTAGCACGGCAAAATGACTGCACTGTGCCTGATGGTAAGCATAGTACAATCCAAAAACAATGGCGACCACCGAGTGACACACTATCCTTCGCCGGTCGCCGCTGTCATGCCGGCCTGCGAAAAGCTGGATATGCACAGGCTGATCCCGAAACGCGACCCGCTGAAGCGAATCACTGTGACGGGCTTTTTTGCCATATACATTCTGGTTGCGACCCAGTCAGGCTGTATAACCCTACCACCCCGCTTTCGCCATTGACTCGTTCGTTATTCAGCAGGGTGCACCACGTACAGGTGAAGTTGGCTCGAGTGTCTCAAGTCTTAGATGTTATTCGACACCCCTTACCCTAAACTGTATGAACTATTATTTAATTTTAATATTCTACTAGATTATTACCGCTATTGTGGAGTAAGTAATCTTATTACACGTTTCTTGCTATTATTTCATACACCCCTTACTTTGATAATAATGAATTTATACGTGAAAATTATATGATGATAGATTATGTTAAATCACATCTGGTTAGTTAACTCAGTGGAACTCGTATTATGTCGCTAACGTGTGTTTGAAATGCATTAGTGATGTATCTTACCAAACGTAACCACGTAACCAAAGATTTAGCTGCTGACTGTACTGTGTTGTATAACCAACAGTGTATACAGTACCAGAAATTTACACGTATTTTTGACACGTCAGGGAGAAGGGTGATACGTCCGGTTGAGTAAAGTGCTCTCTCTACCGCACAGCGCAATGACTGCAATAGACAAAGCCAAACATAGTATCTCGGTCCTTAGCCCCGACGTGTCAAATCAGAAGCCGAGTACTGTACATTTATTTATGTTCTGAAATAGTAAACGGACATCGGTACATATATGTTAAATGATCACTGGGGCCTATAGTTATGTGTAATGTAGCTCCGAAGACAGTAATGGTTGGTTGTTACTCTGAAGGACTTAGTTGTAATTTGGAGCGTCTCGTGTGTCGGCGCGTGTTGTCATAGTTATAATAAAAGATATAAACCGGAGAAAGACGATATACATCAATGCATTCGAACGAAGCCAAGGCGAGTTGTTAGTTTCTAAAAAGTAGGTATAATAACATGAATTTTAAGAACATAATTCATATTAATTTTTCATTAACGGATGTCATTTGATTAACTGCCATGAGAAGTCTTAAGAACCTAAACATAATCTCTATAACTGATGGAGGAATATAGTATAATTTAAAAAAATCCACAGTTTTTGTCATGTGCGGTGTCATCTTACCTTAGAATATAATCATGAATATAAAAAATAATATTTTTATGTCTATAATTTTTTTTTAAATAGTCGGATTAGTACAAAAAAAAAATCATCAAAATCGGTCAAGGCGCTTAGAAGAATAAGAATCACGAACGTCAACAACACAACATCACTGAATATTTATGGATGACATTTAGCAAAAGTAACTTGAAATCGGTAAGAAGTTAGCAACACATTTTTTTTATCAAAATAAAACTCATCGTTCTTGAGAAACAGCAAAATCATTCTGACAAATAAGAAGTCGCAGTCACCAACTAAAGGAGTATATTTTTAATGGATAGAAGCGAGTCTGACGTCACACCGCTACGTCATGTTTGCATATCGTTTATCACAAGTCACGAAGACACTAAACCAGTACGGTGCGGGAACTTTAGCAAAAACGTTATTCAACTCTTTACCTATACATTTTATAGGGTTTTTAACGCTTCACCACAATCTCACGTGACTTTGGAAGTGTCCATATGACTGACTCAAAATAGTAAACTCTTAAGATCAGAAGGGGATTGATTGTAAAATATATTTTTCGGAACAGCCTTACACCGTGCGGGCATTAACAAATGCAAAGAATTTGCTTCTCGTTGCATAGAGTTTATGTTAATTCTTGTTCATTAGTGCTTGCATAAATACTAACAGAAAAAAAAACCAGAAATTTCTACATTCAATTAGCTAAAAGTTACAAGTTCACCTTTAAATTCGTCTATTAATCTTAGGTGTTGACAAATGCCTTCGTTTACGAAGCAAACCGCTGATAAAAGCTTGTTTTAATTATAATGATTAACATATATATCATTACATAGTATAAAACAAAGTTCCCTACCGTGTATGTCTCTCTGTCTGTCTGTCTGTACGCGATAAACTCAGTAACTACTGAACGGATTTTCGTGCGCTTTTCACCAGTGGATAAAGTGATTCATGGGGAATGTTTTGGTATATAATTTATAAAGGTATTTTCTATAATAGGGGCGAGACAACGTCTGCCGGGCCTGCTAGTATAATATGAATATGCAAAGACAAAACATTTTTAATGCCTTTATCTCCTGGGTTTGTCAATCGATTTTCTCTACTTTTTTGTTTAGTGGTTATTGACGAATGAAATGTGAATCAATAAAATAATTGGGAAATAGTTAATTTTTAATTTATATCATCAATATGATAATTTAAAAAATTAAAAAAAAAATTAAAATAATTTAAAATTATTAAAATATATTATATAATAATTTAAAATAATTTAAGATAATTTAAAAAAAATCATGTCTAATTATATACGGAAACCTTCCTCATGAATCACTTTATATACTGGTGAAAACCGTATGAAAATCCGTTGACTAGTTTTTGAGTTTATCGCGAACAGACAGACAGATAGACGTGCCAGAGGACTTTGTTTTATAATATGTAGTGATGTATTTGAATAAAATGAAAACGAATGCATAATAACGTATTTGTAGTACAAAAAAGCGAAAAGATTATATGCAATTATTACAATGGTAAACTGGTTGGCAAAAAATCACAATAATCTTGAAATTTAATGAATGAGTTACGGTCTAATTTCGATCATTGGACGACCATTAGCATCTTTAATACACTATAATTTATAACGTTTTTTATTCGTAATTTTAAATTAATTAATTTCATAAATTAATTGCAGACAATATGAATCATGACATTATTATAATCTACACTCTTTAATTAATTGTTTTAAACAATTTAAGAAGATATTTTTCAACATAAAATTTATATTTATTAAAAGTCAATGAGCACTTTGAGAATTATCCTTGGGTACGATTAATTAATACAGGTATTGAAACGAAGACAATATTAGATATAAGCTATGATATTTTTATTACTAGTGGGCGCCCAATGGTCCACATTCGACCATAGTTCATTGATTTTTTAAAGTTTGAACTTTATTAATTAATTCTTTTGTCAAAGGGTACTTCTATAATCAAATGTTTTCATCATGGCTACTCAGTTATTTGTCCCTGTTTCATAATTATATAAACATTTAATAAAATCGATATCTAAATGAAAATTGAAATTAATTATAAATTTGAAACAAAAACAGGGTGGTAAGGCTCTAAACATAACTTTACGAAAATAAAGAAATTTATCGCAACTCATGACTCAATTATCAATTATTTTACACGACACCATGTGTGTTAAATGTAGTCTTATGTAGTAGTATTATGAGGAATAGTGATATGCCCAGAATCATTGTTTGAAAAAGTAATGGATACACAATAGAATTAAATGGCGAATCCAAAACAAAAGTTGTTTGTAATAATACTTACCTTTTGAATATGAATTCATCTTTGTTCAAAATTCATCATCAGCTGTGCTAAATATGATTGCTACATCAGGTTGAACTGCATCATTGTAATTGAGATCTAAGTCATGGATTACTTTCATGAGCAAACAAATTTTCCTATTTTGATTTTACAACGTATTTTTATTAAATCACCATTTAAAGTGAGTTCACCATAAAAATACTAAACATTATAGTAGTGACGTTGACTTTGGTAATATTGCTTTATTCTTATGTCAACATGAAGCCAAGTGACACGAAGTGAAAGCAGTCCTATCACCAAAAAATTTTGATATCCGATAAGACCAAAGAGAATAATAATTATTTCAGTGATAAGATAAATTGTTTATCAGTTAATTATTAATGTATATATATTATGAATTTACATATAATCATTACATAGTATAAAACAAAGTCCCCCACCGCGTCTGTCTGTTCGCGATAAACTCAAAAACTACCGAACGGATTTTCATGCGGTTTTCACCAATGGCCCATCCATTGATTCATAAGGAACGTTTTAGTATATAATTTGTCAAGGATTTTTTCATAATCAGGACGGGACAACGTCTGCCGGGCCCGCTAGTATTATTATAAAATTGACCAGTTCATTTCAAAGGACATGTAAGGCATGCAACGTCATTCATGTTAAAAATATTGAAAAGGTAATTTAAATTAATTGGAACGTAAGAGTAAAGTGACGGATCTGTCAAAATGTCTTTTCCATTTACATGTATGTATATGTTGTGTAAAATTCTAGCAGTAGTGTGAGTAATGCATATTTTAATTAATTTAATATGCTTGTAATGCATTTTATATAAAACAGAGCTTTCTGCACTTCTCCTCCATATAAACATTAACTATGCCTAATTTCACGTTCGTCCGTTCGTCCAATTCACTTAAAAAGGGGTACAAAGTTTTGGCTTCACGTGTTAATATATAAGATTTGTCATAAATACAATTGAATATATTAATTTTATTTATTTATACAATGATAGAGCTCTGCCATGTCGTTCTGTGCGCATGACACAAAAGCTAGTGGATAGATATCGATCATTTTGTTTTTTTACTTCCTAGACATTTGGTCTTTATTTAAAACAATATTTTTAGGATATCTTTAGCTATACATATTGTAAGAAAGTAAATCTAACGTGTCTGTACTCTTTTGATTTTTGTGAAAAATATTGTTGCAGATGTTTTGGAATAAGTAAGAAAACCATAAAGCATATCCTCGGGTAACATTTAGTTTTGGTTTCTTTAAAATTGGTTCACTGTATAAAAAATTATTGTCATTTTAATGACGACACGATTTAAATACAAGACAAAAGTATATAAGTATACTTGATACATTGAAATGACCCGTGCGACTTCGTCTGCACCAAAACGGTTATCACCGGTTTCAATTATATTTTTAAACCTAAAACCCGATTGCAGCCACACCTACAGTTTCCAATTGTAAATCCAAACTATCAAGGGGCTCACTCAAACATTTACCCAGATGGTATGTGATAAATCTTTTAAAATAAGCCTACAACCCGTTCGTAGCGTCATCTACGGGGTTCAATTAAGATAAAAACTAACCTACAAATATTGGCGGTAACGTAAAAAAATAACTTGAGGGGTCTATGGACCCCAGTTGGAACCTAATTACTTTCCCTTTTTTCTAGACGTTTACTATACAGTCAGTATAGTTTACATTATAAAATATCAAGTTGATAGAGTTCAATTGTAAATTAAACGATAAAAATATTTATAAAATAAATAATAATAAATTAAACACTGAATGATCTGGAATAGCCAAGTTAATAAAAGTTAATACATCAAAAAGTAATTCTTGAGTTGGTTTGATATTGAAATGAAAATTATATATATGTATATATTGTATACACTCTCTCTCTCTTTTTTTCTTCTCTTCTCTCTCTTTTAAGAGAGAGTCTTTTTCTGTCACGACACCTAATCTACTATACATAGAATCTGCACATCCACAATACGCATAAAAATACTAAACATTATAGTATTGACGTTGACTTTGGTAATATTGCTTTACTCTTATGTCAACATGAAGCCAAGTGACACGAAGTGAAAGCAGTCCTATCACCAAAAAAATTTAATATCCAATAAGACCAAAGAGAATAATAATTATTTCAGTGATAAGATAAATTGTTTACCAGTTAATTATTAATGTATATATATTATGAATTTACATATAATCATTACATAGTATAAAACAAAGTCTATTATAATCTACACTCTTTAATTAATTGTTTTAAACAATTTAAGAAGATATTTTTCAACATAAAATTTATATTTATTAAAAGTCAATGAGCACTTTGAGAATTATCCTTGGGTACGATTAATTAATACAGGTATTGAAACGAAGACAATATTAGATATAAGCTATGATATTTTTATTACTAGTGGGCGCCCAATGGTCCACATTCGACCATAGTTCATTGATTTTTTAAAGTTTGAACTTTATTAGGGTTCTTTTGTCAAAAGGTATTTCTATAATCAAAGGTTTTCATCATGGCTACTCAGTTATTTGTCCCTGTTTCATAATTATATAAACATTTAATAAAATCTATATCTAAATGAAAATTGAAATTAATTATAAATTTAAAACAAAACAGGGTGGTAAGGCTCTAAAATTCCAAGTAAACATAACTTTACGAAAATAAAGAGATTTATCGCAACTCATGACTCAATTATCAATTATTTTACACGACACCATGTGTGTTAAATGTAGTCTTATGTAGTAGTATTATGAGGAATAGTGATATGCCCAGAATCATTGTTTGAAAAAGTAATGGATACACAATAGAATTAAATGGCGAATCCAAAACAAAAGTTGTTTGTAATAATACTTACCTTTTGAATATGAATTCATCTTTGTTCAAAATTCATCATCAGCTGTGCTAAATATGATTGCTACATCAGGTTGAACTGCATCATTGTAATCGTGGAGATCCAAGTCATGGATTACTTTCATGAGCAAACAAATTTTCCTATTTTGATTTTACAACGTATTTTTATTAAATCACCATTTAAAGTGAGTTCACCATAAAAATACTAAACATTATAGTATTGACGTTGACTTTGGTAATATTGCTTTACTCTTATGTCAACATGAAGCCAAGTGACACGAAGTGAAAGCAGTCCTATCACCAAAAAAATTTAATATCCAATAAGACCAAAGAGAATAATAATTATTTCAGTGATAAGATAAATTGTTTACCAGTTAATTATTAATGTATATATATTATGAATTTACATATAATCATTACATAGTATAAAACAAAGTCCCCCACCGCGTCTGTCTGTTCGCGATAAACTCAAAAACTACCGAACGGATTTTCATGCGGTTTTCACCAATGGATGTGGTGATTCATAAGGAACGTTTTAGTATATAATTTGTCAAGGATTTTTTCATAATCAGGACGGGACAACGTCTGCTGGGCCCGCTAGTATTATTATAAAATTAACCTATAATTTGACCAGTTCTTTTCAAAGGACATGTAAGGCATGCAACGTCATTCATGTTAAAAATATTGAAAAGGTAATTTAAATTAATTGGAACGTAAGAATAAAGTGACGGATCTGTCAAAATGTCTTTTCCATTTACATGTGTGTACATGTTGTGTAAAATTCTAGCAGTAGTGTGAGTAATATATATTTTAATTAATTTAATATGTTTGTAATGCATTTTATATAAAACAGAGCTTTCTGCACTTATCCTCCATATAAACTTTAACTGTGCCAAATTTCACGTTCGTCCGTTCGTCCAAATGGCTTAAAAAGGGGTACAAAGTTTTGGCTTCACGTGTTAATATATCAGATTTGTCATAAATACAATTGAATGTGTTAATTTTATTTATTTATACAATGATAGAGCTCTGCCATGTCGTTCTGTGCGCATCACACAAAAACTAGTGGATAGATCGATCATTTTGTTTTACTTCCTGGACATTTGGTCTTTATTTAAAACAATATTTTTAGGATATCTTTAGCTATACATATTGTCAGAAAGTAAATCTTACGTGTCTGTACTCTTTTGATTTTTGTGAAAAATATTGTTGCAGATGTCTTGGAATAAGTAATAACATACATTTCGATTATTTTTTACTTATGTCTGTCTGTTTGTTTGAACACGCGTCGCTGCTTAAAGTACTGCGTTCAGGATAAAACATAAAGCATATCCTCGGGTAACATTTAATTTTGGTTTCATTAAAATTGGTTCACTGTATTAAAAATTATTGTCGTTTTAATGACGACATGATTTAAATACAAGACAAAAGTATATAAGTATACTTGATACATTGAAATGATTTTATTAGTAATTGCTTTTTTTTTACATTAGGTTCCACGCGGACGGAGTCGCGGGTACAGCTAGTTTAATATAAAGTAACTATGAATTTTAGAAGCACTACAAACGAGTAGAGAAATTTTGCAAATGGAGTATATATTTGCTTACAAGTTTTTTATGATTTTTCTTATCTACATATGATATAGTGTTAATATAATAAACAAAGCAGCCCAAGCCGTGGGTATCAGCTAGTCTTTAATAAATGTGTATAACATTAACAAAATTACTCGCTATTTATATGAATACAGTAAACGTAGTGAGGTCGGTTGGTAGGGCAAGCCACGATGTTCCTGCCGAAAGAAACTTTGGCTATGAAGTTTACTTTTATAGGTACGCATTAAACCGCTGTTCAATGTACGGGATGGCTGGTTGCTGGCAATTTTTAAAAATTACCTTTCCCCTCCGGTTACTATTTCAATAAACCGTCTATGGTCGTGCTCCATCTAATGGACAACTTTTACTTTCGTTATGTTTATTGTTTCGTTGTTCTTGCATCGTTATTTTTACGTGTTCCCATTGTAATAATCGTTGAAGAATATGGACTTGTTTATCCTATATTCCGTACCGTTATTAATATTTTATAAGGAATTCCAATTTGTTTACTTTTTATATTGCTACTAGCTGATACTCGCAACCCCGTGTGCTTCGTTTATTATCTTAAGGATATCACTGTCATTACATAGTTTAAAACAAAGTCCTCTATCGCGTCTGTCTGTCTGTCTGTCTGTTTGCGATAAACTCAAAAACCACTCAACGGATTTTCATGCAGTTTTCACCAGTAATTAAAGTGCTTCACGAGGAAGGTTCAGGTATATGATTCGTCAAAGTTTTTTTTATTATCATGGCGGGAGAACGTGCACCTGGCCCGCTAGTAGAAACCTGAACCTCAGAAATATTTTTAAAGTACCAGTGCTTGTGGGGAAAGTATAGAACTGTGGATTTCTTGAAGCTTGAAATTGCCAATACGTCGTGTGTTGGCGCAGGTGATAATGCTCATCCGGACCTAGGGAGGATGGGTCGGGGGCCCATCTTCCCATTGCCCAGGTCCGGCGGACGGAGGAGACGGCCGGTGTGTACCCGGCTGTCTCCTAACAAGACGGGGCCCGGCGGCAGCGCTTTCGCTGCTGGGCCAACCGCTGGGGCGGCACGATGAAATCTGTAGAGATCTCGTGTCGCCCCGACTATAGCGGCAGACGTACACCGTGGGGTTTTAGTCCGTGCGAGTCGAACATAACTCACTCTCTCCCCCGAGGGAGTGGTGTATCCATAAGGGATTTCCCCACGTTAAAAAAAAAGGTGATAATGCTCATATCTTCCTTCGAGAAGAGGCCTATGGCCGTGTAGCGGGCCTTTTACAGGCTGATGACGATGACAGATGAAATTCGATGATGAGACGACTGACGACAGATGAGATTCTGAAAATCGTAGTGTGTTAAAATATTAATACCTTTATATTAAACTGGCTTCTCCCCGCTACTTCGTCCGCCTGGAATAGTTACTTTTGGCTAACTCTAAAACGCAGCGGAAACTCTCAAAAGGAAACGAAACAATTTTGAAACATTCTTCAGTGTTGCTCCGCTCCTATTGGTCTTAACGTGATGAGATATAGGTAAGGCTAATATAGCTTTCCTCGGTAAATGAGCTATCTACCACTGAAATAATTTTTCATTCATTTCATTTCAAGTCAAACCAATAAATAGTTCCTAATATTAGCGCTTTCAACCAAATAAACAAACCCTCCGGCTTTATAATATTAGTATAGATGTAGCGGTTTTGAATTTATTTGGAATTCGAAGTAAATAAATTAGGACTATCTAAGTAGTCAAACAAAAAAAAAAACAAAATCTATCGAGTGTGCGCGCACATTCGTAGGCCCCTACGATTTTATTTGTATTCGTTCGTGATGATTGACTTCTAAACACATATTTTATCTCTTATTAGTAGCTCAGCCCGGCTTTGCATAAGTCCAATGTGCTAATGTGGCGTCATAAGTGAATAAACGATTTAAATCAATCTTTCGTCGCTTTGATATTCACACTGCATCAAAGTCATTGTAACTACGTTAGAATCGTCACAAAAACAAATTTTATTAAGACTAATTTCAAATCTGTGGTGTCTTCTAAGATAATATGTCGTGAAGGATCATTTTGGTCTACGTTAAATGCGCAGAATGACTTGAGATATTTACTTGTAAGGGTTTATTTTATGTTCATCAAAATTGGCGAATGACTCAAATGACTAATTAAGAATAAATAATTTAATTATTATTGATAATACCAGAGTTATCGTTCAAAAAACATTTATTACGTTTTCATTAGACTACATTGACTTTTTCTATTTGATATAAATATGATAGACACGTATAAATCTTTGGGAATATTTTTTAAACGATAGGGAAACCTCTATCCAAAACCATGGTGTGTCCACTAGACTAAGCCCCCCTCGGCAGCAGCTCAAGCCTAGGTCCGTTCCCTCGGTGTGGAGCCCTTGAGTACGCTGCTCGCGCGAATACAGTGACACAAAATCTTTCATCACTGCAACAATATTACACATATCACTTCCACACACGTGCACGCACATATGCTTACAAATGGAAGTGGAACGGTTTTATTTTATCCCTTATCGAACTGAATTAGTTAAGACAAAAGAAATTATCCGACACGAAATATATAGCTACTGAGGCATATATGCTTAAGCGCTCGCCTTAGTAGTCCGGTGAAGCTATTAAGGCCTTACTAGGCCAATAGCGTAGACAGTTCGAAAAAAAAAACTTTGGTGTGTGTCGCAAACACCTGTCAAGTATGTCGCGGCATTTACAAACTCATTTTCATTATCTTTTTACTATCAAAAATGTAGCTAACTATGTAATGGTGTCACGAATATGTGAAGAGTACATATTTTAGTCGTGATTAAAAAAAGTTAAGAACCGCTGGTTTAGAAGACCTAACATCAGACGCGAGAAGCGACATTGTTTATAATATCTATAGATGAAGAATTTCTGTTATTTTTTAAACATTGTTGAAATACGGTTAACGACAAATGTTTATGTTTACAATTTTATTTTCTAATATATTCTGATCTTTTGAAATATATACAGACAACTAATTACCTACTTTAATTTTGCATTACCCTGAGCTATAACTAATAAAAAACTCACCCAATTTTTTTGTTTAATTTATGCACTTTATTGTACTAGTGCAATGTAAATAAGTTTTTTATAACTTAAGTTTAGCATAATATTTGCAAATTGTATAAAATAATTACAGTGAAGGAAATATCAAAATTTTATTCATTTAAATTTCGTTCCGAATTGTGTTAGGTCAGTATTCACGTGACGTATGCACTAACTAACTGATAAAGATTAGAGAAACGATCTCCATGCATTTTATCTCTGACATAGACAAAAGCACACAAATAAATAAATTGCCTATGACATATTAAAACTATAGAACCACCGTATCCTGTACATTGAAAATATTTGTCAAAAAATGATCGCCGATGATGTACAAGTGTAACAGAATACAGTTGATCCATATTAAAAAAACGTTGTCTGTGTGCTTGTTTGAACTCTTATAACTTTCGAAACTATCACAGGTGACTTGAGCACAGTTTGGTGCAATATATAGGCTTTATCTCACTCAAATCAGATAAAGGGCAAAAATATATTTTAATATAAAAATTTTAGGAGTCTGCTCATCTTAACACAGTTTGCAGATAAGTCAAAAATTGGCTTTTCGTTAATAGATTTTTAGATGACTTTAGCGCACTTTAGTGCCACTTGCTTTTCGCATTCCTGGATTTACCTGGCTGTCTCGTGTTAGTGAAGCGAACAATAAATTTCTTCACGTAACCCTTTTTTTTTCTCGAACCGATTACTCTATTGGCCTTTTTAGAGGCCTCTACAGCTTCACCGGATTACTTTCACGTCACCCCAATCATACTTCAAACATTGTATAAAAATGCATTAAGTCGCAGTACATAGCTAATTATCGATAATTATGACATAAAATATCTCCGAAAATAAACATGTTAGGGTACATTTTCTTATGTTATTGGTTTTGGAAAAACTATATTTTATATTCCTCCTACCATTTCTTTATGTATGTACACGGAGAATTTGAATGTAATTGATTTTGGGGTATATGCATGACTAGCTGATACCGGCAACTTCGCCTGCGTCGTTTATTGTCTTAATTGTTTTCTTATATCTCAAAGATATTAGGCAGCGTCTTCGACAAAAGCGCCCGGGTGGTTTGACTTTTTACGATACTTTCATTTATTATCATTATATTTCAACCAATTTACGTGTGTAAATCTTGACAAATTATATAACTAACCGTTCCTCGTGAATCACTCTATCTAATCTACGGTTCAATCGTTTTTAAGTTTGTAGCGAACATACAAACAGACAGACAGACGCGGTGCAGGACTTTTGTTTTATAATATGTAGTGATGGTATATATTTAGGCGCTCGTTAAAGGTAAATAGATTCTTATGTAGACAGAAATTCAAGTAAGTCGCGCGTGACGCGCGGCTTAATGTCGTGAATGATCGGTTGGGTCATAGCGAAGCGTTGGGAATCCATCGCCTAACGTGAACTGAACGCTTTCGGCACGATTCGTCCTTTGCTCTATTTACATATTTATTTTTTGAATAACTTGCTGTGAAATCTGTAGGTTTGTGTCTTGTGCGATTCGCACGTGGCCGTTCTCTACGGTTATAATGAAGATGTGTGTACCTTTGTTTATTGAAAGCCGGTGTGCACTGATTCTAAATCTATTATGCCATTTATTTTGTTCTCTCACGTGCTCTTACCGATGTTGTTTTACTTTTTGCTTATCTCGTTTTGTATACAGTTATTATTGTTGATCTTTCAACAAGTCTGTTTAGACTATAGGATACTAAATCGATTATGCCATTTTTTTTTTCCTACTGACTACGCTATTGACCAAGCAAGATCTTAACAGCTTCACCGGACTACTTCCCCATTTATTTTGTTCTTTCACGTGCTCTTACGATACCGATGTTGTTTTACTTTTTGCTTACCTCGTTTTATACAGTTATTATTGTTCATCTTTCAACAAGTCTGTTTAGACTATAGTTTGATATTAATTTTTTTTTTGTTCATATCTCATTGTCATGCAAGAAGGAGAAATGAAGACGCATGTAACTAGAAAAGTTTTGAGTATGATGGTGGATGGATATAGGAGTAGAGGAAGACCGAAAAAGGTATGGATGGATTGTGAGAAAAATGATAATTGTGTAAAAGGTGTGGATACAAGGATGACATTTGATAGGAGAGAGTGGAGAAGGAAAACATGTTGTGCCGACCCTACTTACGTGGGGTAAGTGTAAAAAGAAGGTGATTTCTTTGTCATGTAAAATTTTACTATTTCAGATGAAACTAATCTTCTATTTACGCGATGTAAACTTTTTGCAAGAGTTACTGGTTTTGTCCTAAATAAAAGAAAAATCAAGTATGCATATAATTGAGTCTTTCAATGATACTAAGAAAAATATATAGTAACGTTATTCTCCAACCTAACGTTTTAACGTTAATCTAATTGTGACTGTTGACCATTGTAATGTTCTATAATTGTGGGCGAACCCTACATAAAACATATTTATCGATTTCAAGCAAAACGAAAATTCCATTTAAAAAGCTCTATAATAGAATTACAAATAATAATATAGCCATTATAGGATAATACAGTAGATTAGAGATTAAAGTTTTATTTATAGATTAAATCCAGTGTTTTGTGATATTAAAGGCATTAAAATAAGTTATTAAGTTTAGTTATTAAAATAAGTAATTAAGCACTTATTATAATAACCATTATAATAAGTGAAATAGTTTTAAAATGAAATGTTAAATCCCTAACTTATCTTAAGCAATATAATTATTATGTTAATAGAGTGTTACAGAGGAATATTTGCGCTGGTATAACACAACACTAAATAATCCATACATGTGAATTGTAATACAACCTTTGGATACTTTTTTTTTTTCATTTATATTATTGTTTTATATTTCTCATGTCATGCTTGTCTCAAGAGAAAATATATTTATTTATATGCTGTGCACTTAGAACTGGTATTAATAAATGAACGGTATCGAGAGAATTATAAAAGACTAGCAGGCCCGGCGGACGTTATTCCGCCCTGATAATAAAAAAAGCCTTGACAATTTATATACCTCAACTTTCCTCATGAGTCACTTTATCTGCTGATGAGAACCGCATGAAAATCCGTTCGCTAGTTTTTGAGTTTATCGCAAACAGACAGACAGACGTGACAGAGGATTTTATTTTATAATATGTAGTGATGATTGTACACTAAGTATTTTAAATATTATCTAGTAAATAATAGGGTTACTAAGGTTAGATCATTTTCAAGTACTTCCGGATGGCAACAGATAAAGCAATATAATGAAAATCGTGAACTCTAAAATTAATTTTCGGCATTTCATAATATAATCGTTCAATAATCTTTATTGTGTGAACCTAGTTATTGAGTATTAACTTTTTAAAAATAATTAATACCGTAGTAAATATAATATGATATCCACACTATAGTTGAACTAATATAATAAGATAGAATAAGTAATATTGTAGAAGAATTAAGGAATCTCGTAACTAGCAATCTGTCAGTTTCATAGGTAGTTTTATTTTTGTAACTACACAATAGCATACGCTCCGATGACTTATGATACAATTTGTGATAACACAAACTCTACACTGAAGCTGGCTCTGTGTAAATGTAAAGTATTTATGTAAAGGTTTCATACCATTAGAGTACGCCTCTCGAGTATTTTTTTATTAATTTATGTGTAGATTATTGCGTTTTTTTTATTGTACAATTTTACTGTTTATTTCCCCATCATTATATAGGCAATACTTTGGTTGACGGAAGTGACTAAATTATATATATGTACGAGCGATCGTCCAGTGGTCGAACTTAGACCATAAAAAGATAAAAAGAATGTAGACAATCGGATGAGAAACAGAGGAAGGAGATGCTCATAACTTTTCTCCCACTGCCGATTTATATATAGAAGATACTTGTGAAAAGATTTATTATATTAACTTATCATATCAGTTTCCTGTGTCAACATAAGTCTAAACTCAGTTTGAAGTTTGACAAAACCCGCGGCCGGCGCCGCGCGTTTAATGCTCCAAGATGTCAGTGGAGAATTTCGAGAGTCAAGGGCCATTCCAGGCATCGTGATCACTCGAGAGCCGTACGTACGTACGCTTGAAATGAAACGTCGTATCTTATTTTATGATTAGCGGCTCGAAAGCGCTTTGTAATTTTGTTAGTTCCGCCTTTCTGGTGCCGGAGCAAGTACAGAGAGTGGAGATCGATGCGAACGTTGCGAGCGGGTGCGACAGAGAGCAGTATACACGGTGTTTGTTTCGTCCCTTTCACTCGAACCGCCTACCAGGCAGCCATGTTGCGCTCGACCTGCGCTCGCCCGACCGCCATTGTATAGCACTCGTTGCTAGTGACGTTCCCTATACATTCGATATGCTGTGGATTTCTAGTACAATAAAGACAGTTTACCGAGTATTCATTTTCTGTATTGCATAATCTGTATTATTTAGTATATAATCTATATTATTATTTAGAATATCAACTATCTACTTGCGTATATATTACTTTATAATTTAAAGCCATGCGTATAATATCTTTTATATTTCTATTTATGCATATTGACAATTATGAAATCAGCAGTTTAATGCTCAACCCTACCAAGATTTAAATTACCTAAGATTTTATTTAGTTACAGCTTAAAAAGGTTTATATATTTTAAAAGAAAACAAAATAGTTAAACCAATGCTACTTAAATCAGTTTGAATATAATGTGCATAATTTTAGTATTGTTTCTACTGTACTATGTATATTACAAAAATATATGCAACTTGCCGTTAATAAATAATTAAACGTAACGATTGCAACCGTATCATAAATATTGAAATTGAAATAACCCATACAGTTATAGAGAAGTTACTCCGTAATGTCGATATAAATTTTATCGATATATAAAAGGTATGCAGTGGACTTGTATGGCTCCGGAATTAAAATGTCAGACGTGCGGCAACGGCAGCAGCGGCGTCGAAGGCCCGGGCTCGCGCGCTCTTGGGCTCGGGGGGGAAACGCGACGCGGAGCGGGGAGCGGGCGGACAGCGTTATTAATAACCATAAGCCTGCAGACGCACGAACGTCCAGAGGGGCCACGCCATACCACCGGCCGCGCAGTAATGAACAATCACTAATTATATTTTACTGGACTTACCAGTAAACGAACACGAGTTCACTTGTGAAAATAACCATATAATTTTATACCATTAATATTTAGGCAAAACCTAAACAACAGCGATAAATATACAGATAATATTAAAGTACGAACGAACGGAGCAGGTGACGGACACTAATATAAGAATAACTTCATAATTTCAAATAGAATGTGTAATTTTTTATGTAATAAATATGCTAAGAGTCTACATAAATTTACAACGAATTGATTTAATGGTTATTATAGATTTATATCCCGGAATCGGGACCGAACTGTAAGGTAATATAGTAGATGACAGGGTACGGTTCGTTTAATATTCCTCTAGAGTAGGTGCGCCGTTGGAACGAGGCAACTCTACCTGTTCGCTGTGTTCGCTAGCTCGACGTTATAGCTCTCGTGTCAGTAAAAAACTCTGAAGTTATATTTTATTTACCCAAAGCTTGTAGATTAATAATAGTGCTATCGGTATTTAAAATGACTGGTATTAATGTAGTTTTTATCTTTGTATTCTTGGGTATTGATTGCATTTACATACATAATTTTTGTGTATTTTGAAATAGCTTATAAAAATTAAATTTTTGTATTGTGACATGGTTAACATTAACTTTTTATAATAAACTAATGGGCGCCCAGTGGTCGACATTCGACCATAGTTCATTGATTTTTTAAAGGGATAAAATGAAAAAGGGTAATTGGAACGTAAGAGTAAAATAATACATACAGTCGAGCATAGTAACCTCCTTCACAACCTTTTTTGAAGTCCTCCTTTATTGATAGATGTCAAAATGTCTTTTTTATTTACATGTGTGTATATGTTGTGTAAAATTGAAGCAGTAGTGTGAGTAATGCATATTTTAATTAACTTAATGTACTTCTAATGCATTTTATATAAAAAAAATAGCTTTCTGCACTTCTCCTCCATATAAACTTTAACTATGCCAAATTTCACGTTGATCCGTTCGTCCATTTCAAGTAAGTTTAGGCTTCACGTATTAATATATATGATGATATTGATTGTTTAATATTTAGTATCTATTATATGAGTAGGTATTTATCTATGTCGTCAACAAAGAATAAGAGAGGAATTTTCAATGTCTCCGGTTTTCCCTCTTTTATAAAACTGATATCGTTCGTATAAATGTACTTTCATAATAGCAGACTAGAGAATTTTCAGAATTCTCCGAAACTTTTGTGCGGCAGCCGCTCTCGGTTTGAAACCCCGAAAGCGCTGACTTCCAGACGTACATTCCCTCTAATGCGGGCAGAGTTACTACGGCAGAGGGCTGTCGGGAATTGTCGAGTTGGATAAATTATGCCGCTTGCGCTCTCCCCTTTTGCAGTCTCCGCAAAATAATGCAATTCAATTGTTGAGAGAACAGTAACTGACATTTGTCATGGCTATTGTGTACTCCTGTAATTATACGGCCTTAATATAAAGCTTTTCACGCGGACATCTCTACTAAACTAGCATGAACCTTTTAAAGAGATTTGGACGTGTATTAGGAAAGCGGGTATCGGGAGACGGGTATATCTTACTCATGTTAAGATTATAGGCAGGAATATTTGTTTTTCTATCTTTCATATCACGCAAATATTTTTTATTAGCCGCGATATGAAATTAATGTTGTTTTTCATTCTTTACTATTTATTATTCAGTGGTTTTATTTGTTCCGCTAGACTTGTAGAATGGTACGAAGATATTCCACAAATTCGTGTGATTTGGTTTATGTATTCCCACATTTTTGTTCGCTAGAAACAATAATTTAGAAATATAAAGGTATTAATCGGATTAACACAATAATTCTATAAAACAATAAGAGAAATACATATATTGAGATAACCGAGTAGTAATGCTAGATTTTGTCTGTAGTGTAAAAAATATTGTTTACCGGTCGATTAAATTTTGTTAATAAATTAATCTATACATACAGTAAGAGTCTAACGAGTCTGTACTTTATTAATAAGTAATAAAATACATTTCAATCATTTTTAGAAATGTCTTTCTGTATGTTTGTATGAACACGCATCACTGCTAATGTACTGGATTTACAAGAAAACCAACCCAAAAAAAAATTTTTTTTATTCGGTCCACAAATCAGACGTCACACTAATAATCAATTAATTGCCTTACAATTAGGTAACATACATAAAATACAAATCTGAGTGCGAGTCCTAAAATAGTGAACACAGCTTACTTACAAAATTACCAAGCTTATAAATATAATTATAATAACATAGTTTTTAGTTTAAATTGAAATGCACGCAAGGGACAACCTAAATATATCAACAAATTGATTTATCCCATTATATTCCGAAAACATACGATAAAGAGAGGGGAGTGTTGACCAACATTGGTTCTTCAATAAGGTGTCATGATGAAAGTTTTTCTATTTACTATACGACTCCCAGGACGTGGCACTACGATCTTAACTTGTTGAAGTAAATAATCGCATAAAGCATATCCTCAAGAATAACTTAGTCTTCGTTTCATTAAAATCAATTCACTCTATAAAAAGTTACTGTTATTTTAATGCAGACGCGGAGTAAGTACGAGAGAATAATAGATAAGTGAATGGACTTAATACATTCAGATGACTTTATTAATCACGATTTTTTACATAAGGTTCCGCAGAGTCGCGGGCACAGCTAGTCTATACTAATATTATAAAGTTGTCAGGAACTACTTGGTCCGATTTGAAAAATCCTTTCAGTGTTAGGATAGCTAATTTATCGAGGAAGGCTATCTATATAGGAGCGGAGCACCAATAAATACTTAATGTTTCAAAATCGGGGTTTTTTTCTTTTTGAGAGCTTCCGCTGTGCGTTAGCGTTATGCCTAAGTAACTATTCCACGCGGACAAAGTCGCAAGCAGAAGTTAGTTCTGTAATATATTGATTTTGTACAATGTCGCGGCGATTTTTAGACAGCAATATCTATATATTAATACGTGAAGTGAACGTGAAACTTGGCATAGTTAAAATTTATATGGATGAGAGGTGCTGAAAGCTATTTATTCTATTTAAAATGCATTAGAAGTACATTAATTAAAATATGCATTACTCACACTACTGCTTCATTTTTACACAACATATACATACATGTAAATAAAAAAGACATTTTGACATCTGTCAATAAAGGACTTCAAAAAAGGTTGTGAAGGAGGTTGCTATGCTCGATTGTATGTATTATTTAACTATTACGTTTCAATTACCCTTTTTCATTCTACATTCAACAATGGTATTATAACATACAACTATTATTATAATATTTGTTCCTTTAAAAAATCAATGAACTATGGTCGAATGTCGACCACTGGACGCCCACTAGTTTTGTTTTAATATGGCTATATTTTAGAAGTATTCGTAATCGTTTTAATAAATTATAATAATAAAAATAATAAATCATACTGGGATAGTATTTCTTAACAGTAGAATCGTGATCAGTCGCATTTGCCATAGGCATTTAAATAAAATTATAAGAACAAAAATAAATTTACCGATATAAGTACAGATTTATTAATATAGACTAGTACGCATCTGCGACTTTGTTCGTTATGCTTATAACATTATACTTAATAACGGTAAATTATTGCTTGTATCATTCAATGTCATCGTTGTTTTCTATCAGAATCGAGTGGTTCCAGAGATTACAAAATACAAACGAACAAACTTTACATTTCTACAATGAAAGTAAGGATTAAACGGCACAAATTGTAATGTAATGTATTACGACGTTGACATTGTTAATACACAAAGGACTTTCCTTTTTGTATACTTCACAATGAGTTTTTTAAGGGTCTGTATTGTCTGTTATCTAATAGATCACCTTTTGAGAATTAAATTTCGCGTCTACAAAAATACATATAAGTAATTACAGTCATAGTACCTATAACTAAATATATTGATTATTTTAGAATGATATATAGGTATAGTAAGTACCAACGCACCGCTATGTAGTAGTATTTTTTTCTTATTTATTTATTTATTGTGGATATAGCAACAGTCAAGAACGATAATACAATAACAATAATAAAAAAAAATTAAACTAAACTGAAGACCTAAAACGCTTTATCACATAGAAACTTAACTTAACTTACACTATTAATAATAATAAAAAATAATTAAATTATATAATAGTAAATACTGCAAAACATTAAACTTAGAGAAAAAAAAAATAGAATAAGAATAAACGAACAAAAGTGAAAATGAAGTAATTAATGAAAACTAAAATTAAGATATTGGAAAAAGACAAGATAGCAAACATAATTGAAAACATTTAAATATGATATACTTACTAGCTGCAGTTGAAATGGTCATGGATATAAAATTTGTTTAATTGTCTTTTTGAAATTGAATGCCCGATGGTCAAATATGTCTAATGAAATGTGCTTCTATGAGATCTCAGAGTATGTTTAAGATTCATTGTAAGTTTTATAATAGTGCTTGCGTTACTCAAGTCGTTACTTCAATGTATAGTCGGAAATGAAATATTCGTATTTAATCTATCAAAACTTATACGAAACGTTTCCCAAAAGTAACGAATGTTTGCTACTCAATTGTACCGTAAATGTAATATAATACTTTACATAGAACTTTCAAGAAGTCGACGTTATACGAGCCGTTTGGCCACTTCAAAGTTAGGTTGAAAGTTCTCACAATATCAAGGTTTCGTCTCCAAGAACTCGTCGACTCGGTCGTCAGTACTTTACCGAGTGTAATACTGATACAGGAAAATGTACCCGTTATGATAACATTCACTCATATTTGTTATATAGTTTACGGTTAGTTGTTTATAATTAGATATCGAATTTAATACAAATATATAGTTACTTTCTGTGTACTATTTTTTTTGATTGAGAAAAACTGGCAAATGTTCAATGAATTCTAAAAAAATAAGTAGTCTAGAACCATCTACTACTGTTTTAGGTGGTAGAGCCACGCTGAAACTATTACACTGGTTTCATCATGTGCTCGTTCGGGGTAGTACCACCCTTTCATAAACCGACGTGAAGTAACAGTGCTTGCATTGTTGCGTTTCGTTCGGTCGGTGAGAGCGCCGGAGGCCCGCCTCCCCTCTCCTCCCATCCCCCATCGCCCTTTCCCCCAAACACAGGCTGGCAATGCACTTACGATTCCTCTGATGTTGTTAGTGTCTATGGACGGTGGTGATCACTTAACATCCGGTGACCCACCTGTTCGTTTGCCTGCAATGACATAAAAAAAAATCTACAAAAATATTCCGCATCGAATGATCATAGAGTTTCTACGACGATACGTTTAGCAATGTTGACGTGAATGAGCCTCAAAAGTATTTTATTTTCATTATACAGAATATATATTTTTTTTTTACTTTATTTTTGGCAACCAATCTTTTAGATTATTACTGCCGTTGCCGAGTAGTTAATAGTATTACAAGTTCTTCTTCCATTATATTTTTGGCAACCAGTCTTCTAGTAGACTATTACTGCCATTGTCAAGTGAGTATCGATATTACAAGTTTCTTGATATAATTACAATAAACTAACAAGATGGTCGTAATCTTGTTAGAACTTTCCATGGAGTTTTTGTGGCATCTCAGAATTCATGGTCCGTGGGTATTATTTTCCCGTCACTTATGCACAATAAACAAACTTTATTACATAAAACACCACCAATTTTACACAATCTATATTGTGTAAAACTGACTCTATAGTCAAGTGACACAAGATTATAAATAAAATCCACTACATGACAGACCAAAATCCCGCCAAAAACTCCAGAATAGAAGTTAATTATATAGATGTTATTTTAAATTTATGTTTTTGTTATTGTTTATATTATTTTAATCATGTATATATTTTCTGTATTTGTCCTTGTTTAAATAAGAAAAATAATAACTGGATTAATTTCAAATGACGAGGTTTCACATCGACTTTATCCTTTGTGACCCGCTTCAGTTTTATATTGAAGTTTGTCCGTCGTATCGGCTTAGTGTTGTTTCACGATACTAACTTTCAGCTTAAACCTAGTGAACTTTTTGTTATCATCGCTCAGTTCAAATTGCCATTTAATTCTCGCTGAAAGTTACAGTTTCAGTTTTATTTCTCTGCTATCGTGTAACTTTATTTTTATTTAGTAACAGTGAATGATGGATTATACATTTTTCCAGTAGTCTAGCAGTTTTCTTGTAATGTTAAAACGGCCGATATCAGTCTTAGAGTAATTATGATGTTATTTTAGTAAAATCAATCTAGTTATAATTTTATTCCATTAATTATTATAATCTATATATAAATAGGCGAAGATAGAACACTTCTTTTCAACCGGTTTTTTTTTATTAGTAGCTATTGTTGTTGAGCGTTTATGTTATTGATAAAAAAATCGAAAACAGAACGGTTTTTCTTTTTTATACAATCTTTAGTAGTTATATATAACTAGCGGGCCCGGCAGACGTTGTCTCGCCCCTGATAATAAAAAAAACCTTCGCAAATTATATATATAAATATTCGACTTCGAATTGAAAATCGACTGAAAATCCGTTCAGTAGTTTTTGAGTTTATCGCGAACAGACAGACAGACGTTGCAGTGGACTTTCGTTTTATACTATGTAATGGTATATCATTATATATACATATATCTGTTTATAATAACAATATAACAACTTTTTATTAAATGTATATGAAAGTATATACGGTACTTATATAAATAAACCAATTTTAAACATTAATATTGACAGCTAATTTTCGATTCGGTTGAAGTAATTTTGAGGGGACTTTCACTGGTCGGTAGCTGATGTTATAACAAGTCAGATAGGCTATATCTATTATTTTAGAAAAAAAAACTCCGCGCAAATATAGTCTTTTATAGAGATACAGACAAGGGTATTTATTATAAGTAAAAAGTTGTTACTTATAATATCATTGGATACAGATGTAGACGAAGTCGGGGGTGGCTGCTAGTCGACAATATATGTACAATCTCAAAAAAAATAATTAAACCTTTAAAAAATTATAAACTACGGTCGAATTTCCATTATTATTATTAATGTAAATAGGCACTTTGGGTTAGAAGGTAATAATTATCTATATGTATCCCATTTTATGATTAAAACTTTAATTCAATCTATTGATATGTTAACTTAGCTCTTCCGTACATAAATGTAACGTAGGTTCCGTCTAAGTCTGACACAACTCTGGGAATATAAAGTCAGTCAGTAGCAATTAGTAATCGTGTAGCGTGACAGACGAGGTTACCAGACCGTTAATCTTACATCTCGCGTTTATATCGAAAATTGTCCTTGTGTAAGCCGGCTCGCTTTCAATTTGCCACAAATAATCTGTTAACAACAGAAATTGTTAACTGATATTTTATAAGTTCAATAATAGCTCGATAGTTATTCTTGTCGCGTATAATAAAAGTAGCCGATTCCAGTATATGCCCTATAAATAACTTAATTTAAAAAAAAAAACAAATACTGTTTTAAACTAGCGGATATTCGTAACTTCGCCTGCGTCGTTTATTATCTAAACAATATATTATGGTCTACACATTAAAAAACATAGGCACCACACCGCTTGCCCCACATGCTTACTTATAAAAATCCTTAGTTTATTGAACCTTTAATAACCTTACGCATACTCAATTAAGCTAGCGTAATATATTTTAGATAAGAAAAAGTGACTCGGCAGTATAATGAGAAGAACGATCGCGATCTATCCAATAATTTTCGAGTAATGAGCGCACAGTTTGTAGACTTTATTTCATTTATATGGATTTATATGTATACAGATAATACCTAAATATAATCATTTACTCACATGTTTATTACGGTATTCATTCACAATAATACTGAGATATTTGTTCTTGTTATATTCATATTATTATATTGTTTTTTAAGCTATCGTTCCTGCGATCGTGCTCGTACGTACAGTATTCTCGGTAACTTGTACACGCTAGTTAAGCCGAAGCGACTCTTTACATTGTTGCTAAATACACTGGATACATTGTAGCGTTCGAGGCACGTGAATGCAACACAAAAAACTCCCGGTATCTTCGTGTACAACAGTCATTTCATATTTACATTTCGTTTTCCATATACATCGGCTTAATCCCGACTTTTGTTATTATTTTTATATTCAGCAAGGATGGTAACTTTTTTTTTTATGACGAATACGAATGTACAGATATTATGGATGTAGGAAAACTTACTATAAAATATATGATATTTCGTTCTTTAATCTCATTAAAGTTAGTTAGTTGTGTTTATGTGGCTTTGGAATAACTGAAGTATATTTTGTAGCGTTCTTGTATTTACTTTAGGTGTTATTGTTGTTGATAGATGGTATATTGAACGCCTTGCCGTGGTTTTATTTTTAATTCAATGATTATTATTCCCAGGGTTATCCACCACCGCCAAGGCCGCCTCAAACGTCGACGCCGAACACGCATGATCCAGACTCTGTAAGCAATTCATGTTTTTTTTTAAATTCAGCTTTAATAATAACTATTGCATGAGTATTCGGTTAATTATATGGAAATCAAAGAAAGTTTTGTTTGTTTGGTTGAACGCGCTAATCTCAGGAACTACTGGTCCAATCTGAAAATTTCTTCCAGTGTTAGATACCTCATTTGTCGAGGAAGGCCATAAGATATATATCATCACGGTAAGACCAATAGGAGCGGAGCACAGGTGAAGAATGTTTCAAAAACGTTTTTTTTTCTTTTAAAGTTGGAGGATTTGTTTGTTCGGTTGAACGCGCTAATCTCAGGAACTACTGGTCCGATCTGTTTCTTGCAGTGTTAAATACCTCATTTGTCGAGGAAGGACATAAGCTATATATCATCACGGTAAGACCAATAGGAGCGGAGCACAGATGAAGAATGTTCCAAAATAGTTTTTTTTTCTTTTGAGTGCTTTCCCCACGTATTAACGTTAGCCCGAAGTAACTATTCCAAGCGGACAAAGTCCCGGGAAGAGCTAGTATTATATAAATATTTTTAATATGGGTATTAATATTAAATTTGTATTACGAATACAAATAGTAAATATATATCAAATCAATGCAAAACATACGAACAAAAGAAACGATAGCGTTTTTAGGAAATTTTCTTATGTTATTAATTTTATATAATTACTATCCAATACAACAATGCAACAAGAAACATACACAGTAACAAACATCTGCAAAAATTATATGTTCCTTAAAAGGACGATTAGATGTTGGAAAAGTCATCGCGCGAGACAGCACAATCAATCAACGATGACGTGCCGACGATGAGTCAAGAGAGCCCATGTATTAAAAAGCTATTTACTCGATACGAGAACCAAGCCGTAATTAGTTTCACGAAATAATGAATTCTATTTTAAACAGGAATGTCCGTA
The DNA here is from genome assembly GCA_015888305.1 of Antheraea pernyi. NCBI lineage: Eukaryota > Metazoa > Arthropoda > Insecta > Lepidoptera > Saturniidae > Antheraea > Antheraea pernyi. The sequence goes on along the minus strand of MU158772.1, from coordinate 56,648 downwards.
GAAGTAAGTATGTGCGTAATGGAATTAAAAATTTATAGAGGCTTTGGACCGCTTAAATATTGTATTATTACTCCGCATACGGCAGTAATTAAGTAGTAGCATTGTTTTATTAAAGTTTATTATTTCATACTGCGCAGTAGAATAACATTATGGCTTTATTTGAAGTTTGTTAGAGTTACACGAGTAGAGTAAAAGACATCAATCTACTTCAAGATGGCTTGAAACGTGTAGTGCAGTGGTGTGACGCGAATAAGATGAAACTTAATATTATTAAGTGATATTATTATGTAAGATTTACGGGATAAAAATCCAATTGTGTTTATACAATAAAGAAAACCATTTTGCAGGAAATTCGTTATATTATGTGACAGATTTAGGTATAATTTTTGATAAACTAAAATACGATGTAATATTGAAAAATCCTTTCCAGTATTAGGTTTTGTTTTCATGAACTCTGAGTTTAAGACTTGTAGCATTACAATACATCTATTTAGATCATTAGACTTAATTTAGAATAATGCAGTCCATTTTGGAATCCACGTTATGATATTTATATAAGAAACGTAGAACGAACGTAGAACAGAAGAGATTTTTGTGAACATTTCTTTACAGTTGCGTTTTAACTAATAAAATTATAAAATACTAGCATCCGCCCGCGTGGAATAGCTACTTTTGAAAAGGCAAAAAATCCCGATTTTGAAACATTCTTGACTGCTGCTCCGCTCCTATTGGTCTTAACGTGATGATATATAGGTAAGGCTAATATAGCTTTCCTCGGTAAATGAACTATGTAACACTGAAAAAATATTTTTAAAATCGGACCAGTAGTTCCTCAGTTTAACGCATTCAACCAAACAAAACCCTTCAACTTTATAATATTAGTATGAATTACTACTCTTCTTTCGTACATGACTCGAGCCGTCATTCAAATTAAAATAACTTTTGATAGAGTGGACCGATGTTAATGAAACGACGACTAAGTTACTCTCGAGGATGTTGCTTTTGGATCTTCTTGGTGAGGTTTTATTGTGAACCCATTACTTTAGCGGCGATGCGTGTTCATACAAACAGATAGACAGACAGACGTTTATAAAAAGTATTGAAATGTATTTTATTACTTATCATTCTAGACACCTACAGCAATTTTATTGTATAGATAACATGCGACATTTTCTGTAAAACACAATTTAAAACGGAGACATACCAGGTATAAACTATAGTTATAGAGTATTAATTATTTTAGTATTTTCATATCCCTTTGGGGTGTAAGGGGTGTCGAATAACATTGTCGAATAACTCGAGACACTCAAGCCAACCTCACCTGCACGTGGCGCACCCTGCTGAATAACGAACGAGGCAATGGCGAAAGCGGGGTGGTAGGGTTTTACAGCCTGACTGGGTCGCAACCACCATGTATATGGCGAAAAAGCCCGTCATAGTGATTCGTTTCTGCGGGTCGCGTTTCGGGATCAGCTTGTGCATATCCAGCATTTCGCAGGCCGGCATGACAGTGGCGACCGGCGATGGATATTGTGTGACTCGGTGGTCGCCGTTGTTTTTGGATTGTACTGTGCTTACCATCAGGCACATGGCAGTCATTATGCCGTGCTACTATAAAAAAAAAATATATATTGTTTGTTAATTTTCACATTGTTTATGTTAAATTTGTTAATTCGTTAAATATTTAGATTTATTAAAATTTAATTTACTGTTAGAGCATGCCGTTGTGGTCTATAAATATAACACACTAGCCTCTGCCCGCGACTTCGTTCGCGTGGAATAGTTACTTTCAACTAAGGCTAACAACACGTAGCGGAAGCTCTCAATAGGAAAAAACCCCGATTTTAAAATATCCTTCATTCGTGCTCCGCTCCTATTGGTCTTAGCGTGATGATGTATAGCGTATAATACCCTTCCTCGATAAATGAACCATGTGACACTGGAAGAACTATTCAAATTAGACCAGTAGTTCCTGAGATTAACCCCTACAACTTCACAAACTTACAACGTCACACACTTTACCTCTATGTAATATTAGTATAGATTTACATTTAATTACAACATTGTTATTGTTAGTATATTTTGCTTTATGTATTGTCATGTTGATAATCCATGATAAATCAAATACATTATACATACATATCCGTAATTATAAGGAAAGTAATTAGATCTGCGTAGAAATGTTAATGTCCTTAAACGGACGGTCAAAATTAATAAATTTTGCGAACACACCACCACCTATATTTGGAAAATATCTGACATCGTTAAATTGATAATAAATTTCTATATTGGAATATATTGTCAAAATAAGAGTTTGTCCTTATATTTACATAACATGATTAATTCTGTTTGGATTTATGCCTTGTTTAAATGTTTTCGTTTTTACCAGTTTTATTTCTTTGGCTTCGGCTTGCTATAATAGTTTCGGCCATTTTGTCATCGTTTATTTATTTATCTTTTAGATCATGTCCTCCTATAACACGATAATAAGTAACGTTAAAACGGTGTTTGTCATTAGCGATATGTTTTTGTTTTTACACGCAAGACGCAAATGACATAGCGAGGTTCAGCATTTATTTACTGACTTTTGTACACTAATGGCTGAATAATGTAGGCAGCCAGTCACGTAAAGAACAAAGTACAACGTGCCCGTTTCCGTACTTAATGAAGCTGTGTGTTCTCTTAATATCTACTACAGTCGAGATGTTTGTTTATTTTTACGGCACGATGACAATGTTATTATCTCATTACGAGAATATATTACTATATTACATGAAAGACTGTATGAGTTTTACTTTTACTTCGATACCATTGTAATAATTTCCGACATTTACTCACTACCGTACTTTAGTAATGGTCGCTAATAGTCGAGGAGCTCGCGGAGCCAATAGCGACCAGGGTGGACTATATTTTTACTTAATTGTTCTCATTGTGATTAGTTACCTTCGTTTTCTTCTCTTGTACGTTCAACAAATGAAAACCAATATATAAGGTTTATTTTTAATTATAAATAATATTATGATTTTATTGTAAAACTTTCAATTAACTAACTAAAAATGTCGGGTATAAACCTGAGAAGTCATCTATGTGTTTTTAACAGTATATTTTATATATATATACATGAAAAAAAACGTACAAAAAGTTGAAAGCATAACCATACATTCCTTACATATTTTTTTTGTAAACAATGCTACTATTTTACTTCTCCTCTCCTGCAAATACTTACCACACCGCTTGCTCACTTCCCCACAGCAAGAACACACACATCGTTAAAAACATAATGCTTATAAAAATGATAGTTTTTTAAAACTGTAATAACATATTTTATTAAATGAAGATATCGGGATAATATTTTTGATAAGGACCGAGTGTCTTAGAAAAAAACTAATAGCGTAACTGTAGTTTTTGCGTCATGCACGCACACCGCTTTATAATTTTAATTATATATGTTCTCAAAGCAATTACTATTTTTTTAATGTATATAGATTATGAAAAAACACTAATGAATATTAAATTTACAAGATAAATTTGTTAATGTTAAATTAAATATATTTTTTATGGGACATAACTTTTTATATGTATGTTTTTAGTTGTACGTTGTTGTTTAGAGCATTCAGAGTTTTGGTTTACCTTGGCTATTTCACTCTCTGTTATATTGTATTCAATAATATTCAAAGGTATCAATTACAAGTACATTAAGTCGTCATTTTGTTTTGTTTTTTTATCTTTATTTTATTGAGGGTATGTTCAAAGAGAACATGCCACCCTCATCCATACTAAAAACAATTATAAATTACAAAATAACTTATATATCTTAAAAAATACTAATAAAAAAGCTAAATTGAAAAACAATATTACAATCACATTCTTGCCCTTATACCGACGTCCACCATATTATAGATTAATTTGGCTTCTTCCGATGTTGGGCGTGACAATATTTCATTACATACACCTATATTATAAGTATTCTTAAATATCGGTCTTCTTTGGGATTCGTTCCGGACACATTCCATACGATACACGTCTTCTTGAAGGCAAGCTTCGCAGTTGCTGTTTTCCCTTGTTTTCATTAAAAAGTTAAACTTATTCAATGGAATATGCCCAGAACGAATTCTCAAAGCTAAGACGATCATGCTTCTTCTGATATTGGAGTCTTGGAACCAAAGTCCTCATTTAGCGTGATGTAAGAAGCTAGTTTACTATATCACCGCCCCGAGAACTTTGTATACGTGTTTCCGATGGGATAGGCGTAAATAAACGTTATTTACAGAACACACTATTGTTGTCGAATGAAAAATGTAAGCAATTTCCTATGCAATAACGAAAACAGGCGGCGGACATCGGAACGCGCTTTGCCTATGAACCATTACTATTTATAACGATAGCACTGTTAGTTACATTATGTCATATCAAACAATGTACTGTGTTTAAAAAACAGTATTAATTTTTTTAAAGCAGTTTGTGGACTTTGTTTGTAGTACACTTTCCAGTTATTTTTATTAAATAACATAGTCTAAGATGGTTTTTTTTTATGTCATAACTGGCAAACGAACTTGTTGGTTACCTGATGTTAAGTGATCACCACCGTCCATGGACACTAACAGCACCGGGAGAATCGAAAGTGCGTTGCCAGCCTGTGTTTGTGAAGGGGGGAGAGGAGAGGGGAAGGGAAAGGGCCTCCGGCGCTCTCACTGACCGAACGAAACGCAACAATGCAAGCACTGTTACTTCACGTCGGTTTTCTATGAGACGGTGGTACTACCCCAGACGAGCAGACCCATTCATGCTGAAACCAATAATAGCTTCAGCGTGGCTCTTCCATTTTTAAACATGCTAAACCCAAGGGAGGATCTCAAGTGCAGGTCCCGGAACACACCAACATGTGCTTGCTTGGTGAAGGAGTTTCATTATATAAATCGTGGCTAGTAGTCCGACTGAGAAAAAGCCCTACCACTATTAATTGAGCCATCATAGCTAGAAAAGTGATATCTGATAAATTTATACCTTAAGTAAAAAATACTTAGAAAAAATGAGATCAAGAAATGTATTTTTTTTAAAACTTAATCCCACTAGCAACAATGTTCTATGAAGTACATTTCATAAAACTGCACAAGAACCCTAAAGGTTTCTACACAGATAAAGCGGGGTTGTTTGATGTTGATTGATACCGTTAGAAAAGCGAGCATTGTCTCGCAGGGCCCGCCCGGGGAACTCAAATGAGTGGAATTATTAAACTGGGGGGCCCGTTCGGCGATGTGACGCTTTTTGTAATAAATGTACCGACCGTGTACAAAACTGGGGGAACTCGGTGAAGCTCCTCTCCTATCAATTGTAACGTCGACAAAGTTCGGTCCTGCCGCCACCCCGTGCCGCGCCACGCCGCCTTTGTTGTCAAAGCTTTTTAATGCGAATTTCTAAATAACAAACTTGTGATTCCTTTATACTATTTTATTTTTATTCACTGACTCAGCTGTTACGCTGCTGAGTTAATAAAATAAACCTTGAATGGATGTTAGATTTTATAGAACGTTGACTAATAATAATTATCCTGTAAAAGTGTCCTATTTTTATTCATAATTTTTATTTGAACGCTAAGCTGAAATAAAGTAAGTATAACGAATAATTCTTATTTGTATTTGTTCTATTCTGAGAAATAAGACAATTTTGAACAACGGTAAAGAACAGTTTAATTAAAAATTCTAGTGAATACGAGGTGCGCTGTATTACGAGTCTCATAGAGAGACTAACAATGTAAAAGCACGGAGCGTAATATTCAAATGTAAAAGCGGGGGCTAGCGAGCACTGGCCGTCGGTGCACGTTCATAATAAACGAGATTGAGTGGGGTGGTGTGCTCTAGACGCAAATGAATGACTGTAATAGCGCGCGACGTAATCACCCGACGGAGGACGCACGTAAAAACAAAACAAATGTTATTTTGGCTTTGATACGAATTATTATGCACAGGATACCTATATCAAATCTAGTTCTGTATTTTCTCGACGACCGGACGCAATGTTACAAATATTTTATCACTTACAAATATATATAATAAAAATGTAAATCTAACGTGGTTAGTACTTTTAAGATTATTGTGAAAAATTAAAGTTGCAGGTGTCTATGGAATAAATAATAAAATACATTTCAATTATGTTTAGAAATGTTTGTCTGTTTGTTTGACACGCATTACTGCTAAAGTACTGCGTTACCAATAAAACGGCACCTCAAGAAAAGCATATAGTCTTGGTTTCATTAAAATCGGTTCGCTGTATAAAAAGTTATTCTAAATTTAATGACGATGCGACATAAGTATGAGAGTAAAGTAGATAAATAAATAGACTTAATACATTTAGATTATATTATTAGGCACTAGTTTTTTACGTTAGGTTCCACGCGAACGGAGTCGCGGGCTCGGCTGGTCGTGAATAGTTATCGTGTGTTGTGTTTTTATATCTATATATCCGTTGTTCGCAGTTATGATACATTTTAAATATTAAGTATTTGATTAGGAAAACATTAAGTTTCAATTGGAGGTAAATACTATATATATGGCTTGCCTTTCAATTATGTAGAAATAGTAAATTGTAGTAATAGCTTTTAACATAATTGTATACATGTATATATTACTAGCCTCTGCCCGCGACTTCGTCCGCGTGGAATAGTTACTTTGGGTTAAGGCTAACACGCTCTCAAGAGGAAAAAAAACAGATTTTATTTATTTATTTTTTTGAAACATTCTCCATTGGTGTTCCGCACCGATTGGCCTTAGCGCGATGCTATATAACCTATAACCTTCGTCGATAAATGAGCTATATAACACTGAAATAATTTATCTAATTGGACCATTAGTTCATGAGATTACCTCCTATAACGTCACAAACTTTACCTCTTTATAATATTAATTAGTATAGATTTTATTTGTATTACAAAACTACGTACGCGAAACAAATTAAAATTAACAAAACACGAAACCGTTCTCGCGATGTGCAAATATACGTTCGAAATGTTGACCGCATAAATTTAATTAACATGTGAACTTTTCAGTTGCAGATTATATATAACGTTTTGTTTGATCACTCAATGTGTTTAGCGACTATTGTATACGAAATTGTGCATTTTTTTTAGCATATTAGTGTTTATGATGACGTCATAATTAATTTCTTACTTTTGCTATATACAGTTTATGTAAATTTGCATAATCTGTCTAGTTGACCTATACATTGTTAAAATCAAATCGATATATCAAGCGCCGTTCAGTTTGGTGGTCATTTGGAACGTAGAGCAAAACTGGCCTCAAAAAAATTAGGTGTTCTTAACAGAGCAGGATGGTATTTCACAGCGGATCACCCGCCTTCAGCTTTATGAGGCGCAAGTCCGTCCACACATGGAATATTGTTCCCACTTCTGGGCCGGAGCACCTCAATGTCACCTACTTCCTCTTGATCGAATCCAACGTCGAGCGGCTCGAATCATCGGCAACCAGGTTGCTCTCCTTAAAGCTAGACACTCTGGCGCTTCATAGGGACGTCCTCTACAAGATCTACCACGGAGAATGCTCTGAAGAACTGTTTGGATTGATACCTGCTGCTGAGTTCCGTTACAGAACGACTCGTCACGGACTGAAATTCCATCAGTGTCATCTCGATGGTTGGAAGTCGTGCACTGTGCGCTTCTCACGTTCGTTTTTTTTCGCGTACGACAGTTCTCTGGAATGAACTCCCAGCGGCAGCGTTTCCAGACCATTACAATCTGCCTTTTTTTTTTTCAAAAAACGAGCCTATTCCTTTCTCAAAGGCCAGCAACGCATCTGTGATTCTTCTCGTGCCGCAGGTGTCCATGGGCGGCGGTGATCACTTACCATCAGGTGACCTGCATGTTCGTTTGCTGCCAATAGTATAAAAAAAGTTTTTAAGTTTAGTTGATATTTATTGTTATATCCATAACTATTATACATAGTGAAGTGACCTATTTACCCCCATTCGTTACAAATTTTCTTATTCACTAATTTGAAGGAAATACAAAAGATGACTCGTTTAAAATAGTACCTACCAACGAAATAATATTTAAAATTATATATTTGGTTTTTATTTCAACATAAGATCTTATACTTGTACTCGTGAAGAATGCAAAAATGATAAAAGCCATTCAATACGGAATTAGTGTCTCTAGAAATATTTACTATAAAAATAAGTACTCCAAAACATTATGGATTAATTATTGTTGTGAATGTCTGAAAGAATAGATATGATAAGATATCGTGGTAGATTATTTAAATTCCTTAACCTAACGTGAAAGCACTCCCGATTTAAAATACGTTTTTACATTACATTCACTCAAAAACGTATCTATCTATGATTAAATTCGGTTTATCTCGTTACTTTGCTGTACGAATAATATATTTTTCATTGATAATAAGTTTATCGCGAGCGTATATATTTTATTTAGTCGTTTGGACAGTTGGATGGAAAGTCTGCCGTGTTCGCTTCCAATGTAATTACGGCTGTCCGATTTCGATAATGCGACGCGAGGCCGCGGCCGCGACCATTCGCGAACAAAATATGGTCCGCCGTGCATTCGTTTTGTTGCATTTTAATAATTTATACGATTCAGAGAACATATCTGATATGAATTTTCCGTGTTATTTCAATATTGAGATATGTCGGTGTGATTCATTTTTTATTTTCATAATATGTGATTTTTCAGATAACGTATTTAATAAATCTCTACTTGTCGCAATTCGACCATAATTTATATTTTTTTATGTTTCTATATTAAAGAAATGAAAGTAAGTACTAATTGATGACAGTAAAACTTGTCAGTATCTACTAATCAGAAAAAAATAAAGATAATCCGTTCAGATACTGAGATATATTTAATTATTTTGTCTCTCATTTATAAGGCTTTTTGATGGGTTAAGATGTTGGCTTTAGAAACTTGAAAATTTCCAGCAAGTAACGTAACGATTTTTGAAGGTCCATCCCGGTGTAATAAGTTGTCTACATTATTTAGTTCATAAATTATATCATCCGTCACGTTGTAAGATTCTTTACCTCACAGGTGAATCATGCTAGGTGAATATAATAAAGTAGGGGACTAGTTTAACGTACAATAAAAAGATTTGCCCCTGACGAGGAGGTCCCTTATGTAGGGTGAACGGTTTTAATCGGGTTATAAAAACGCCGGATCGCCGGTAACGAGGCTGTAAACCGGACCGGGCCGCCTTAAAACCGAAAGGTCTCCTTCTCGATACTGGCGCACTAAAACATTACACGCTTTGTTTATTGCTTACCGGTCTAGTTTAAATTTATAAAGGAAAATTGGATGAATTAAAATATTTACAACCGCATTAATATCTTCCACTGATATCTTGAAGCAAGATCGGTTACTATCTGTATAATTGATTATAGCTTTTAATTGAGCTGTGAAAGTTTTTGTCTTTGTGTCTCCCATATAACTATATGTTAGAGTAGAGCGTACCGAAGAGCTGTTCCAATTGGTACTTGTTGCTGAGTTCTATTACCTAACGATTCGACACAAATCGAAATTCCATCATGTTGTCTTGATGGTAATCGTCTACTGGGTTTTCGTGTGTATTTTTTCCACGTACCTCGTTTCCTTTGAATGAACTCCGATATAACTTACAAACCTTCAATAAATGAGACTAAAGTCCGATAAAGCTGACGAGACCTTACTAGGTCAACAGCGTAATCAGTTCGAGAAAAAAATATATCAATAAACGAGCCTACTGCTTTCTAAAGGGCAATGCATCTGTGATTATCCATGTGTCGCTGATGTCCGTAATCGGTGATCACTAACCATCAGGGACCCGCATATTCGTTTGCTCCCAATCGCATACAAAATATGTCATTTATGGCAACAAATATTTGGGTTATAGCTAAACAAATACTATTTTTTGAATTTTTTAATAGTGGTAGAGCCTGCTGAAACTATTACTGGTTTCAGCATGAATGGGTCGGCTCGTCCGGGGTAGAACCACCCTCTCATAGGTACAAACCTTCAATAAATGAGACTAAAGTCCGGTGAAGCTGTTGAGACCTTACTAGGTCAACAATGCATCTGTGATTATCCGTGTGTCGCTGATGTCCATAGTCGGTAATCACTAACTATCAGGGACCCGCATATTCGTCTGCTCCCGATCGCATACAAAATATGTAATTTCTGGCAACAAATATTTGGGTTATAGCTAAACAGATTCTAAGTGAATACTCTTTATCTTAAATATTTTCAAATGGAATATTTTATTCCGATCGGTAATACACCAGCATCGGAAGTTGCTGTCCTGCAACGCCACCCAGTGGCAAGTTATAATAAAAGGGGTGCCATATAATTCTTCTCCGTGAAAAAATACGGTGAAGGAAAACATCGTGAACGGAACCTGAGGTATGTTCTTGTAGTACCCACCGTGTGTGAAAAAATATATAAAAGTGTGAATTTCTCGGAATTTGAAATCGCGAAAATACGCTGTAGCCGGGTATAGGTAATCACCTGGCATTTCATAATAATGAACATATCTACCCTCGGGAAGAACCTATGGCCATCCAGTGGGTCTCTTAAAAGTTGCTATAACGAATAATACAAGTGTGTCAATTCTCGTAGTGACCGGTGCAATTACGTTAACGTTTATCAATCGTGTATCAATTTAAGTTGTATATAGAACCATCCATTTTATATCGTAACTAATAGTATAAATGCGAATGTGAATTTGTTGATTTTTACGCATTCACGCCTTAACAACTTAATCGATCATCATGGAAACTTTGCATATATGTTGTAAGAGCACGGTTCCCAAGGGAATGCATCAAATCCATAATGGAAACAAAGCCGCGGACAAAGGCTAGTATATAGATAAATTACGTGATATCAGTTCTCTCGGATGCTACCTACAAATTTCATTCGCCCCTTAGGTTTATTAGATGTCTCCTATTTGGTAAGAGTATGTTCTAATACCGTTTAGTTGCGAAATGGTCGCTTGCTGTGGTTGTTGTTTGTTGAGTATATTTTGCCAATTTTACGTTATAACATAGGCGTAAAGCTGTGTTATTAACGTTTTACTGGTATATATTACGTTTACTGCTCGCTGACAAGGTTTTATTCGTAGTAAAGTTTGTATTTTAAGAAAAATATTAAATACAGGATTTTTTTTATGGAATATTCTCAAGTAAAGGGATTGGTTTAAGTATAGACTTACGATCGTTCATTGTGTATGTTATGGACCAGCAAAATTAGTCGAATAAATTCACATATGAAACGTTGAGTCTTTTTAAGTTGTTGTCATTGTTAGTGTCGCTTCCGTGCGTCTTATTTTTAATAGTTTATTCTAATTATAGTATGTATTCACTTAGCAAACTAAATTAAGGTTACTCTATGGGGCTGATATAAACATTAAAACCCTTTGAATAAATAAATAAAAAAACACATTTTGTGTTCTTTAATGGCAAATAAATGGCAAAATTGAAAAAAAAAATGTTCGCAATGAAGTTTAAATAAGTATTAATTACGTAGTCTGATGTACTCATTTGCTGTAGTCCATAACATGACTATCATTTTACTCGACTTATAGTAGCGAATATTTATTGTTAATGTATTTATTCACACAATATATTTGAGTTACTCTCGTCGGTGTAGCCGACATTGAAACGTTAGAGAGAACCCATTACGGGACATAAAAACTTCCGAAATGCTTTCACAAAATCCGTTACGTTTAATCGATGACAATTAAAAAAGATGTATAAATTTTTATTGGGATATGGCCGCGACATATTTTGATCATTGTGAAAGGATATTTCTTCTTTGCTTGTCCGGCGAAATTCACAAAACATGCCAAGAAGTCCCCCAACACTCGGCATCGACAAATATTTATTAAAACCCACAATTATTCGAAATCGCAGCAAAAAGAATTTATGAGCTATGTTAAATTTAAGCGATTTGTGTATTAGTTTTAAAATACATAGACGAAGCTTAAACAGCTCAGCACATTTCTGTCCTGCGTTTCTCAATCAATTTTCTTAATTTCTTTTCTTTGGTAGGTAATGACAAGTTTTAGTTTTGTTCAATAAAAAAAATCTAAACAGTTATATAAAAACAATTATATGAAATGATTATAAAGGTCCGCTCTTTAGTAACAAAATCTTATGGCTTAGCCCCTCGGTTGATTTTTTAAGACCCATATCTCAAAATGGCAAATGATGTTTTTAAATATCTCTAGCCACGTCTTTTAATTATAATTTTACATTGCATAATTTGTTATTGTTCAAGTTTTTCAAATTTTGTAATAAACACGGTTTTTTAAACTAATGCTGGCAACAAGTCTGTTGACCAGTGCGGAATAAGGTCTACATTCGTTTGAATGGAGCTTAAATTGAACAGTCCAGGAGAGTTGAAACGTAAACAATACGAATTAATTATGAATTATGAGCACTAGTTAATTTAAAATATATAAACAAAAGTAAGTAATTGTTTCGTTTAATGCAAATTTTTAGCGTACATTTTCTCTAAGATTTATTTTTTATTATAAAAATTACATTAACAGTTCAGTTGTTAAAAAGTCATACTATGCGCTTATGTGTTGTCGGTATTACTAGTGGAAGCGAGTGTATTCTCTTTATAGAGAGGCAAGACTGCTCACAAACGGGGTCGATCGTCCTCTGTGGACTGGGTAGGTGGTCGTAACATAACCTGGGATCACCCTCTGTGCTTGTTTACAAATTCTCTTAATATGACAGTTTGTACGTGGTTGTCATTTCAGTGAACATGTTGTAATATAAAGTTTTATAAGTTATACTTCTTTTGGCGCGTTAGGGGAAAAATTATGAGAGTGAATTTTTACGATGCGCGCGCACACCATTACGAAAAACCGACACCCTGTAGTTATTATGATGCGCGCGCACACCGTCACGAAACACCAACACCCTGAAGTTATTACGATGCGCGCGCACACCGTCACGAAAAACCGACACCCTGAAGTTATTGCGATGCGCGCGCACACCGTCACGAAAAACCGACACCCTGAAGTTAGCTATACTCAACATTTTGTTTCTTTGTATTTGTTGTTTGTATTTCTTTGTATTAAAACTTTCAATGTATTAAATACCCTTTTTCTATTGTTAGGTGTCGTTTTTTCTACAAACGTAAAAAAAGGCGAAAGATAAAATTTTTGGAAAGATTTTTATCTTGTTACGCCACAGAAGTATAACGTCTAACGCGTGTACATAAGTACACACACATTTTTTTTTAAATTTTGTATAGTTATGCAATTGACTACAATCGTAACTAATATTATAAATGTGAATGTGAGTTTGTTTGTTTGTAACACTTCGACGTCTTAACAACTCAACGGATCATCATGCCTACACTAATGGGTACAGAAAAGGAGATTGGGTACAATTTTTTTTAGAAATAGTATCCTGTACACACGAGGGATAGATCAAATATACACTGAACCGAGCGAAGGCGCGAGCAATTGCTAGTCTTATATAAGTTATCAAATGAGCGAACTTTGACTCGTGAAGTCTTGTTTTTGGGTATTATTAATATGAAAAAAACTTTTTTTTGCAAACTGTTATTATATTTAGTACTAGCGGGCCCGGCGGATGTTATCCCATACTGATGATAATAAAAGAAAAACCTTGACAAATTATATACCTAAACCTTCCTCATTAGTCACTTTATCTACTGGTGAAAACCGCATGAAAATCCGTTCAGTCGTTTCTGAGTTTATCGCTAACAAACAGACAGACATACGTGGCAGAGGACATTGTTTTATAATATGTAATGATTCGATTTAAGGCTTGGTACATTATACCTTACTATTAATAATGATGAACGTTACACTTTTATATTATTCGAGACGAGTTTCTTTCATACTCTTTAACTTTATAGCATATGTGAAAATTAGTTAGTACGGTTCTTCTTATACGCGTAAGCGGAGTTCGAGTCGTGTTGTGTGTGTTTATTCAAAAATTTGCAACTAGTTTGCAACCGTTAACTAGTTTGCGCGTATTACTTTGTTCTGACACGTCGCGCTAACAGGAGCTTATTATATGCGCATCTTAAGCTTCGTACCATGTTTAAGCGACCCGTTTGTACGATTATGCATATTAACGGCTCCGTTCGAACTGTATTTCCCTATATTTATACGATAATTTCAGGTTTTTTTGTCAGTTTTATAAGAATAATATTTTTTACAGCAATAAGAGAATTAAAATTTCTACATATCCTTGCTATTGGTATTATGCTTATCGAACAAATGTATGTTATGTGGCGAATGAGACTTAGTGCATACTGTCACCGCACGATGAAATCTATTACAGAATGATTAGAAAAATGCATACCCATAGTTTAATTATGGTATTTTGTTGTGGAGGATAGCAGCTGAATTAAAAATCTCGAAGCACATTACAGATTCGCCGGATGGCTTCAAGCATCATGTCAAGCGGGTTTTAATGTCTAAAAGCTATTATTATAGAGTGTGTGAAACAGTCGATATGTGAACGATGGTTACGTCTGGAAATGACGCATCTCTCCGTGCATTCGTCATAAACGCATGTAACTTGTGTATGTTGGTAAAGATGTCTTACATGTAATAGTACTAGCGGGCCCGGCGGATGTTATCCCATACTGATGATAATAAAAGAAAAACCTTGACAAATTATATACCTAAACCTTCCTCATTAGTCACTTTATCTACTGGTGAAAACCGCATGAAAATCCGTTCAGTCGTTTCTGAGTTTATCGCTAACAAACAGACAGACATACGTGGCAGAGGACATTGTTTTATAATATGTAATGATTCGATTTAAGGCTTGGTACATTATACCTTATTATTAATAATGATGAACGTTACACTTTTATATTATTCGAGACGAGTTCCTTTCATACTCTTTAACTTTATAGCATATGTGAAAATTAGTTAGTACGGTTCTTTCTTATACGCGTAAGCGGAGTTCGAGTCGTGTTGTGTGTGTTTATTCAAAAATTTGCAACTAGTTTGCAACCGTTAACTAGTTTGCGCGTATTACTTTGTTCTGACACGTCGCTTTAACAGGAGCTTATTATATGCGCATCTTAAAGCTTCGTACCATGTTTAAGCGACCCGTTTGTACGATTATGCATATTAACGGCTCCGTTCGAACTGTATTTCCCTATATTTATACGATAATTTCAGGTTTTTTTGTCAGTTTTATAAGAATAATATTTTTTACAGCAATAAGAGAATTAAAATTTCTACATATCCTTGCTATTGGTATTATGCTTATCGAACAAATGTATGTTATGTGGCGAATGAGACTTAGTGCATACTGTCACCGCACGATGAAATCTATTACAGAATGATTAGAAAAATGCATACCCATAGTTTAATTATGGTATTTTGTTGTGGAGGATAGCAGCTGAATTAAAAATCTCGAAGCACATTACAGATTCGCCGGATGGCTTCAAGCATCATGTCAAGCGGGTTTTAATGTCTAAAAGCTATTATTATAGAGTGTGTGAAACAGTCGATATGTGAACGATGGTTACGTCTGGAAATGACGCATCTCTCCGTGCATTCGTCATAAACGCATGTAACTTGTGTATGTTGGTAAAGATGTCTTACATGTAATAAGAATTTAAACCTGACGTGTCTGTGCATTTTAGATTTTACTTTTAAAAAAAATTTGGCGGTGTCTACGAATACATTTCAATCATTTTTGGTCAAATGTCTGTCTTTGTGCCTGTTTGTATGAACACGCATTACTGCTAACATACTGGGTTCACAATAAATTCTCAGCACGAAAATCGTAAAGCATATCCCCGGGGGTAACTTAGTGTTTGTTTCATTAAAATCGGTCCACTCTATCAAAAGTTATTGTAGTTTTAATGACAGCACGGCGTCAGTACGAGAGAAAACTAAATAAGTAAATGGACTTAATACGAAATTCAGATGACTCTATTAATCACTGTTTTTTTTTACATAAGCTGCCACGCAGACGAAGTCGCGGGCACAGTTAGTATATTATAAAATGATGAACCAAATCGAATTTCTTGCCGGTTCGTTTCAATAACTGGGTTGTTTCTCCGATCCGATGGTAGTTTTGACGTTCGTAAGCGCCTTCTGAGGGCCTAAAATGAATATAGTATTTTTGATTTTGACATAATATTTCTTTAATATCTACTTTTGAATATTAAGATTTTTACATACATGTCTTTCAACGATGGTATATAAAACATCTCAGTTACCGACTTAAGTTTATTGTGATCGCTGCGGCATTGACCCCACGACCTCTAGCAGCTCTGACGCAACATTGTCAGTGTAGCTATCAATCACGGACAGTTTTGTGACGTTTCGCGACCTTAGCGTTCGGATTTTGCAAGGAGGAGAACGCCGACAACATATTATGTTATGTTATGAACCGTAATGACATGAAACGGAGGATTATTATTACAGTTTACGATTCTCGTACAATATGTAGGCAATGCAACACTGTTGCATCAAGAGAGTTAGTAAGTACATCCGTTTCGGTGAGGCGCGCGCACACCGTCACGAAAAACCGACACCCTGAAGTTATTGCGATGCGCGCGCACACCGTCACGAAAAACCGACACCCTGAAGTTATTGCGATGCGCGCGCACACCGTCACGAAAAACCGACACCCTGAAGTTATTGCGATGCGCGCGCACACCGTCACGAAAAACCGACACCCTGAAGTTATTGCGATGCGCGCGCACACCGTCACGAAAAACCGACACCCTGAAGTTATTGCGATGCGCGCGCACACCGTCACGAAAAACCGACACCCTGAAGTTATTGCGATGCGCGCGCACACCGTCACGAAAAACCGACACCCTGAAGTTATTGCGATGCGCGCGCACACCGTCACGAAAAACCGACACCCTGAAGTTATTGCGATGCGCGCGCACACCGTCACGAAAAACCGACACCCTGAAGTTATTGCGATGCGCGCGCACACCGTCACGAAAAACCGACACCCTGAAGTTATTGCGATGCGCGCGCACACCGTCACGAAAAACCGACACCCTGAAGTTATTGCGATGCGCGCGCACACCGTCACGAAAAACCGACACCCTGAAGTTATTGCGATGCGCGCGCACACCGTCACGAAAAACCGACACCCTGAAGTTATTGCGATGCGCGC
This sequence comes from Antheraea pernyi, assembly GCA_015888305.1. Lineage (NCBI taxonomy): Eukaryota > Metazoa > Arthropoda > Insecta > Lepidoptera > Saturniidae > Antheraea > Antheraea pernyi. Next base: position 39,497 of record MU158772.1, on the reverse strand, counting down.
GCACACCGTCACGAAAAACCGACACCCTGAAGTTATTGCGATGCGCGCGCACACCGTCACGAAAAACCGACACCCTGAAGTTATTGCGATGCGCGCGCACACCGTCACGAAAAACCGACACCCTGAAGTTATTGCGATGCGCGCGCACACCGTCACGAAAAACCGACACCCTGAAGTTATTGCGATGCGCGCGCACACCGTCACGAAAAACCGACACCCTGAAGTTATTGCGATGCGCGCGCACACCGTCACGAAAAACCGACACCCTGAAGTTATTGCGATGCGCGCGCACACCGTCACGAAAAACCGACACCCTGAAGTTATTGCGATGCGCGCGCACACCGTCACGAAAAACCGACACCCTGAAGTTATTGCGATGCGCGCGCACACCGTCACGAAAAACCGACACCCTGAAGTTATTGCGATGCGCGCGCACACCGTCACGAAAAACCGACACCCTGAAGTTATTGCGATGCGCGCGCACACCGTCACGAAAAACCGACACCCTGAAGTTATTGCGATGCGCGCGCACACCGTCACGAAAAACCGACACCCTGAAGTTATTGCGATGCGCGCGCACACCGTCACGAAAAACCGACACCCTGAAGTTATTGCGATGCGCGCGCACACCGTCACGAAAAACCGACACCCTGAAGTTATTGCGATGCGCGCGCACACCGTCACGAAAAACCGACACCCTGAAGTTATTGCGATGCGCGCGCACACCGTCACGAAAAACCGACACCCTGAAGTTATTGCGATGCGCGCGCACACCGTCACGAAAAACCGACACCCTGAAGTTATTGCGATGCGCGCGCACGCCGTCACGAAAAACCGACACCCTGAAGTTATTGCGATGCGCGCGCACGCCGTCACGAAAAACCGACACCCTGAAGTTATTACGATGCGCGCGCACACCGTCACGAAAAACCGACACCCTGAAGTTATTGCGATGCGCGCGCACACCGTCACGAAAAACCGACACCCTGAAGTTAGCTATACTCAACATTTTGTTTCTTTGTATTTGTTGTTTGTATTTCTTTGTATTAAAACTTTCAATGTATTAAATACCCTTTTTCTATTGTTAGGTGTCGTTTTTTCTACAAACGTAAAAAAAGGCGAAAGATAAAATTTTTGGAAAGATTTTTATCTTGTTACGCCACAGAAGTATAACGTCTAACGCGTGTACATAAGTACACACACATTTTTTTTTAAATTTTGTATAGTTATGCAATTGACTACAATCGTAACTAATATTATAAATGTGAATGTGAGTTTGTTTGTTTGTAACACTTCGACGTCTTAACAACTCAACGGATCATCATGCCTACACTAATGGGTACAGAAAAGGAGATTGGGTACAATTTTTTTTAGAAATAGTATCCTGTACACACGAGGGATAGATCAAATATACACTGAACCGAGCGAAGGCGCGAGCAATTGCTAGTCTTATATAAGTTATCAAATGAGCGAACTTTGACTCGTGAAGTCTTGTTTTTGGGTATTATTAATATGAAAAAAACTTTTTTTTGCAAACTGTTATTATATTTAGTACTAGCGGGCCCGGCGGATGTTATCCCATACTGATGATAATAAAAGAAAAACCTTGACAAATTATATACCTAAACCTTCCTCATTAGTCACTTTATCTACTGGTGAAAACCGCATGAAAATCCGTTCAGTCGTTTCTGAGTTTATCGCTAACAAACAGACAGACATACGTGGCAGAGGACATTGTTTTATAATATGTAATGATTCGATTTAAGGCTTGGTACATTATACCTTATTATTAATAATGATGAACGTTACACTTTTATATTATTCGAGACGAGTTCCTTTCATACTCTTTAACTTTATAGCATATGTGAAAATTAGTTAGTACGGTTCTTTCTTATACGCGTAAGCGGAGTTCGAGTCGTGTTGTGTGTGTTTATTCAAAAATTTGCAACTAGTTTGCAACCGTTAACTAGTTTGCGCGTATTACTTTGTTCTGACACGTCGCTTTAACAGGAGCTTATTATATGCGCATCTTAAAGCTTCGTACCATGTTTAAGCGACCCGTTTGTACGATTATGCATATTAACGGCTCCGTTCGAACTGTATTTCCCTATATTTATACGATAATTTCAGGTTTTTTTGTCAGTTTTATCAGAATAATATTTTTTACAGCAATAAGAGAATTAAAATTTCTACATATCCTTGCTATTGGTATTATGCTTATCGAACAAATGTATGTTATGTGGCGAATGAGACTTAGTGCATACTGTCACCGCACGATGAAATCTATTACAGAATGATTAGAAAAATGCATACCCATAGTTTAATTATGGTATTTTGTTGTGGAGGATAGCAGCTGAATTAAAAATCTCGAAGCACATTACAGGTTCGCCGGATGGCTTCAAGCATCATGTCAAGCGGGTTTTAATGTCTAAAGGCTATTATTATAGAGTGTGTGAATCATCAATCAATATGTGAACGATGGTTACGTCTGGAAATGACGCATCTCTCCGTGCATTCGTCATAAACGCATGTAACTTGTGTATGTTGGTAAAGATGTCTTACATGTAATAAGAATTTAAACCTGACGTGTCTGTGCATTTTAGATTTTACTTTTAAAAAAAATTTGGCGGTGTCTACGAATACATTTCAATCATTTTTGGTCAAATGTCTGTCTTTGTGCCTGTTTGTATGAACACGCATTACTGCTAACATACTGGGTTCACAATAAATTCTCAGCACGAAAATCGTAAAGCATATCCCCGGGGGTAACTTAGTGTTTGTTTCATTAAAATCGGTCCACTCTATCAAAAGTTATTGTAGTTTTAATGACAGCACGGCGTCAGTACGAGAGAAAAATAAATAAGTAAATGGACTTAATACGAAATTCAGATGACTCTATTAATCACTGTTTTTTTTTACATAAGCTGCCACGCAGACGAAGTCGCGGGCACAGTTAGTATATTATAAAATGATGAACCAAATCGAATTTCTTGCCGGTTCGTTTCAATAACTGGGTTGTTTCTCCGATCCGATGGTAGTTTTGACGTTCGTAAGCGCCTTCTGAGGGCCTAAAATGAATATAGTATTTTTGATTTTGACATAATATTTCTTTAATATCTACTTTTGAATATTAAGATTTTTACATACATGTCTTTCAACGATGGTATATAAAACATCTCAGTTACCGACTTAAGTTTATTGTGATCGCTGCGGCATTGACCCCACGACCTCTAGCAGCTCTGACGCAACATTGTCAGTGTAGCTATCAATCACGGACAGTTTTGTGACGTTTCGCGACCTTAGCGTTCGGATTTTGCAAGGAGGAGAACGCCGACAACATATTATGTTGTGTTATGAACCGTAATAGCATGAAACGAAGGATTATTATTATTACAGTTTACGATTCTCGTACAATATGTAGGCAATGCAACACTGTTACATCAAGAGAGTTAGTAAGTACATCCGTTTCGGTGAGTTCGCAGTATATGTATGTAGTTGTCGGGGCAATGATGTCATCTGATCGCAATGGGCGGGCACGTCTCGGCCTCAGTCGTCGATTCGTGATCGAGACTCCTAACGACTCATGTATGCCTGGCCCCAGACCGTTCTGAACGCGCTCGTATACAGTTCGCATTGCTTACAAATGAATACTTTTCTACGTTTTGACACGACTTACTGTTTGTTAATTATATCGTCTGTGGTTGATTACTTATCAGGTTTTAGGATAAATCTATATTGCACAAATCTATTTGAATATTCTGTTACAGATACAAAGTTGTGTAAAACAACCTTATATCTTAACAGATTTTTAAACACATTATTGTTCGGAATTGAAAGATGTACTCTTCCTGTTGGCAGCGGTCCAACGGGGGTATCCCCGGTATTTACCAGACGATTTAATAATTATGGACTTTTATGTGGGTTAATGTATGTCTACGCGTATGTATTAGTGTGTATGTATGTATGTACGTGTCTGTATTTGTGTATTCCCATTCATACGAGACAGAGCTTCGATTTTCAAAGTCGTCGGTCGTCGCGGCGTCGGGTGTACTACGCGTTTACTTATTTCGTAGATGTAGGTGAATGTCACGCCCGTGTCTTGTGTTTTGTGTTGTTAGTACTGTTGTTGTAGTGTTTGTATATAGTTAGAGTATATACTTGTTAAACAGCACAGTGCTCCGACCGAGTGTTCCTCGTTCAATAGTGAGAGTTTACAAGTTTGTCGGAGGGATAACTACAGTTCGTATCTAGGACTCGGATATTTATACTGTACGTAGGTAGTGTTTGTCTTCTTAGTTGTTGTTCCGTTGTTTACTTCGCGGAAGTTGGTCATTTCAATAAGTTCATTGTATGCGCCACTAATAGTTTTCAAACAGTTTACCGTTGTTACATTTTTTTTTAACTGTTCTCCTAATACATTTGTGATTATTTGACACTAGTTGTGCTCGCGACTTCGCTTTCGTTTATTATTATTTGTTTGGAATTATCTATACATACTCGTTTTCATTGAAATCTAATGAACGGTATCAATGTTGACGTGCTGCGGCGCCATCTAGTGGCGAATTATAGTAAAATGGATAGCTTAAAAATCTGCCCAAAAAATTCGGTTTGACTTTATCAATCTCAGTGTACGCGTTTACTTATTTCGTAGATGTAGGTGAATGTCACGCCCGTGTCTTGTGTTTTGTGTTGTTCGTACTGTTGTTGTAGTGTTCGTATAGAGAGTATATACTTGTTAAACAGCACAGTGCTCCGACCGAGTGTTCCTCGTTCAATAGTGAGAGTTTACAAGTTTGTCGGAGGGATAACTACAGTTCGTATCTAGGACTCGGATATTTATACTGTACGTAGGTAGTGTTTGTCTTCTTAGTTGTTGTTCCGTTGTTTACTTCGCGGAAGTTGGTCATTTCAATAAGTTCATTGTATGCGCCACTAATAGTTTTCAAACAGTTTACCGTTGTTACATTTTTTTTTAACTGTTCTCCTAATACATTTGTGATTATTTGACACTAGTTGTGCTCGCGACTTCGCTTTCGTTTATTATTATTTGTTTGGAATTATCTATACATACTCGTTTTCATTGAAATCTAATGAACGGTATCAATGTTGACGTGCTGCGGCGCCATCTAGTGGCGAATTATAGTAAAATGGATAGCTTAAAAATCTGCCCAAAAAATTCGGTTTGACTTTATCAATCTCAGATATACCGCCATTTCATTATATAAATGTACAGTGGTCAATGTTAGAACAACAACGTATTTATAAAAGGAAAACTTTTTTGATTACGTTATCCTATAGCAGCGGTGCTCAAACTGTCGATCGCGAGTGTTTTTTGAGTAAATGTCGAAAAAAAATTGTCGATATAGAACTTATAGATTTTGGTTTTTGATAGGTATTTAACTAAAACAAATGTAATGAACTAAAATTTATTTGATCCACAATAGGCCAGAATAACCGTCTCATCACTTTCTTTTATCGTTTTTTAGCGGGAGTTCGACCCATCGCTCTCCCCTCCCCTCTCCTCTATCCCTCCCTCCCTCCTCTTCCCCCAAACACAGGCTGGCAACGCACTTTTGAATCCCCTGGTGTTGTTAGTGTCTATGGACGGTGGTGATTACTTGACATCAGGTAACCTTTTTGTTGGTTTGCCTTCTATGACATAAAAAAAGAGTTACCTACACCTACCTAGACGACAAATCTGCGTCACATATACTTGCTGCCGTTCAGATTCGATTGATCGTAGTCTAACAATAGAGGTGAGGTGGATCGCCAATAGTTCAAGGTTGAACACCCCTGCCCTATAGTAGTGAAAGCCTTTTTTCCGAATTGACTACGCGATTTGCTTAGCAAGGCCTTTTTTACATGGGGATATCCCAACGGATTCCCATCCTAGCCGGGCAACTGAGGGTGGGGTATGTCCGGCTTGCACGGACTAAAACCCCATGATGCCTTCAATAGGCCGGGGAGCAGGAGCTGCCGAACTGACACTGCGTCTGCTCCCCGGCAGACCTAGCAAGGCCTGTACATATTCACCGGACTACAGTAGTGAAAGCCAATGTGGCAATTGAACTTGCAAGTTTGTGAATGTAACATGCATCGCGAGAACATTATAGTTTGATTGATATAGTGAATTGATTGTCTAAATTGACGAGTCTTCCTATATATGGATAGATAAATACATATAGGAAATATTCAGTTTATCATTTGACATGAACTATTCTACAGCTCTATAGCGCCGTACAAATGCCATGTGAATATTCTCGTGTATTTGATAACAGACCTTCACACATCGACCACGCCTCCATTTTATGTTTTATCTGTAGTCATTAAATCTTTACGTGTTTTCGTCATTCAACCGAACAGGTCGTGACGGTAATCTTATCATGTCAAATGTTGTTTGGAATATTAAAACTATCGTCTTGTTTTCGCAGGATAGTGAGAGTTTACAAGTTTGTCGGAGGGATAACTACAGTTCGTATCTAGGACTCGGATATTTATACTGTACGTAGGTAGTGTTTGTCTTCTTAGTTGTTGTTCCGTTGTTTACTTCGCGGAAGTTGGTCATTTCAATAAGTTCATTGTATGCGCCACTAATAGTTTTCAAACAGTTTACCGTTGTTACATTTTTTTTTTTAAACTGTTCTCCTAATACATTTGTGATTATTTGACACTAGTTGTGCTCGCGACTTCGCTTTCGTTTTATTATTTGTTTGGAATTATCTATACATATTCGTTTTCATTGAAATCTAATGAACCGTGTCAATGTTGACGTGCTGCAGCGCCATCTAGTGGCGAATTATAGTAAAAAAGATAGCTTAAAAATCTGCCCAAAAAAATTCGGTTTGAGTTTATCAATCTCAGATGTATATACCGCCGAGCTACAATAAAATTAAAAAAAAAAAAAACCATGGCTCTTTCGTATTTACTTGTGGCTCTTCCACAAAGTGTTTAAAACAGATGGAACATTGTCTATTAACGTACCTTGTAAGAGACGCTGGCATGACAACGGCGACCGGTGATGGATAGTATGTCTCTCGGTGGTCGCCATTGTTTTTGGATTGTACTGTGCTTAGCATCAGGCACAGTAAAGTCACATTGCCGAACTACAATAATTTTTTTTTTTTTTTTTCAAACCACGGCTCTTTCGTTTTTACTTGTGGCTCTTTCACAAAGTGTTTAATACAGATGGAACATTATCTATTAACTTACCTTGTAAGAGATGTAGAGTAGATTTTTGAAACGTAAGCTTTCAGAAAAGAGGTAAATTTTTAGAACGTAACAATAAGCAGGGTTAGTCGCTCGCAAAAAAAGACATTGAACAAAGACAAGCTAAGCAAAATATATCGTATCTACTAAAGCAAAACTGAAGTTAAAAAAAACGCTGATTGAATAAATTTCAGTTTACATTTGGTTCTTTTCGATGAATAGCTTGCCGACCATTGGACTGGCAATAACATATCGACACTGATAGAATAATACTGATGAATAATAATAATACTGATAGAGTAATCGAAAGATTACTCGCAAGTTGAAGATTACATTGAACAAAGACAAGCTAAGCAAAATATATCGTATCTACTAAAGCAAAACTGAAGGTAAAAAAACGCTGATTGAATAAATTTCAGTTTACATTTGGCTCTTTTCAATGAATAGCTTGCCGACCATTCCATTGGACTGGCAATAAATAACATATCGACACTGATGTCTATATTTTTATGTATTCGTTAGTTTGAATGATGTAAAATCGAAAGATTACTCGCAAGTTGAAGATCGAGTCGTTCGGGAGCGTGGGGATACCTTCAGACAATAAATAACGAGTGCAACGATTGCGACCGCCGCCGCCGCCGGGTCCCGGGTACGAGGGGGTCAGGGGAGGGCCCGACCATTTTAATGTCCCGGCGCCAGACTTTATATTAAACATTCGACCTTGACAGTGGCCTACATCGGGAACAGGGCACGCACAACACACGCTCTCCTCTCGTCACGAAAAGAAAAAAGTTCATTGAGCGTTTCGCCAAAATTTTAGTTGTAAATAATCCGCCGTGACGCGGTTGAGTCATCTCAAACGTCACGCTCTTTAGACCCCTCCCTCGTCTGCTTATCTTCGTTTTATTCTCGACCGACATAATCGAAGGTCTTTATTGTTTATATGCGATCACGTGTCGAAAGTGTTTTATCGTTCGCTTTGTTTTGTTTCCATCGCTATTTTAGTGATACGACGAGACGTTTCTACTTTGCTAATAACATAACTTTGTTATGTTTTAGTCTAGTTATGTGTTATTTATAAAGTTCCGTCATTTAAAGATGTCTTACGATTTTCTTGATTTCTTGATGCCCAAGCATTGTTGATAAGTTGAATCAAATGCTAGAATACTTTTACATTACCGTTTAAAAAGTTAAATCACGCTTGGTTTATATGATAAATATTAAAAAAAAAACTATTGGTTGTATTGAATGGGTACTGAAATCAGGACAAGAAACGATGTTCGGTGTACACGATGAGGTTGTATGTGGATGTAATATCCGAACTTAGACTGATCTTAGGAATCTAATGAATTACATTCTGGCTATAGAGTCACAGAGTTGTAGGAAACGGGGAGTATGAAGAGATTTAAAGAAAACGACTTCTTTGTACCGTAATTAGAGGCGTGCCTTCATGATTATACACACAGATAGAAACGCTTTGCATTGTAATTGGTACAGCTTTGGTAACACCCATATCCTCACTAACTGAGCAGTTCGAAACGTCATATCTTTGTCGTACTTGTGAGTACAACATCTAACTTCCGCCATAGTAAAGATATGTTTGAATGTGTCAGCATTACAACGGTGACTGGCGATTTAGATCTCCTGTGGTATTTATTCGTTGTTTTAAGTAAACTTTGTTGCATATTGAATAATGGTAGTGGAAGAGTAATAGAGCCACTCTGAAACTATTACTGGTTTTAGCATTAATGGGTCGGCTCGCCCGGGGTAGTACCACCCTCTCATAGAAAACCGACGTGAAGTAACAGTGCTTGCATTGTTGCGTTTCGTTCGCTCAGTGAGAGCGCCGGAGTCCCACCCCACCTCCCCTCCCCTCTCCTCCCTCTCCCTCCCCTAACCCTTCCCCACAAAGGGTGGCAACGCACTTGCGACTCCTCTGGTGTTGTTAGTGTCCATGAACGGTTGGTGATCACTTAACGGCAGGTGACCCTGTCCTGACCTGTTCGTTTGCCACCTATGACATAAAAATAACAATAATACTACGATAAAAATACGCCTGTAGTGTTTGTATTTGTATCGGTAGTATTATTTATAACATATTAGCAGCAATTTCTTTAGTTACAATAACTTGCCTACCTACATTAAGACTAGATACGTCAGACCATTCATATAATATCTACTAGTATAACTACGTTGAACAGTCATAGATGATTATATTTAATTATTTTTTGTGAAAAAAAAAGTATATCCACATTATATACATATACATATATATTAATATTATCAACATGTTAATCATGACATTATTATAGTCAAAACTGGTGCAGCCTTGATGCGTCCTTGTTTTGTTTTCCAAAAATAAACCAAGCCGTGTGGACCCGTTCTCATCCCGTTTTTGTTTTTGTTCGACTCTCGTAAATTCTCTCTCGCATGGGCACATAAACTGTTGAAGTATTTGTATGACTCAATTACGGTGATCGTGAAGAATTCCCTATTATTTTCTTTAGATAATCGAATACTCGAAATAGAAATTAATGCATCTTTTATATATTTATTTGTCTCAAAAGTATTACGTAGGCTGTTTTCTTATTGTTTTAAATTAGTTCTGTAATGAAATTTGTATAAATGTATTATTTACTCGATGTAAATTCTTTAAAATCGTTTTAGTAATTGCGTTATACTAGGGGAATCGCTTTTTGTGTATAGAAAAAACAATGAATGTAGTATTACGCAATTATTCAAAATTTTAAAGAAGCGTACACGGTTGGTGTTTAATATAACTAATTAGTTCAGAGTTGGTAATATGTTTTTACATGTCTGTTTTTCAAAAACTTACACAAGCAGATCCTTAATGGTTGGAATCTTCCTTTATAAATCTCATAAAAAAGTAAGATCTGTCCCGACGTTGTGAACAATGTTATGAATCGAAATTAATTTTTTTGTTAATATACACAAACTTTACGGTTATTAACTAAGCAAATAACAGGCGGATTCGGTTGGTATGAACTTGTATTAAATAAACATATTAAAAGAAGCAAATGTGTTGAAAGCAAGTGTTTAAAACGTTGGAATTAATTTTATTTGTTGTTGTCTTTCTCAAATAATCATTATTATACAATAAATTTGACAAATTATTTTGACAAATTATTGAAATTTGACAAATTATTGAAATTTTCTTTTGCATTTCTGTCTATATGACATGTAAGGTTTCTAAACTAATAAATACGTAACGTGTTTTACGTAGATTCTTATATTTTAATTGTTAATGAGATTGTTAAAAAAAATTGTGGTATAATCATATAAATAGAATTTGTTTTTTAAAATATACTCTTACAGTAAAACTTCGGTAAGTCAAAATTGAAGGAGACGCGAAGAAAATTGAATCAAGGACTTTTCGACTTGAAAAGGGTTTTTCGTTACAAAGATTTCGTTGAGAAATGTTTCACTTGCGGAGGCTTAAATTTTGTCGTACCTCATCGTTGAGTTACAGAGGTAAAATAAATAAATAATAAACTGCACTAACAGGCCTTTAAAGTCAAGCTTTAAAGTAGAAAATAAGTACATGTTGTCGAAAATATTCTTGTAAATAAATTTTTATTTTGTCTTCGGACTGTGAGGATTTAGTAACATTAAACTTTGCTAGGGCTTCTTTTATGTCCTAGAAGTTTAAGTACGATTTTATTTTCTACTATACACTATATTTTGAATTTAGGGAAACGATGTATCTACATTTACTCTTCGCTCTTCTGTCGCCGTTTTTGAAGGTACTCGAGGGTTTGAAGTTCTACTATAATTTTTCTTCTAACATTTATTCTGATCAGAACTTAATATGTGTATTATCTACTGAGACATGCATTACTCATGTATTATAAATGAGATGTTTAAACTTAATTCTCAACAGTGATTGTAATCGAGGTAAAATAAATAAATAATAAACTGCACTAACAGGCCTTTAAAGTAGAAAATAAGTACATATTGTCGAAAATATTCGTGTAAATAAATTTTTATTTTGTCTTCGGACTGTGAGGATTTAGTAACATTAAACTTTGCTAGGGCTTCTTTTAAGTCCTAGAAGTTTAAGTACGATTTATTTTCTACTATACACTATATTTTGAATTTAGGGAAACGATGTATCTACATTTACTCTTCGCTCTTCTGTCGCCGTTTTTGAAGGTACTCGAGGGTTTGAAGTTCTACTATAATTTTTCTTCTAACATTTATTCTGATCAGAACTTAATATGTGTATTATCTACTGAGACATGCATTACTCATGTATTATAAATGAGATGTTTAAACTTAATTCTCAACAGTGATTGTAATCGTTAGGGATGGATTGCCATGAGTTTAATTGTATTAAGTTTCGTTACAAAAAGTAATCATATCTATTACTGACGTTAAAATAACCATTACGTAGTAAAATTCGTTTCGCTTCTATCATAATAATTACGTACATCGTTGGTATTATGTAACCGGAGTTTACCGTTATTGTTATTGCGTTGAACGAGTGAGTAATGTGGGTCAGTGACGAGAACAGAAGCAGGGTCGAGATGCCATTGACGCGGCGTCTTTTAAACTTACGTAACGAGAACGTATTGTTTCGCTAAACAAGGACGCGAAGGATGTGCGACACGTAGCCGTGGACGACGTGCACGACCATAAAAAAATAAAATAAAAATAATGTCTCACGCATGAGCGCGCCGGTGCAAAAACACCTTTTACCATAAATTGTCCCGTAGAATTCGCGCCCGTTTTATTCAAACTGTGTGTTGTTATTTTCTCCACATCTCTCTTGAGGTGGGGGAGAGCGCGCCTCAGTGAATGCTGCATATAGCGTTACGTTTGATATTATTGTTTGTATAATGTACACGTGTTGTGTTGTCTATAGTTATAATTTACTCTGTATGTAGATATTTATCATTAGCTTCGTTGGTGACTACGTACAGCATCTCTATCAGATACGATTACATAAATAGCACTTTATTTGAGATACGTTTTAATAATTGATCAGTTAGGTATATTGCAAAGGAGAGATGTTTGAAGATCGGTTTTTGCAGCATCGTCGTAATATTTTTGTCACGAGCCGTGTGAATCGTAGTCGTAAAATGCGGGCTATTTGACATTATCGCCAATGAGAATTCATTTCAAAATGTATAATACTCGTATAATATATAAATGTATCCAATGTTTCTTCAAAACAAGTGCACGAAGCTAACATTGGCGTCGGATGTGCAGTTGTTGCAGGTGTTCGGTGTCACTACGAAACTGGTTGAGCATCCGGTCCGCGTCGCTACAAACAACCGACAGATGGCGTTACACGTATCTTAAATTCATATTATATTCTCGCACTGAGAGCCGTTAAATGAAATTTGTATAAAGATTTTCCTTTGAAATATAATGTTATACTTTCTCATATATAACAAATCTGATACAATTAGCCCAAGTGATTTATTATAGTCACAGTCGCACAACCCGTATGACAGGATCGATCATAAGACATATCGTCCAATTATGGCGCGTTCCAGGTCACTTACGTAACTAATCGCGGCTTAATCTCATTAGGATCAGTGGAATTCGATTGTAAATACACTCGGTAACCCACTAAAACATATTTCTTTTATTTTGCAAAGCGGCCTGCCTTCGTGGCATGTGCTCGCCTCGCGTTACTGCCGGCCGGACACTTCACAGAACTGGTTCCTGGACAGAAATTAATGATGATTCCTTCATCGATATGCCGAATCGAAGGTGTTGACAAATTCAATATATTATACACTTTTTAATTTTTTATGTTATATATATATATATATATATATATATATACTAGCGGGCCCGGCAGACTTTGTCCCGCCCTAATTATAAAAAATACTTGACAATATATATACCAAAACGTTCCTCATGAAACTCTTTATCCACTGGTGAAGACCACATGAAAATCCATTCAGTAGTTTTTGAGTTTATCGCGAACAGACAGACAGACAGACGCGGCAGGGGACTTTGTTTTATACTATGTAATGATATATATATGGGTGTGCGAATAATGATCGAATCAAATCGAGTAATCTTATTTGATTTGATTACTCGATCTGTTCGAAGAATTTAAATAATTTGAAATACATGATTACTCTCAACTATATATATAATATATAAGTATATTAATTAATTATTTGAAAAATATTCCAACTGTACAAATAATTTGACCTACACGAGTTACTCGCTTGAATTGTTAGAATTTATATTTGTTCAGTTAAAATTTTTCGAATACATTCGATTTGATTCGTTGCCGAATTATTCGAATATTCGCAAAGCAGTGTATGCATTTCCGGTGCGTGTTCACGAAATTGATAATTTATTAATTTATAGTTTTGATATTTATCACACATTGTACAATTTTTCCTTTTTTGTTTTTTAAATTAAAACTGGGTGGGTCCTAGTTTACTTCAAATAGTAATGGATTTACGGGACAACAATATTACATATCAAAAATATATATATATATCTCCAACAATGTAATGCTCTAATAAATATAAATAATTTATATAAAATTTGTAGGCAATTGAAGCTTAATTTTAAATTATAATTGCAATTTTACCAAATATAAAGTGTTTTGATGGCTTATTACAGATCATCACGTTAGCTGGCGCCGTCTTGGTTTATTATTTATAAAGTCATTAATTATTTAACCTTGATCCTTAATTAAATACGACTTCTTTAACTCGGGTTTTCTTTATTTTAACATGTTGGTCTTTCTAAGTCATATCCTAATACAGTATTAAGTTTGTAACGAGAAATTAAATAAACCTTACAGGATAAGCAAAACTATTTTAAAGTTTTACCGATTTATTGTTCACACCTGTCTTATGAATTACTTTTAAAAAGTATTTCTACTATACACTATATTTTGAATTTAGGCAAACGATGTATCTATATTTACTCTTCGCTCTTCTGTCACCGTTTTTGAAAGTATTTGAGGGTTTTAGGTTCCACTGCGCTAACCTGTTACATTTTTTTCCCTTACATTTGTTCAGATCATAACTTAATATGGGTATTATCTACTGAGACATACATTACTGATGTATTGTATATGAGATGTTTAAACTTAATATTTTCAACAGTGATTGTAATCCTAATTTACACCTAAGACGGAAGATTAGAAATTGGCTCTTAAATGTACTTGACGATTAATGCTTAATAATGAATCTTTCATTCATTTTTACCGATTTCCGTGTCCGAAATACACTATCGTTAAATTACATTACCTACGAGCTCGATTAATACAGAACAAAATACATCCGTTAGGGATGGATTGCCATGAGTTTAATTGTTCTAAGTTTCGTTACAAAAAGTAATCATATCTATTACTGACGTTAAAATAACCATTACGTAGTAAAATTCGTTTCGCTTCTATCATAATAATTACGTACATCGTTGGTATTATGTAACCGGAGTTTACCGTTATTGTTATTGCGTTGAACGAGTGAGTAATGTGGGTCAGTGACGAGAACAGAAGCAGGGTCGAGATGCCATTGACGCGGCGTCTTTTAAACTTACGTAACGAGAACGTATTGTTTCGCTAAACAAGGACGCGAAGGATGTGCGACACGTAGCTCTACTGATTTATTCTGTTCATTGGGTGAGAAAAAAATTTATATTATAAATAAAATGGACATAGTGCGCATATGCACTACTGACCTGTATTCCCAACAGGCCATCAGTGTTTGCACTGCGCCAAACGAGATAGATATAATATACCATAACGCAATGGATCAATACAAACTAATTAGTAATTAGCGATATTGTTGACGCACAAGATTCTGCTCATTCAAGCTAACCGTATTTATTATTTAATAATATTAACATAACTTTTCTATTCAACTTGATATAATATGTATATGATTAATAATAAAATTAGCCTACATTTAAAATTGACTGTTATGTTTGTGTGTGAAATAATGTCTCACGCATGAGCGCGCCGGTGCAAAAACACCTTTTACCATAAATTGTCCCGTAGAATTCGCGCCCGTTTTATTCAACTGTGTGTTGTTATTTTCTCCACATCTCTCTTGAGGTGGGGGAGAGCGCGCCTCAGTGAATGCTGCATATAGCGTTACGTTTGATATTATTGTTTGTATAATGTACACGTGTTGTGTTGTCTATAGTTATCATTTACTCTGTATGTAGATATTTATCATTAGCTTCGTTGGTGACTACGTACAGCATCTCTATCAGATACGATTACATAAATAGCACTTTATTTGAGATACGTTTTAATAATTGATCAGTTAGGTATATTGCAAAGGAGAGATGTTTGAAGATCGGTTTTTGCAGCATCGTCGTAATATTTTTGTCACGAGCCGTGTGAATCGTAGTCGTAAAATGCGGGCTATTTGACATTATCGCCAATGAGAATTCATTTCAAAATGTATAATACTCGTATAATATATAAATGTATCCAATGTTTTGTTCAAAACAAGTGCACGAAGCTAACATTGGCGTCGGATGTGCAGTTGTTGCAGGTGTTCGGTGTCACTACGAAACTGGTTGAGCATCCGGTCCGCGTCGCTACAAACAACCGACAGATGGCGTTACACGTATCTTAAATTCATATTATATTCTCGCACTGAGAGCCGTTAAATGAAATTTGTATAAAGATTTTCCTTTGAAATATAATGTTATACTTTCTCATATATAACAAATCTGATACAATTAGCCCAAGTGATCTATTATAGTCACAGTCGCACAACCCGTATGACAGGATCGATCATAAGACATATCGTCCAATTATAGCGCGTTCCAGGTCACTTACGTAACTAATCGCGGCTTAATCTCATTAGGATCAGTGGAATTCGATTGTAAATACACTCGGTAACCCACTAAAACACATTTCTTTTATTTTGCAAAGCGGCCTGCCTTCGTGGCATGTGCTCGCCTCGCGTTACTGCCGGCCGGACACTTCACAGAACTGGTTCCTGGACAGAAATTAATGATGATTCCTTCATCGATATGCCGAATCGAAGGTGTTGACAAATTCAATATATTATACACTTTTTAATTTTTTATGTTATATATATATATATATATATATATATATACTAGCGGGCCCGGCAGACTTTGTCCCGCCCTAATTATAAAAAATACTTGACAATATATATACCAAAACGTTCCTCATGAAACTCTTTATCCACTGGTGAAGACCACATGAAAATCCATTCAGTAGTTTTTGAGTTTATCGCGAACAGACAGACAGACAGACGCGGCAGGGGACTTTGTTTTATACTATGTAATGATATATATATGGGTGTGCGAATAATGATCGAATCAAATCGAGTAATCTTATTCGTTTTGATTACTCGATCTGTTCGAAGAATTTAAATAATTTGAAATACATGATTACTCCCAACTATATATATAAGTATATTAATTAATTATTTGAAAAATATTCCAACTGTACAAATAATTTGACCTACACGAGTTACTCGCTTGAATTGTTAGAATTTATATTTGTTCAGTTAAAATTTTTCGAATACATTCGATTTGATTCGTTGCCGAATTATTCGAATATTCGCAAAGCAGTGTATGCATTTCCGGTGCGTGTTCACGAAATTGATAATTTATTAATTTATAGTTTTGATATTTATCACACATTGTACAATTTTTCCTTTTTTGTTTTTTAAATTAAAACTGGGTGGGTCCTAGTTTACTTCAAATAGTAATGGATTTACGGGACAACAATATTACATATCAAAAATATATATATATATCTCCAACAATGTAATGCTCTAATAAATATAAATAATTTATATAAAATTTGTAGGCAATTGAAGCTTAATTTTAAATTATAATTGCAATTTTACCAAATATAAAGTGTTTTGATGGCTTATTACAGATCATCACGTTAGCTGGCGCCGTCTTGGTTTATTATTTATAAAGTCATTAATTATTTAACCTTGATCCTTAATTAAATACGACTTCTTTAACTCGGGTTTTCTTTATTTTAACATGTTGGTCTTTCTAAGTCATATCCTAATACAGTATTAAGTTTGTAACGAGAAATTAAATAAACCTTACAGGATAAGCAAAACTATTTTAAAGTTTTACCGATTTATTGTTCACACCTGTCTTATGAATTACTTTTAAAAAGTAATTTACACCTAAGACGGAAGATTAGAAATGGGCTCTTAAATGCACTTACCGATTAATACTTAATAATGAATCTTTCATTTTTACCGATTTCCGTGTCTCCGAAATACACTATCGTTAATATCGTAATGACCTACGAGCTCCATTAATACAGAGCAAAATACATTTACTGATTTATTCTGTTCATTGGGTGAGAAAAAAATTTATATTATAAATAAAATGGACATAGTGCGCATATGCACTACTGACCTGTATTCCCAACAGGCCATCAGTGTTTGCACTGCGCCAAACGAGATAGATATAATATACCATAACGCAATGGATCAATACAAACTAATTAGTAATTAGCGATATTGTTGACGCACAAGATTCTGCTCATTCAAGCTAACCGTATTTATTATTTAATAATATTAACATAACTTTTCTATTCAACTTGATATAATATGTATATGATTAATAATAAAATTAGCCTACATTTAAAATTGACTGTTATGTTTGTGTGTGTGTTAAATTTTATGAAGGCCTGAAAGGCAAAGAAATATTAATTATAACGTTATAATCTCCGCAGAGTCCTAACACATTTTTCCGTGGTTGTAAACGTGAAGGATTTTTTTAATCGTGTAGTCATGATCACTGTTGAGATGTTTATCCCCGTTTTCATTATCTGTAGGTTTAAGTATGACTAATTTAATTTTCTTGGAAGCGAATAAGTGTCTATGTAGTAGAGAATGCAACGTGACTTGTACAAAATGTTAATCTTATGCGTTTTTCATGCAAAGTAATGTTCTGGGGAACAATTAATAACTCGTCGAGTTGGATAGTTGTTCGAGTGCGTGCAGCTCGGCTGTTCGATGCTCCGTGGCGGCGAGGCGAGGCGCGGCGCGGCAAGTCCCCCCGCTCGCGCTCGCTGGTGTGCCCTCGGTCGTTTGTAGCTATACATATGGGTCGGAGCGAACGCGGCTCGGCTTGCCGTCGCAATATCAGCCCGGTGAAATCGCTCGCCCTCCCGCCTCGTCGCGCCGCACTCCTCGCCTGCGCCAGTCGCTGTGCGCCAACTGAAACGCGCGCACTCCTAGCGCAATCGAACGTATAATATTTCTCTACACGAGTTACATTCTCTGATAACTCCCACCGTCGCCTTTGCCCCGGCTCCTCCCGTATTATTGGCGCCCGGTCGATCCTCGGTACAACGTTTTGCTCTAATTCAAATTCGTACCCTTGGTAACTTTGAACGCGTTCGTTTGTGTGTGTGTAAGCAGAAGTGCATGTGCGCAACTCGCCCTAATTTGTGTATCGTTGCCGTTACGAAAAGTATTCACGACGGCTGTCATCATAAGGCTGCCTGCGAACACAGTAAGTATCAAGTCGGCCGCATGACTCAATGTAAAATGGGACGATTCTTATCTACTGTGAATGTGTGTGTGGGCGTGTCGATTTCAACTTGATATGTGTGTGCGTAATACCCGACCGTCATTACGCCTCCGTGTGTGCATTGGCTCAATACTCAGTTCTATTTTGTGGCGAAGCTAGATGTTTGTTTTTATTATCATATGACCAGTGAGCACAGAAGTCGTGTACATTTCAGAATATCCGTTTAAACTTTCAGAAAATTTAGAATTAAACTTTTTTTTCTTAGAAATTGGTTGGATCCGGTAACATTACCTGAATATTACTTTGAAGTTTAAACAGACTCTTAGAAAATGTAATATTAATTTGTAAATGTTTCAGAACATTTTATTTTGAATTTCGTGGAAACGTATAGTTTGCCGTCGGCATCGGTTAAGGACTCAACTATTTGTACTCAATTTGCTAGTTTTTCTGGAATAAATGTTTCGCAAAATCCAAAATTTACATTTTCTTTGATTATATCAGTTATATGAACATAACAAATACTAAGAGACATTTACAGTATATTTACTACGGTTTCATAAAAATACAGTCAAATTCTATGAACGTTTCTAAATATGTTCTAGTCTTGCGATGCTTTAGGTATTTGTTGTAGAGAGTGCCTCAACAAATTTTCTTGTTAAACAAAATTTTGTATGTGCTTACCAATACTTATTACAGATGTATCGTAATGTATGTAATATATCGACTTTCTGAATTCACAGCGAGTTATAAGATCACATTACGAATTTATAATTTTGCTTACCTGTTGCAAACTTGTTTCGTTTGTGGTATTTCGACCGGTATGAAGAGTGATGATTTATTTTGGCTCCTCGGCCCTTGGTGTTGTTTTTGCATTATATAACTGCATAACATTATATGCTCTGTAGTAACTTTACACGAATTGTCTACTGTCTAGCGCTAGGCTCATGCTACGGCTTCCACCATGATGTGTTACTTTACAACAAGCCTCTCGTGTCTTTCGTGGTCTACGTTAGGTTGCACTACCATTGCGCGTATGTAGCCACCGTAGATAATTATCTGGATAATAGAGATTTGATTAAGATTTTCTTATGTAAGGAAGTATGAAACGATGATGGCTGCAATGAGAAAACGTGCGGTTGAAAAAAAAACATTACGATGAAAAATAAATTGTTATATAAAAATGGTCGTACTTTCCTTAACATGTTGCTTGCCAAGTTGATCATATATGACCAGCCACGGTTTCTCTTGTGACGCCACCCACGGTGGTAATTGGTGACCGAAGCGGTAGATCATTTTATAATTGTAAAAAAATATCCGTGGTGTTCTAAAACACAGGTGATTAAGGACTGGCGGTCAAAGTGTTAATGTCCGCCTGGCTGAAACTCTATCGCCAAGCAACTTTAGGTATGATCCGGTATCGGTATTTGTGACGCAGTCCTTCTCTAAGTTTTTGGCACGTTTGTATGGCTTAAGTACCACTCAATTATAGACTAGATTAGAGTCAAAATGTAAAAACCCATTAAAATATGTAAAAAATAACCGATCGTAATATGCTTTTTTTTAAATAAAGATGTGCAATAAATTGTACAATTCATAAAACATTTATATAAACCTACCTATCTTAGGAGGAAAATCAGTCGGATGTGAATCAATGGGACGATTATTATTGGGCATAATGTACCATTAATAAAAATGTCAATTTCATTTTGACGCATTTGGAAATTAATGAACCTAATTGTATTTTGGTTATCATTTATAGACATAAAGGAAACGATATTTTTTTGTTATAGAGAAGATGTGTTTATCATCAGCGAAACTTTTGTAAGAGCTAGTTATTTTTGTTCTCGTTGTGGTTGTTTTGAAGTGTATGTAAGTACTACAGTAAAGCAGATACGTTAATGTAATATTACCGTTTAAAAAGAAGTTGAAAAGATTTGTAGTAAACACATTGAGTAACGTAAGTAAGGAGCAATTTTTGTGTATCACGTATATATAAGTGATTTACAAAATACGCGTCTCTTTCGTGATGCCTTTGTCGGAGAGCATTGTATATCGGTGTGTACGTATCGAACGTATTCATATATATTACATTTCTGATTATTTAATGCGATCTCACGCTGTATTCGCTCCAAGGAATAATGTCTCAACCGACCGCGACAGAACGAATCGATCATCGGTTTTATTTGCGTTGCTGTAAAAACTATTATGTCGGTGGAAACGGCCGCGTGTATCGCACATTCCTCTTTAGACGGTGGCTCATACAAATTATACGATGTGTGTTACGTATATCTAGGTAGGTGGGCCGTCATTATTTATGTTCTCTAACAGTCGGCTCACTGGTGTGGGTTAAAATCGGAGCAGTCAGCTGATCGCCAGTTTGTGTCCGTGTGTGTGTGTGCGTTCTTCGGGAAACACCTTTCGATGACGTGTACGAGATCCGTTTAATTGGACATTCACATTGTTCCCTCGTGTTTTTTTTTGTGACGTCATATCCATTGATACGCCTGATAATAAAATGTTTGTTGTATTATGACATATATTTATTCTAACATACACATAACGTGGGGTAATGATGTTGTAATACATGCAAACGAGATAAACTTTTGTATTTTATATATAGCTTTGTCATTTACACGAGTGTACGCCGTAGTGGAATCTTTCAAGGAGAGGAATGTAATTGGTATAATATGGTTTTTACGATCCCACTTTCGACGTCTTAGGATAACCTAAGACGGCAATTATTCCAATCAGTTTATTTATTAAAACACCCACTAAGTATGAACCGTTTTGCCGAAATAGTATTGTTATCCCGAAAGATGTACAAGTTAGAACATTTCACTTTTAACTATTAACGGCATTATCTCAATGGTGACATAGTGGAACATGTTGATGAGATAAGTCGAATAATATCACCATCTTCTTACCCATATCCTATGTAAGAAGGGTCGGTACAACATGTTTTCTTTTCCACTCTCCCCTGTCAGATGTCACCTTTCATACGTATATTATTTTTCATACAATATATCCACACCTTTTTCGGTCTTTCGCAACTCCTATATCCGTCCACTCTCATACTAACTTTCTGTTACTGCCCCTGTCATTCTAACCTATTACTCTTCAAGTTCTCTGTCACTGGTGCTATTCAAACTTCAAATGTAAGTAATAAATTGTTCTATTTTGACAAATTATTCCTGTAATCAAGTATTTCCCTATAAGTCTGTAATAATTATTAATACATAATTATATTATCATTCATGGATGATGAATTGAATGACTCGGTATGTTTATTTTAAAATGTAAATAAACTGTTTATTATTCGAAGTTATGTTATGTGGTGATATTGAACAACTCGAATTCGTTCCAGATTAAATTTAACTCAGTAACCGATTATGACGTTTGAACAGCTTTCTTGAAATTCACAAATGTCACACCTAAAACGTGTTTACATTGACGTGTTTGAGAGCTGAAGGCTTTTAATTAATGCCGGCACTACGTCATTACGTTACAATCGAACAATAGTAGAAGCCGACAGGGAAAGTAAAGGAGGTTCGGTTTGGCATTACTTTCGCACCCCTCCCCCCCCAAACACCCACCCACTTCGTCACAAATAAATAAGCCAGAGCTCCGACATCCCGACAACAATAATAATAATAATAATTCGCTCGGGCTTGATCAGCTGTTTTGTCGACACCGACCCGTGTAACAGGTGGCCTATAAAGACATTTCGTGAACTGTATACCACTTGTCACTTCGTTGCGGAACAGTCTATTTTGTAATACACACAATTACGACTCGCACACGCACAGACACATACACGAGCGCAAATGCATGTTCAAGTTTAGCAAAATCTCACCCAGCTTGTCTAATTATATGCTTGTGGCTCGGTGAAGAGTCGTCTACACTTATGGACGTAACTTGCAATATAATTCAAGCGAAGAAGTTTTTTTAATGCAAAATATTAAAAGGAATTAGTCCGTTTTCCGAAACTGGGTAATATGACTGCAGGTTAGACTTATAATGAGCTTAGATTTTCTAAAGAAAACAATGATTAAAACGAGAATCTTTACATAGTTATAACATGAAGTCGCATCCGCTGTCTGTTCCCTTAGATTTTTGAAACTATTCAACGGATTTAAATGCAGATTTAAGATTTAATGCAGCAATGATATAGCGCTTCAAGAGGAAGGTTTGTATGTATAATACGTACATATTTACAGTACAGAAAAACCGTATAGTATCTCTAAAGGATAACCCACAGTAACCATTTTTATTTTTTATTTACCAAGCTTTTTATACAATATAGTATTTATTCATTATCCAATTAAATACATTACATACGTTGTACATGTAGTGAAGATCGAAATTGCCCTTAACAGTATTTAATTAAAATGAATATCTACAACATTGCACCCGTGCGAACCTGGGCGGGTCGCTAGTATTGTATAAAATGCATTCATATTTATATAGGCGTAGATAAATCATTTCAGGGTTGTTTTTTCCCCTGATTGTCAACCGATTTTCTTTTTCTTTAGTAGCTATTGACTTGCATCACTGTTTTGAATAAAAAACGGTTTTTTTTTCAATAAAAGTCCATTGGCAAGTCGAAGCCTTTATTCATAACTCTATTCGCCATAGTTCACGATTCTTACATCCACAATCTACAATATATGTACAATAAATACTTCACACAGTTTTTGCCATTTATAAAAAAAAAA
This sequence comes from Antheraea pernyi, assembly GCA_015888305.1. Classification (NCBI taxonomy): domain Eukaryota; kingdom Metazoa; phylum Arthropoda; class Insecta; order Lepidoptera; family Saturniidae; genus Antheraea; species Antheraea pernyi. The sequence goes on along the minus strand of MU158772.1, from coordinate 16,071 downwards.
CTTCAAAGAAAGACACATGATATAAATTATGATTACTATTTACTGGCATTCATGGAGTTTCGCACCCTTGTCTGTTCATTAAAAACGAGATTTCAGTGAAAATACAATTATGTTTCTACTTCAAACTGATTCTCTAGGAAAGTTAATAAGATTGGAACGAATTAAAGGTGGTATAAGGGAGGGAGCGGGCAGCGACCTCAGATGTCCCCCTCACTCCCGCTATTGCGAGTTACTTCATACATTTCTTCTCAAATTATTTACTTAGTATAATTTTGAGATACTCTGTGGTTCATTGTCTTATAAGTTACATCGGTCTGTTTATTTACCTTTATCTCCTAATGCGGCATTGTTTATATCGTATTTACTGTTCTTTATAGGGTTACTCTCACCTTGCTTGTCTTTCTGTAAATTCCAAATTCCAAACTAGCCTAAACAAATTGAGGACTACTACAAATTGAGGATTTAAGAAAATATTTATAGATTTTAGCGAGTTTCATCACAACTTCACCTGATGTCAAATTGCATTGCATTGTTGCGTTTCGTTCGGTCGGTGAGAGCGCCGGATAATCCAACTCCCTTCCCACTCCCCCTCCCCCAAATACAGGATGGCAACGCACTTGCGACTCTTCTGGTGTTGCGATTGTCTATGGACGGTGGTGATCACTTAACATCAGGTGACCCGCCAGTTCGTTTGCGTCCTTTTATATATAAAAAAAAGGATCTAAGATGGTAAACTGCCAGAACACATCTATAGGTGCTTGGCGAGGGAAGTCAACTTGAGGGTGGTAGCTAGCCAGACAGGTATAGAAATAGAAATAACCACGGTGGTCTATGGCTATGGTGTCATTATTGTCTGTCTTCATCGACAGCTCCGATTCATTCGCAAGGTTCCGAACCTACATCAATTGATACGGTGATCCAACACGCTAAGCACTGAGCTGTCATCGCCAATCGCTGAGCCCTCGTCGTTAAATTGATATAATCTATTGAAAATAAATTATTTAATTAGTTAAATGCAGATTTAAGATTTAATGCAGCAATGAAATAGCGGTTCAAGAGGAAGGTTTGTATGTATAATACGTACATATTTACAGTACAGAAAAACCGAAAAAATCATAGATTTGTAGTGTGACGTAACAAACATATTTTAGTGTGCATAACGAAAACGCTGGCTAAACCTTACGAGATAGATCAAATTAATGTACTACGGAATTGTATATCTTAAAAAGATCGGCAAAAAGTCCGCAGTGGTATATATTTATAATTACCAAGCTTTTTATACAATACGATATTATTCCTTATCCAATTAAATACATTACATACGTTGTACATGTAGTGAAGATCGAAATTGCCCTTAACGGAATTTCATTAAAATGAATACATACATACATTAATATGCATTGCACCCGTGTGAACCTGGGCGGGTCGCTAGTATAGTATAAAATATATTCATATTTATATAGGCAAAAATCATTTCAGGGTCGTTTTTTCCCCTGATTGTCAACCGATTTTCTTTTTCTTTAGTAGCTATTGACTTGCATCACTGTTTTGAATAAAAAACGTTTTTTTTTCAATAAAAGTCCATTGGCAAGTCGAAGCCTTTATTCATAACTCTATTCGCCATAGTTTACGATTCTTACACCCACAATCTACAATATATGTACAATACTCCACACAGTTTTTGCCGTTTATAAAAAAAAAACTTCAAAGAAAGGCACATGATATAAATTATGATTACTATTTACTGGCATTCATGGAGTTTCGCACCCTTGTCTGTTCATTAAAAACGAGATTTCAGTGAAAATACAATTATGTTTCTACTTCAAACTGATTCTCTAGGAAAGTTAATAAGATTGGAACGAATTAAAGGTGGTATAAGGGAGGGAGCGGGCAGCGACCTCAGATGTCCCCCTCACTCCCGCTATTGCGAGTTACTTCATACATTTCTTCTCAAATTATTTACTTAGTATAATTTTGAGATACTCTGTGGTTCATTGTCTTATAAGTTACATCGGTCTGTTTATTTACCTTTATCTCCTAATGCGGCATTGTTTATATCGTATTTACTGTTCTTTATAGGGCTACTCTCACCTTGCTTGTCTTTCTGTCAATTCCATACTAGCCTAAACAAATTGAGTCACTTGATTTAAGAAAATATTTATAGGTTCTAGGATTTTCATCACAACTTCACCTGATGTCAAATGCTTGCATTGTTGCGTTTCGTTCGGTCAGTGAGAGCGCCGGATAATCCACCTCCCTTCCCACTCCCCCTCCCCCAAATACAGGATGGCAACGCACTTGCGACTCTTCTGGTGTTGCAAGTGTCTATGGACGATGGTGATCACTTAATATCAGGTGACCCGCCAGTTCGTTTGTGTCCTTTAATATATAAAAAAAAGGAGAAGTGATCTAAGATGGTAAACTCTCTATACCGTGAGGAGGGACTGGCTCTCAAGTTCTGCTGCCAGAACACATCTATAGGTGCTTGGCGAGGGAAGTTCCACTTGTGGGTCATAGCTAGCCAGACAGGTATAGATATAACCCGACCACGGTGGTCTATGGCTATGGTTTCATTATTGTCTGTCTTCATCGACAGCTCCGATACATTCGCAAGGTTCCGAACCTACATGGACACGGTGATCCAACACGCTAAGCACTGAGCGCTATCATCGCCAATCACTGAGCCCTCGTCGTTAAATTGATATAATCTATTGAAAAGAAATTATTTAATTAGTATAATAAATTAAACTCTTTTGTTTGAATTCTTTGGTTTTGTATTTTTGATCAATTGTTAGAACCATGTCTTTTGAGTAAATCACTACATTTTATAAGACAAAGTCCTCTGGCACGTCTGTCTGTCTGTCTGTCTGTTCGCGATAAACTCAAAAACTACTGAACGGATTTTCATGCGGTTTCCACCAGGAGATAAAGTGATTCACGAGGTGGTTTAGGTATATAATTTGTCAAGGTTTTTTTTTATTATTAGGGCGCGATAACGTCCTCCGGGCCCACTAGTTTTAGACTTATGCCATCATTTTAATGATATTTTAATTACCATTGAAAACTATTTTTAAGGACATATTTTAATAGCACGAGCAAGAATACATAATATATGCATAATTACTTTTCTGCTGTTACGATAATCCAAGAAGGATATTCGAAGCGTTTTGTGAATTTACTGTAAAAGGCTTTTCTCATAAAGCTAACCTTAAACTTGAAATCGCTTGTATATATGAATGTGCATTCCACAAGTGTATAGCTAAGAGAAGAGGCATTGCCTGTTAGTAATGGAATAATAATGTACGCTGTTTTTATTTTCAGCGATTTTACTTTGACTTAAATTGACTGCTATTATAAATCGTTTTAAGAATCAGTTTATTGATGGTTATTTCAAATAATCAAGTCAAAATAATAACAAAAATACATATGTTATTAGATAATTATTTGTAGTCTGTCATGGTATAGTAAAAGTATTTAGTGACTGTTTTTTATTCTTTTATACATAGTGTCCTTAGCGGAGGGTTATTATCCTATTAACTTTTCTGATAGATTGTAATCTAATTTTCTAACTTTAGTTGTGTTGTAAATTACTAAACGTTCAGTTGATGTAATATGCTTGGTAGACATCTCAAAGGTAGACTTAAAAATAATATTTTTCACGATGTAAGCTATTTTGAGTCCCACCTTCGTGGTGGCAGGATTCTATACAAAGTCATAAGTCTTTAGTTGCGTCTGAATTAAAGCGTAAACACCATAGAAAATATGTAGTAGAATATTTCTCATTTATGTATTACATTAATTTGCATTTCGTTTAAAATGGGGTTGCTTAGAAGTTACCGAGTGTAGCTAGTTACTATTGAATATTGGTTATAAAGAAGTTGTAGTCAATGCGAGGTATATTGCAAATGCGAAAGCAGGCCGCAGCGCCGCGTCGCGTCGCTCCGTTCGGAAATGAAGTACAACAATTACGGTGCATCCATTCGTAAGACTCTCGCAAAGCATTTCGCTCTCAATAGCGCGCGGTCGGTCGTCGATGACGAGCCGGTTATGTAATGTAAATGTTTACGTACCTACTACTACACGTGCCCGGCACACCACGTGCCCCAACCAACTCAGAACACTAGCCTTGTGAATTATTTATTTACGACAACATTTTCGCACGCCGGTCGACGAACTCTTCAATGATCTTGGAACGCATTTACTCCGATTAATCTCTCGGTATGGTTCATATGACATTAATAATTTAACGTGTGTACCGGTTCTAATAGCTCTTATATATTAATAAGTAAAATCTCTGTAAGAGGATCTTATTCCTTCGGAAGCTGTTCTTATTTTCACCTATTTGGTAAGATATCACCAATGTGTCAGACTTGATTACGACCACCATATAGTAGGTGTAAAACCTGCTAAAGTGGCATGCTCAGGCGTGCCGCCTGTACCCGACTGGGTTGCTAGCAACATGCTATGGTGATAAATTCGTTACGGTGACATTTTTGTAACTGAAATCAACCTGTAAGTATTATATTACCAAGCAGCTAAGAAGCTTCTGAGTCGGCATGGTAGGGACGACCGGTGATGGATTACCTATCTTGCATTGGTCACCGTTTTCCTTAAATTGTACTATGCGTTGGCACTATCAGGTGTGTACTACAGTAAAATATATCTATATAGATTTGTAGAATTGATCGATGTGTTTTCATCCATATACACTTTGAAGCGATAATGGCGCAGTAGTTAGCGTATTCGGAGACCGTGTTGATTGACGTAGGTTCGAATCGTTGCTAGCGAACCTGAGCTATCGATGAAGGAAAACGTTGTGTTGAAAAGATAAGGTGATGGTGAGGCTTTTTGTTAGATCGTCTGCCAAGATACCAATGGCAAGTTGAAAACTGTGGCCTAGCCACACAAGCCACCTAGACGTGTGTTCCGGCAATTATACCCGAGAGCCAGTTCTATAGAGAGTGAGCCTTATAGGTTTAGCGTGTTGTAGTCCGGTGAAGCTGTTAAGACCTTGCTAGGCCTATAGCGTAGACAGTTCGACAAAAAAAAAAGTTTAGCGTTTAGCGTGTTTACAATCTTAGACTTGAGACTGTGGTCAAACGCTAAAACTTATACCGTGTTATTACAAAAAAGTTAAATACGTATTAAATACTTGGTTTAAAAAAGTTTCCTAATAAATGCACCGCGCTCGCCCGAGGCAAGTTCGCGTTATCCTTTTTTCGCACGTCTAACCTAACGTTACCAAAGCGAGACAAAAGAGCAAGATGGCGAACATTCAGCGACCGCGGTGCATTTAATATGAGACCTTTTTAAAGCCAGGTTTCAATACGTATTTAACATTTTTGGAATAACGCCGAAAAAGTGTTAAGTGAGTATGTAAAGCGTCTGTTCGCGACTTCGTCCACGCGGAATAGTTACTTTGGGCTGACGTTGACACGCAACGGGAGCTCTCAAAAGGGAAAAAAAAAAACATATAGATACATTCTTAATTGGTGCTCCGCTTCTATTAGTCTTAGCATGACGTAAACGAGCTATCTAACACTCAAATAATTTTACGTATCGGACCAGTAGTTCCTCAGATTAGCCCGTTCAAGCAAACAAACGAATCCTCCAGCTTTATAGTATTTGTATAGATTTAAAAAAGAAACCTGCAGACCGAATTAAGAAATTCTTCGTCGGTCATTGTTGATCTAAATTTCTTATGTGAGATATAGACATCTTGTCGTGCTAGTACTATGAAATAAAATATCGATCTCAGTGTTTGAAATCTTTACCAGCATATAATGGGGTATGAAATCGATGACGCTAACAGATTATGACATGCAGGAACACCAAATAGGAAGTATTTATTTCGACGACTTTCTACTAATAAAACGATTATCAATTAGTAGACTCATAAAAGATACTGTTGGTCGATTTAATAAATTAATCCCGACATTGTTTTTATAGGTTTTAATTTTAATAAAAATAACATCTGATGTCAAATGACTATGTGGTCTATAACGCTAAATTTAGAGCGGGACTGGCCCTGTGACTAAGTGCAGTTGCCGAAATGCAACAATATATGCTTCAGTGCCGAAATACAACAATATATGCTTGGTGACAGGTTTTCAACTTTAGAGTATTATTAGCTATCCATACTTTGAACATTTGCTTCAAGATTGCCCCCAGGTTTAGCATGAAGAGACTAAGGCACATAATGCTTTGTGATCATTTTCTTACATGTCCATTCGATCTTTTGGGCTCGGTGGAGAAGGGGTCTGCAATAAAATCGTTCGATAATTTTCTCAAGCATTTTCTTAAGACATTTAACGGACTTTGAAATTACCACGACTCACTGCACTGCACTTGCATCTCTTTTTTTATATCATTGGAGGCAAGCGAACGGATGGGTCACCTGATTTTAAGTGATCACCACCATCCATATAGACACTTGCAACACAAGTGCGTTGCCAGCCTGCGTTTGAGAGAGCAGGTAGTGAGGAATGGGTGAGAAGGAGGGGAGGTAGGTTATCCGGCGCTCTCTCTAACCGAACGGAACGCAACAATGCAAGCACTGATACGTCACGTCGGTTTTCTGTGAGAGGGTGATACTACCCCGGGCGAGCCGACCCATTCATGCTGAAACCAGTAATAGCTTCAGCGTGGCTCTACCACCTACAATATCAGGACTAACAAGTCTTGATGTCTTAATATTTATTATGCTCACAAATTGCGATCACCCCTCTCTCCCTTTATATTACTAATTCTAAATTATCTTTTTACGAAAACATAAAGTTTGGGAAAAAAGCTGTCCAGGCGGACATAGAAAAAGTCATGCTATGGTGTATGGTTTCACCTCGATGTGTTCCTTCACCGATAATCTTCGACTCCGGTGCAAAGATTCGAACCTATATCAAGCGACGCGACGTATCCATACAAGCTATAAACTAAGCTATCATCGCTTGCATCGCAAGTATATGTGATTATTAAGCCATACCACCGATAATCTCTAATGTATTGAAAGTGCACGTTAGCAGCATAGCACTCGTGCCACTGACCTAACTAACCAAATCCTATCTAACGTAATCTATCGTAACTAACTCTCATTATGATGTCATAATAATGTGAAATGTTGCGGTAAACGTAAATGCTACCTGATTATATAATATATATTTTAGATGCGAAAGTATGTCTGTTTGAGAATTTAAAAAAAACATAGTATAAAAGTTCAAATACGTCGTGGAATAAAACAAGCAGTATAGTTAGTTATTACTTTTGAATTAATCAAAAATAGTCGAAACATACCTTACACTAGGAACGTTATGTTGAATTTGTGTTTTTTTTTTAAATATTTTATATGGTTGATCATAATGGGAGTATTGAGAGATATTTTTAATAAAGTTCAAATAGATATAGTTCTTTAACTTATATCATAAATTGTATAGAATATTCCTATACAGTGAATGAATATGAAATACGATTCTTTAATGTTCATAAATCATTTAGAACTTGATAAGTGTGATAATAGCAAATAATTGCTTACAAATATAAAAGAAGGCAGCAGCGCGTGGGCATTTCACTTTACTTCAATGACTTATTTCACGACCGTAGTTCCATTCTCTCTACGTACGATTCACTTTAGCTAACCTCACCGCACCTTTTACCCGCAATATAGAGCTTTATATGTATAAAGTGTGCGGTTACGAACCGGGCCTCTATTTACTACGTTTGCTGTCGGAGCCCGGCGCGACGCGACGTCCACGTATTGTCGAGTTGGCTCTACGAAACAGGAACGATTTTGCGTTTATTTGCGTCGGGATTTGGGCCAAGTGCAGTCGGCCAATATACACACGCATACGGCACTAGGTCCCACTAGAACGTTCACTACTATAACAGCTGACTGTTGTTTGATTTTTGTGAGTCGTCTGTTATTATAATTAAGATATTATAATAAACAGAAATTTTATTATTCGTTACGGATTAGACTATATATGCAATAACGTAAGTCTTTTGAAATAATTCTTCTGTTATATTAGTAGACATGTCACGCGTACTGAAATAATACGCACTGGACCGTGGTGATCGAGTGGTTCGACTGGTGGTATATCGATGCGATGTCCGCAGGTTCGAAATTCGCGTTGGCTAACTAATGACGAAACCGAAATCAATGTATATAGCAATGGCAATATACATAGAAAAATTTAAAATTATGGATGCCTTTTGCATTTGTTTGAAATCGCCAATACGTTGTGGGTTCACGTGACATTATGTCCATACATTTCCTTGGGATGTGACCTTTGACCCAGTAATGGGACTATTAAAAGCTGCCATTATTAAGTTTATAATCGCCCATAAGTCGATCTTCTTGGAAGGTTTATTCTATGTGAGCCTGTTAGTACTATTATATTAAGGTCGAAGTCGAGAAAATATTATAATTTCCTTTAAATATACCTATGTATAGCTATTGATGCAATTATTGGATTAAGATTATTCTGTGTCTTCTTAAAAATTATACTTTGTGTAGAAAAGTATACATACATTTTAGTATATATATTCACTTAGACTTGCATGATCTTACTACAATATGACATAGAATCTGCTCAGCATCGAATCATTCTGAAATATGAGTTTGAGATTATTTATGTAAAGTTTAAAGTCACCCTGTGAATTACTTCATATTTTTCAACTATATGTAAATAGTTAAGAAGTTATAAGGTTACATACAAAACGTATGGTAAAACTAAATAGAACTCATTAGCCAGATATCTCATAAATATACTTGAGGTAGGTTTTAATTATGCTGGTTTATGTATAGAAATACGTAAATTACATTAAGACTTAACTTATAGCGATGTTCATTACCGACTTCTTTTATGCATTATCTAATAAACAGTTACAGTCGAGAATGAAAGATCTAGCATGTGATAACCTAGTGTAGAGCCAGCAAGTCCCAACAGCTTCCAACAATAATAATTAATTGACTCATCCGTTCGTTATCGTGCTTTTATATTGATGTACCCGAGCGAGCGAGCGAATGAGGCGCATTCGGAATGAAATTTCCATAAAAACTTTTGTGCTCTGGCGGACGTTGCGAGCGCACGTTAAAATCGTCGGCTGGCAATAAAACAGCGGCCGGTGCGGCGAGGCGCGACGAAACGGGCAACGAGTGCGAGCGAGACGCGGCTAGAGATAATGGACCCTGTACGAAATGAAGAACGCGGGGCCTGGTGCGCTGAGCGAGCGAGCCGGAGCACAGCAAAAACATCGGCGCGGTTATCATGTTCTCCCGTCCCCGCGTCCCGCGCCTCGCGCCCCACACCGGACTCGTCCGACGACACCGGAGCCTCTCGCAGGCGAAGTAACCTCGACGACGGGGGGTCGTCGCTTGCCGCTTGCCTCATCGACTCCGTTCGTATTTCGTATGTTCTGAGCGCGTTGTATCGCGCGCCGCAGCAGGGTCGCACCTATTCGTATAATATCACTCGATTTTAACTCTGAAAAGCTCGGCATTACGCGTCACTTTGACAACACTCTTCGATTGTACCATCGACCTAATCGTTGTTTACCGTTCTACACTGCAATCGAAAGGATATTCCCTGATTGATTTACGAGCATTGCGGCTCTGGCTGCTTTTTGAAACGGTACGTACCATATAATTAAATTAAAATTGTTAATGGAATATGTACACGATTCCAAGTTTTTATTAAAAATTTCTTACATTTTGTTTTATAATGTTTTTGTCCTGTACTATCTTATGACTTTTTTGAAATGCCTCGATGAAATATATATTATTTAATGCAGTTTCCAAGTTTTTATAAAAAATTTCTTACAATGTTTTTGTCCTGTACTATCTTATGACTTTTTTGAAATGCCTGGATGAAATATATATTATTTAATGCAGTAGAGAGTTATTGATGATTATTTCAGTTCTCGGTTACACAGTTTGTTGGTAATCATGTTGTTAATTTGTTTTATTGGTAGAGTCACTGTATACTTTACCGCAAGTGACCGTGCTCTATTAACTGGAACGTGCCACTTTTGATCTTAACCGGCGAGGCTGCAGTGTCAAGGCGACTTCATTTAAGCTTCTCGAGTACCGATCACATTGCACATGCTCTATCTCCAACAAGTATGCAAATGAGCTTTGTTATTGCATATCGCCATAATAATTTGTCATGTCTACATACATGATGATATAAGAGATTTCAATTTATGTAATATTTGTTTGAAATTACTAGGCTCTGTCTATCACTTATATCTTCGACTGATAACATCAACTGACAAAAAGGAAAATTCAACATTTTTTTATTTCGACGCCTACTTTTAAAACATTTAAAAAAAAAATTAACAACAATTTTTTTTTATGTTTTTCTTTTTCGAACTGTCTACTACGCTATTGGCCTAGTGAGGCCTTAACAGCTTCACCTGACTACAAGAACATTAGGCTCATGGCACCTAATTAAAGAACTGTTGATAAATTTGGCATGAAAGACGTATATGTACATACGAATGTCTGATCGGCTTTTACAAGACCCCGCCTTTTTTTTATTTATGTTCATTTGTATTATATTGCTGTATTATTGTATATTGAATTTAATAACTTTTTATTATTATTATATTTTGGTTAAGCCATCGACTAGACGTCCGTACATTGCTACGGCCCCCATTGAAAATCAGCGCTGCAGTATCATTTAGTTGTTCTGCAGGCATGCCTTTGTTGATTGGAGGTGTTTTTGTTGGTCATTTTTAATTACGCGTATTTATGTTTTATTTCCAACAATGGAAACTTTATCTTCTTCTATCGCTAAAAACTTAGTATATCATCGTCTCTAAACAGATAATTGAACCCGAAAAGTTGAAGCACAATGATTGATGTCGTTTATTACTTATGGTTCATTTAACTCCATATTAAGTTACTTCATTTTTGATGCAAAACCTCTGCAGGTTCTTGATATTCCTAGTGTCGGTTTCATTTCAATATTTTCTTTGTATAAGTGATTCTCGGATTCCGTTTTTGGCAACACTATCTGTTGAACTTTTATTAACACTTTGGATTTTTTTTTAATTTGACTATGAATATCATCATCATCATTACCCTTATCCCACTTAAGTAGGGATCATCATCATTACCCTTATCCCACCTAAGTAGGGTCGGCACAACATGTTTTCTTTTTCCACTCTCTCCTGTCAAATGTCATTTCAGTATTCACACCTTTTACGCACATATCGTTTTTCACGCAGTCCGTCCATCCATACCTTTTTCGGTCTTCCTCTACTCGTATATCCGTCCACAAACATACTCAACACTTTTCTAGTTACATGGTCTTCATTTCTCCTCACGAAATGCCTATACCATGCTAACCTATTACTCCTCAACTTCTCTGTCACTGGTGCTATTTTCAAACTTCCTCTGATATACTCATTCTTAATTTTATCCATACTAGTCACACCACACATCCACCTTAACATTTGCATCTTTGCCACATGTAATCTACTCTCATCCGTCTGTTTCGTAGCCCAAATATATCTAACGAAAAGTTTATGAATATAACTTGTAAGTGTAAAGGCGAGGAGGAATCATGACTCACGCGAACACACTGCAAGAGTACCCTATACGAAAAGCACGTTTACGATGGATAATAAGGAAGCCGTTGCCACACTATAAAGCACAAATTTAAAAAATATTACACAGCGAGGCGGTTGTCCCGTATAACCTATTCCGGTACTATGTGACAGAAGCTCAGGTTTTCCGCAAGAAGTAAACGTGTCTCATGGCTATTTTGTATGAGTAAATTGAAATTCATGATATATTTCAAAGTTGAGCACATTTTTCATCGATAACACTGAGGTAACAATACATTTCAACGGTCGTTTCCCATTTCTTTCCGCCATAATATCTTATAAGAATTGTACCAGTTAATTAAAGCCTTTTCCAGCTGATATTTCACTATAATTTTACTTCACTATATAATTGTTTCGCTTTACTAGAACTATCCAAAAGCTGTGCTCACCATCAGGCACAGTAAAGTCACTTTGCCGTGCTACGATAAAAAAAAAAAAAGCATAGCGATTGATCGTTGGTCTTTTTTTTTTCCTCGAACTGACTACGCTATTGACCAAGCAAGGTCTTAACAGCTTCACCGGACTACTTGGTATAATACCACTCAAGTTCACAACACAGTAATAGTAACAACAGTATTAGACGAATCCAGTCTTTTTTTTTCTCAAACTGATTACGCTATTGACCAAGCAAGGTCTTAACAGCTTCACCGGACTACTTGGTATAATACCACTCAAGTTCACAACACAGTAATAGTAACAACAGTATTAGACGAATCCAGTCTTTTTTTTTCTCAAACTGATTACGCTATTGACCAAGCAAGGTCTTAACAGCTTCACCGGACTACTTGGTATAATACCACTCAAGTTCACAACACAGTAATAGTAACAACAGTATTAGACGAATCCAGTCTTTTTTTTTCTCAAACTGATTACGCTATTGACCAAGCAAGGTCTTAACAGCTTCACCGGACTACTTGGTATAATACCACTCAAGTTCACAACACAGTAATAGTAACAACAGTATTAGACGAATCCAGTCTTTTTTTTTCTCAAACTGATTACGCTATTGACCAAGCAAGGTCTTAACAGCTTCACCGGACTACTTGGTATAATACCACTCAAGTTCACAACACAGTAATAGTAACAACAGTATTAGACGAATCCAGTCTTTTTTTTTCTCAAACTGATTACGCTATTGACCAAGCAAGGTCTTAACAGCTTCACCGGACTACTTGGTATAATACCACTCAAGTTCACAACACAGTAATAGTAACAACAGTATTAGACGAATCCAGTCTTTTTTTTTCTCAAACTGATTACGCTATTGACCAAGCAAGGTCTTAACAGCTTCACCGGACTACTTGGTATAATACCACTCAAGTTCACAACACAGTAATAGTAACAACAGTATTAGACGAATCCAGTCTTTTTTTTTCTCAAACTGATTACGCTATTGACCAAGCAAGGTCTTAACAGCTTCACCGGACTACTTGGTATAATACCACTCAAGTTCACAACACAGTAATAGTAACAACAGTATTAGACGAATCCAGTCTTTTTTTTTCTCAAACTGATTACGCTATTGACCAAGCAAGGTCTTAACAGCTTCACCGGACTACTTGGTATAATACCACTCAAGTTCACAACACAGTAATAGTAACAACAGTATTAGACGAATCCAGTCTTTTTTTTTCTCAAACTGATTACGCTATTGACCAAGCAAGGTCTTAACAGCTTCACCGGACTACTTGGTATAATACCACTCAAGTTCACAACACAGTAATAGTAACAACAGTATTAGACGAATCCAGTCTTTTTTTTTCTCAAACTGATTACGCTATTGACCAAGCAAGGTCTTAACAGCTTCACCGGACTACTTGGTATAATACCACTCAAGTTCACAACACAGTAATAGTAACAACAGTATTAGACGAATCCAGTCTTTTTTTTTCTCAAACTGATTACGCTATTGACCAAGCAAGGTCTTAACAGCTTCACCGGACTACTTGGTATAATACCACTCAAGTTCACAACACAGTAATAGTAACAACAGTATTAGACGAATCCAGTCTTTTTTTTTCTCAAACTGATTACGCTATTGACCAAGCAAGGTCTTAACAGCTTCACCGGACTACTTGGTATAATACCACTCAAGTTCACAACACAGTAATAGTAACAACAGTATTAGACGAATCCAGTCTTTTTTTTTCTCAAACTGATTACGCTATTGACCAAGCAAGGTCTTAACAGCTTCACCGGACTACTTGGTATAATACCACTCAAGTTCACAACACAGTAATAGTAACAACAGTATTAGACGAATCCAGTCTTTTTTTTTCTCAAACTGATTACGCTATTGACCAAGCAAGGTCTTAACAGCTTCACCGGACTACTTGGTATAATACCACTCAAGTTCACAACACAGTAATAGTAACAACAGTATTAGACGAATCCAGTCTTTTTTTTTCTCAAACTGATTACGCTATTGACCAAGCAAGGTCTTAACAGCTTCACCGGACTACTTGGTATAATACCACTCAAGTTCACAACACAGTAATAGTAACAACAGTATTAGACGAATCCAGTCTTTTTTTTTCTCAAACTGATTACGCTATTGACCAAGCAAGGTCTTAACAGCTTCACCGGACTACTTGGTATAATACCACTCAAGTTCACAACACAGTAATAGTAACAACAGTATTAGACGAATCCAGTCTTTTTTTTTCTCAAACTGATTACGCTATTGACCAAGCAAGGTCTTAACAGCTTCACCGGACTACTTGGTATAATACCACTCAAGTTCACAACACAGTAATAGTAACAACAGTATTAGACGAATCCAGTCTTTTTTTTTCTCAAACTGATTACGCTATTGACCAAGCAAGGTCTTAACAGCTTCACCGGACTACTTGGTATAATACCACTCAAGTTCACAACACAGTAATAGTAACAACAGTATTAGACGAATCCAGTCTTTTTTTTTCTCAAACTGATTACGCTATTGACCAAGCAAGGTCTTAACAGCTTCACCGGACTACTTGGTATAATACCACTCAAGTTCACAACACAGTAATAGTAACAACAGTATTAGACGAATCCAGTCTTTTTTTTTCTCAAACTGATTACGCTATTGACCAAGCAAGGTCTTAACAGCTTCACCGGACTACTTGGTATAATACCACTCAAGTTCACAACACAGTAATAGTAACAACAGTATTAGACGAATCCAGTCTTTTTTTTTCTCAAACTGATTACGCTATTGACCAAGCAAGGTCTTAACAGCTTCACCGGACTACTTGGTATAATACCACTCAAGTTCACAACACAGTAATAGTAACAACAGTATTAGACGAATCCAGTCTTTTTTTTTCTCAAACTGATTACGCTATTGACCAAGCAAGGTCTTAACAGCTTCACCGGACTACTTGGTATAATACCACTCAAGTTCACAACACAGTAATAGTAACAACAGTATTAGACGAATCCAGTCTTTTTTTTTCTCAAACTGATTACGCTATTGACCAAGCAAGGTCTTAACAGCTTCACCGGACTACTTGGTATAATACCACTCAAGTTCACAACACAGTAATAGTAACAACAGTATTAGACGAATCCAGTCTTTTTTTTTCTCAAACTGATTACGCTATTGACCAAGCAAGGTCTTAACAGCTTCACCGGACTACTTGGTATAATACCACTCAAGTTCACAACACAGTAATAGTAACAACAGTATTAGACGAATCCAGTCTTTTTTTTTGTCATGTTATGGTATATGATTTGGCTTAATTTTTACGATCGGCCGCCTGCCTGACTTCAACCCTCCTTGGGATTATTTTGATTATTATTTTATTTATTATTATTATTTTATTTTTTTATTATCAACACATAATTATTTTTATAAAAAAATCAAAATAGTTACTGTAGGGTTATCCTTTAGAGGTAAATATATACCATCGCATACTTTTAAAATATACAATTCCGTAGTACATTAATTTGATCTATCTTGTAAGGTTTAGCAAGCTTTTATGATTTAAGCGGACAAAAATATGTCTGTTACGACATCGCATTACAAATCTTTTGAATTTTTCAGCTTTACTATAATATGTATGTATTATTATATATTGCTGTAAACTGTATTAAAATCCGTTGAATAGTTTAAAAGATCTAAGGGAACAGACAGCGGAAGCGACTTCGTTTTATACTATGTAATGATTATTTAGTAAGTTTTCATAACAGAATAAAAGTAAATAATATCCTTATTAATATTATAAATGCGAATGTGAGTTTGTTTGTTTGTTACGCTTAACTGTACAACTGATTTTTATGAAATTTTGCGTCCACGTTGTCAAGGATATAAAAACGTACATAGGATTATCCAGAAAAATGTATTATTAGGAAACATTAAATATATATCAAGGCATGTTTAAGGAGGAACGAAGGATGTACTACGGGCGAATGCGGAAGAGAATATTTTATGGAAGCTTATCATTCGTTCTAAGGTTGTTTTATGAATAGGTTTAACACATT
>MU158771.1:1175673-1200105 GCA_015888305.1 Antheraea pernyi | reverse complement strand
CCAATAGCGTAGTCAGTTCGAAAAATAATTAAAAAAAGTATTTTAATATCATATTAGAATATTCTGTAAATTTACAAACACGTATTGGTAGTTATTCAGAATTGACCTTAAAACTATGAATATGATAAAACATAAATATCCTTGTTGTGGCATAAATAATATATTACACGAAACATAACAGTCCATTCATTACCATCACTCATATATAAGTGTGATATCTTGCTTGTCCATATATCTTTCTTGAAATTGCATACTTTAATTTATAACTTATATACTCTAAATACTCTTAACATACTTTTCGATTTTGCCCTAAAATTTAAACCTACGTTCAGTATAATCAATTAAAGCCGAAGATTACTTCGTTAGCCGATAGTCTCAACTAATCGCGCCATTTTATATAACACTAGTAGGTGCTCCTGACTTGGTTCTTGTAAGAATACTTGTCTTATTTCAGTGTTTCATATCTGCCGGACGTCCCGTGACAACCAACTAATTATCCAAATATTTTAAGCATACTACGATAGGATACGTGATTTACATTTATAATAATAAGAATGTCGACCTATGTGACTACTGGACAGTAATGGATGGTCGATTTTTTTTTTCGAACTGACTACGCTATTGACCATGCAAGGTCTTAACAGCTTCACCGGACTACTGGATGGTCGATGTGCTGGATCTTGAATATGTTTAATAAATTATTTGTATGTTTTAGGTCTTCTTTGGTTTAATTAGGTATCTAGATCACTAAATTAATACGTAGCTGTCGGAATGTGTATGTATTTTTCGATCTACATTGATACGAAAAATCTGCGTCTAATATAATCATAGGTGGCATTATCTTCTACAAATTATCTTCCTACTTAAATCTAATATTTACCTGTCCAAAAAGAGGTTATTATAAGAATGCTGTTCGGAATGTTTGTAAAATTATAACAATGTTTGTTATTAGATTTGTAATGTCTGAATATAGTTTAGTGTCGTTCTTATCTATGTCATGTCAGGAACGATTGACCATAACTAATTTTATCTTATAACTTATGAATAAATTAAATAAACATTGATATCTGTTTTATGATTTATACAGAGCAATTTATAATTATCTATTGATTCTATTTATATATTTTATGGTTTCTTTAAAGATATATTGGATGTTTCTCAGTTAATAAACTCTGTAGACTCTTATGGTCTTATGTTGGGAATATTATAAAAAATTGTAAAACGAACTAATACGTAAATTTGTCTTTTAATTTTATTCGCCGTTGCTAAGCGTGTGGTTGTTGCTCGGTAATTGGCTCATATAGTTACGAAAAATAGCTTCATGGTAAAACTAATCTAAGTATTTCATGTACGTAAAAAAAAATGGTGACGATGTGTATGATCATATCTTTTCGAGTTATGACTTTTCATTTATGACTGAAGCGTTTATAATTTCGCTAGCTTCTGTCCGCGACTTCAATCGCGTGGAATAGTGACTTTGGGCTAACCCCAAAAAAACCCCGATTTTGAAACATTCCTCAGGACATACTCGCATCGATAGCTTTTCGCGATAAATGAACAAATTCTAAAAGAATTTTTCAAACCAGACCCCTAGTTCCTGAGATTAGCGTGTTCAAGCAAACAAACTCTTCAGCTTTATAATGTTAGTATAGAAGTATAGATTTAGCGGTATCATTGAAATTGTGATATGTAAATAAGTATCGTTTAAACATGTTTTGATTTCTTTTCCACTTTTAACCTTTTATAGTGTTTTAATAGATATTCTATGTGTTACTGACCTTCTTGCACCGCGCCAGTGCGATGATAGTAATGAGGTTCCCCGGGATACCGACAAGCATAAAGAGTACACAGCAAGCCGATGCAAACCGCAGCAGCGGCTCCGGGTACCCCCTAAACAGTACCACAGCGGACAGTTCAGCATCCGATGCGTATTCGTCCAATCCAGGAATAGTTTGTCCTGCAGTCGAGTTCCCCTCTACGGCACTCGCGAACGTACTCTTTGGTATACTCGGAAATAAATCACCCATTTTATAACAAAACGAACACACATCATTCGACCACAAACGTTGCACTATAAAGATAGTCTCGCATTCAGTGACACTGTTTAGGTGGGGACTCGTACGGGCTTCATCCGCGACTGATAATTATCATAGAACTTCATTTGTGCGGTCAATAAGAGAATAGTTTGCTGATAAGGCATTTTGTTGATGTTCGAGGTTGCCGGGTCACAACTGCTCAGGAAGTGGAGTCCGTTATCGAATGGCGGAGCGACTGTTGTCCCACGGTATCTGTGTACAGATAAATTAGATACGTTCCATTACTGATTCAACGTAAACACTCTAATAATGGTACTTCGTCAATGTTACGGAGAAGAAATTACGAAACTGATAATATTAATAATGCTAAATGGTGTCAATAATATGAAGTACATGTTCATACATTCAATATATAATTTTTAAACTCTTGTGATATTCTCTTTGAGTAAAAATAAGCATGCATGATTGAAGTTTAGAGATAACAATAGAATCGGGTGAACTTAGTTTTTAATATTCATAGCGTGTTATTACTCATACGATTTAACATATGATAATTAGAGATATCGTATGAAAGTTTGAATATGAAAACAAAATCTATATAGCGTATAAATATTTTGTAGGTGGTAGAGCCACGCTGAAGCTATTATTGGTTTCAGCACGAATGGGTTCGGCTCGCCTCCCTCCCCTCGACTCTCCTGGTTTTGTTAGTGTATATGGACGGTGATGATCACTTAACATCAGGTGACCCACATGTTCGTTTGCCTGCTATGATATAAGAAAAAATGTTAGTAGACTGCAGCACGGTTGAATCGGTTACCATGAAAGTTGGGACACCTAATTGTTTCTTTTGTGAAAAGTAAACAGTTGTATAAAACATATATATATATATATATATATATATATATAATAAGTAGCGGACACGACAGACGTTATCCCGCCCTGATAATAAAAAACCTTGACAAATGATATACCTAAGCCTTCCTCATGAATCACTTTATCAACTGGTGAAAACCGTATGAAAATCCGTACTGTAGTTTTTGAGCTTATCACGAACAGACAGACAGATAGACAGACGTGGCAGAGGACTGTATTTTATAATATGTAATGATATATTATCCATTTTAATATATAAAAATCTCGTGTCATGATTTTAGTGTTTGAACTCCTCTGAAACGGCTGGACCGATTTTTATTAAATTTTAAATGTATATTTGGTAGGTATGAAAACAGGGCATTAAGACCTGTTTTACATCTCTAAGTAATTAGGGTGTCCAGATTTTTAAAATTTTTTTTTTCATAATTTATATTTTTTATTCTCCGTTAAAAAAATACCTATAACCCCAAATTTTCACGCTCCTATCCCAACCCTCCCAATTTTTATTCGCAATTTTATTATTTTTGTATGAACAATATCCAAATGATTCAACGGTCGTTCGTATTTCAAACAAAACGAAATTATTGATGTTGCTTATTGCATTTGCACTATTTGCGTAAATCATTCACTAAACCAACTAGGTATGTATGTATTTAAGTGAGTCCCTGAATTGTTAGGTTTCACAATTGGAAAATATAAGAATAACTGTAATCGGGATCTAGATTATTAAAAACAAAATTGAGTTTAGAAATACAACTGGAAATGGTAGGTAACCGATTTCACGAAGACGAAGTTGCGCGGGTCAGCTAGTTTCATTATATTAGGTCTTTACCTATGAAATTGCCGTTTTGTATGAAAAAATTGAAACGATTTTTTTTCATGTATTTTTATTTGTGACGATCATTGTGTGTTAGCTCCGTAAACGTCGTTGATGTTGCGTGCCGCTTGTACCGCGTTACTGCCACGACGGTACTCATATTCCATACTTATTCGAATTTCTAACGTATCCATGATGACAAAAAAGATTGAAATACGATGAAAATGTAACACTAATCAATAAACATAAAGATAAAGGATTCCATGTTTTTAAAATAAAATTAATTTGAAATTAGAATTCTTAGCCAAACAAAAATTATTTTGATTTGAAATGGCCAGTACTGCAGAACGGCAAGAAGACCTATTATTATATATTATTCAATCAATCAATTCAAAGCCACTTGGATCTTATCTAAAATATAATTATCACAATTTATATATTTTTTACTTTAAAGTTATTAAAATTATAAGAAACTACGATTATTATAAGCACAGCGCTCTCAGCGAAATGTTTTTTCTTGTCGTGGAGAAGTGGGGCAAGCGGTATGGTGTTTATATTTTTTCCTCTGTCGATGAAATTCTATTGTTAACGTAATACACGAAGCAGACTTAGTCTAGAGAGCAACTAGTACTTTTATAAAGAAAAAATATTAGATTTTTCGTTTATCATTACATAGTATAAAACAAAGTCCCCTACCGCGTCTGTCTGCCTGTCTGTTCGTGATAAACTCAAAAACTATCGAAAGGATTTTCATGCGGTTTTCACCAGTGGATAGAGTGATTCACGAGGAACGTTTCAATATAATTTGTTAAGGATTTTTTCATAATTAGAAAGTGACAACGTCTGCCGGGCCCGCTCGTAATATATAAAGTCAAAAATACTTAACCGAATAAAAAATATCTTTTATGTGTATAAAGCTACACTATAAGTAAGTAACTAGGGTTATATTTTATTTTTAAAATCCACAATAACGTCAACGAAACCGTGAGTTAATTTAATGTTTTATAAGTTCAAATTGATCTAGAGAAATCGAGGGTCTATCAAGTTATAATTTGAAAATAAATAAGAGTAAATTTCTGATTATTGAAAAGACCAGTTTGTATAACATTCACTCGAAAACTCACTGTTGCAAAACGGCAATTGTTCTACATTTTTTAATAGAAAAACCCCACGCTATGTACGGTGAAGTAATTTTTTTTTCGTTTGTGCCTTTAATCTTATCTGAAACTTAAAAAATGAAATTATATGAAGACGCATTTTAGTCTTTTTTAACTATAACTTTATTTATTTGTTTAATCTCGAAACGAAACTGAATTTCATAACAACAATATAAATATTCTTGTAAGTAAACCCTCAGTGTCATACGAATAACGTGTAAAATCAAGTGTTTTTTATGTATTCTGATCACCCTGCCAGAGATATTAATTAGGTCAAGACAATGAAATTGTTAGTTTGTCATCGATTTTTAAGACGTGTACAAATTATTCAGTGTACAAATTAATTTAAAGTACTCTGTTACATAAATACCAGGACATACACAAATCAAGATAACAACAAAGAAGTATGTTAAAATATCTTTCCTATTTATTCTGTTTCTCTATAAAGAAACTTAAGCTGAAGCTTGTTGCTATTTTAGGACACATAGGTTTCTTAACACCAGCTTCTGAGTTTTAGTAGTTTGCAATGTCACCAAACGTGTGTTTTTCAAATATCTAGCGCAACCACTACTGAAATACAGGTTCATTACGATTAATTCATCGTCATTATCATGGGCATCTCTTCTCGACCTACTGCATAGCCTAAGCTATAACATAATCTCTTTTACGCAATTCCTCTCTACTCTCAGTCTTGTCCAGGTTTTTCCCATAAGATATTTCATGTTGACCCATCTTGCCATTGGTCTTCCCTCACTTTGCCTTCCCTCTCTCGGCCACCACTCGGTCAAGAACCTACTCCATCTGTCATCTCCACATCTGACCAAGCGGGCTGCCCACCGCTATTTTATTTGAGTAATACTTACACTGATGTCCTGTATGTTCGTGTTTTTCCGATATCCGTATTGTATTGTATGTCTAACATGGCACGCTCCATCGCACGCTGTGCAACCCTAATTTTGTGCATAGTTTACAGTTAATTGTACAGTTGTAATTAATAATTATAATAATTCTAATTTCGTCTATTTTGCCGATTGAAAAAGTATCAGAGATTGTGTTTTGGTCAACATTAGAGTGGCGATGTTAATTCCGCCGTTCCTTAATACAGATTTTCCTATTTTCGTTTATTACATGTGTTGTATATGTAACAGGGATAAGAGACGGACTCCGGGGTGTGAATTGCACTTCCTATATTAGTTTTTGTTGTACCGGTATGTAAACTGATTAGGTATTAAAGGTAAAGAACTATTATAAGTATACCCAAAAATGTTGTTTTTCCTCCTTTGTATTCCTTCGTATATTGTGTTGGCAAAAATACTATTGCGTAATTTCATCACATCATCTATTAATTCGTGAATATTAATATTAAATGTACTTATAATATAGTAGCATTCATTGCGAATTTTGAGTCGATGATGAGCTTATACGGACATCGTGTCATTTAATGTAGCTTCACAGCACTTGAGAGCCATTCCCCTTCTAGCTTTGGCACGTTACTTAGACCACATTGTCATCTAATATCAGGTGATATTGTGGTCAAACACTAAGACCTATAAAGTATTAAAAAACTGATGGTTGATGGTGGTAGAGCCACGCTGAAACTATTATTGATTTCAGCATGAATGGGTCGGCTCGCCCGGGGTAGTACCACCCTCTCATAGAAAACCGACGTGAAGTAACAGTGCTTGCATTGTTGCGTTTCGCTCGGTCAGTGAGAGCGCCGGAGACCCATCTCCCCTCCCCTCTCCTCTCTCCTCTCCCTTTCCCTCCCCTAACCTTTCCCTCCGAAAGATGGCAACGCACTTGCGACTCCTCTGGGGTTGTTAGTGTCCATGGATGGTGGTGATCACTTAACAGCAGGTGACCCACATGTTCGTTTGCCACATATGACATAAAAAAAAAAAAAAAAACTGTGACCTAATTCGTACCCGTCAAATGACAGTATAACAGTTAATAACTGTAAAACTTAGCCTAGCGTCGTCTTGTGGCATTTATAGCTAGATAGTACACAAACCTTTTCAATGAGAAAACGCTTAGGTGTGCCTGGTTTCATAAATATGACACGGAGTGTAAAGGGTGTTTCGGGATGTAAGGGGTGTCAAATAACATCTAAGACTTGGGACATCCAAGCTAACTCCACCTGCACGTGGTGCACCCAGCTGAATAACGAACGAGGCTATGGCGAAAGCGGGGCGGTAGGGTTTTACAGCCTGATTGGGTCGCAACCACCATGTGTATGGCGAAAAAGCCCGTCATAGTGATAGCTAGCATAGCTAGCATAGTCATAGCTTTTGCGGGTCGCGTTTCGGGATCAGCCTGTGCATATCCAGTTTTTCGCAAGCCGGCATGACAGCGGCGACCGGCGATGGATCGTGTGTCACTCGGTGGTCGCCATTGTTTTTGGATTGTACTGCGCTTACCATCAGGCACAGTGCATTCATTTTGCCGTTTTACTATTAAAAAAAAAAATGGCAATATGATGTTTGATATTTATCAATTTTAGATATGCATTATGCATCGTATGTATATATCGGCGCCTACCCACATTAATCGCGTCGTTTGGTCACGCCTCTCTCCCTACTACTCGACTTGTTTCGGTATAAAATGAGCGGAGCGACCGCTGTTAAGTCAGTCTTGGCTCTGGCATCGTGCGGTACACATGTACTGTGCGAGTCGCTTAACCTAGACACTGATTAATTAATTTGTGCAAACAAATTAGTTATTATTTGTAACTAATTAATTGGTTATCTACTGTACCAAATAGTCTGAATTGATTATTATTTGGTGATAACTATTTGTAACTAATTAATTGGTTATCTACTGTACCAAATAGTCTGAATTGATTATTATTTGGTGATAGCTATTTGTAACTAATTAATTGGTTATCTACTGTACCAAATAGTCAGAATTGATTATTATTTGGTGATAACTATTTGTAACTAATTAATTGGTTATCTACTGTACCAAATAGTCTGAATTGAATATTATTTGGTGTTGAGTCGCAGTATTATTATGAAGGGGTGATAGTCTGAATTAATAGTTCTTAATTATTATTTTATATTGAGATGTGATGAGATTATTATTATGGGAGGTTTATGACGATATTATTATTATGATGGGGTGGTTTAGTTCTCATTTATATCATTTTTGTGATGGATCATGGCGCTGTCGCGTCTTCGCGCCGACATATACCTTCAAACATCTATTTAAATACATATAGAGTGGATTCTTTGAAGCACGCCGTAAGGGCAGGTAGGTACCGTTAAAGTTTATAGGAGATATATATTTTTCTAGTTACTTACTTGGTCCTACGTTCATAGAATTTGAAAAAAAAGGCACAGCCAGCAAGAAAATTGGCAAATTACATAAAACGGTTTTTGATGCCAATCGATCCTTTTTCTTATAAAGATCAAAAAACTATGGCGGATTATTTTTTATTGACATTCATAGTACTAAAACCTTGGTTAGTCCGATAGAATGTTTTGACACACACCCGAGAGGCGAGACTACAACGCCACCCGGGGAACCACTATTGACCTGCGATATCGCGCTATTGACTCTATCGGGGTGTTACTACTGACCTCGAACGCTATTGGTGAAAGTTATCGGCTGTTCATTATTCATTCCGGTGTGAGGCTACATCGGTGGCATATAAAGGGCAAGATGTCGCTGATCTGGGCGCACTCCTATGTGGAAGTTATTGTAAGGCGAAGCTCTGGCCAAATAAATAGTGACAGTATCTACTGAGTGTTTATTGGCAATCCTGACTGCATCGACCCTATACGTGATTAGTGTAACAAATCAGAAGCGGGATTGAGAACAAAAACGGCAATACAGTAAAATCTGAAGAAACGTACAAATCGCAAGAAAGATGTTTTTTACTACGTGGTTGATGTGTGATTACTACGTGGCTGCTGTGTGATTTCTACGTGGCTGCTGTGTGATTACTACGTGGCTGCTGTGTGATTACTACGTGGCTGCTGTGTGATTACTACGTGGCTGCTGTGTGATTACTACGTGGCTGCTGTGTGATTACTACGTGGCTGCTGTGTGATTACTACGTGGCTGCTGTGTGATTACTACGTGGCTGCTGTGTGATTACTACGTGGCTGCTGTGTGATTACTACGTGGCTGCTGTGTGATTACTACGTGGCTGCTGTGTGATTACTACGTGGCTGCTGTGTGATTACTACGTGGCTGCTGTGTGATTACTACGTGGCTGCTGTGTGATTACTACGTGGCTGCTGTGTGATTACTACGTGGCTGCTGTGTGATTACTACGTGGCTGCTGTGTGATTACTACGTGGCTGCTGTGTGATTACTACGTGGCTGCTGTGTGATTACTACGTGGCTGCTGTGTGATTACTACGTGGCTGCTGTGTGATTACTACGTGGCTGCTGTGTGATTACTACGTGGCTGCTGTGTGATTACTACGTGGCTGCTGTGTGATTACTACGTGGCTGCTGTGTGATTACTACGTGGCTGCTGTGTGATTACTACGTGGCTGCTGTGTGATTACTACGTGGCTGCTGTGTGATTACTACGTGGCTGCTGTGTGATTACTACGTGGCTGCTGTGTGATTACTACGTGGCTGCTGTGTGATTACTACGTGGCTGCTGTGTGATTACTACGTGGCTGCTGTGTGATTACTACGTGGCTGCTGTGTGATTACTACGTGGCTGCTGTGTGATTACTACGTGGCTGCTGTGTGATTACTACGTGGCTGCTGTGTGATTACTACGTGGCTGCTGTGTGATTACTACGTGGCTGCTGTGTGATTACTACGTAGTTATCGGCTGTTCATTATTCATTCCGGTGTGAGACTACATCGGTGGCATATAAAGGGCAAGATGTCGCTGATCTGGGCGCACTCCTATGTAGAAGTTATTGTAAGGCGAAGCTCTGGCCAAATAAATAGTGACAGTATCTACTGAGTGTTTATTGGCAATCCTGACTGCATCGACCCTATACGTGATTAGTGTAACAGTATCTTAAGAAGGTATTCTTGTATCTGAATAATTTACTTGCTCTTGCTATCCAAAGAGAATGAATCGCTAAAATGTGCTTTAGAATTAACATGACTTTAGATGAAATACTTTATCTCATCTAAAAATATTAAATATCAGAGGTACACAGCCTGACTTGAAATTATGAAAAAATGTCGTAATAAAAAATCATTAATTTTTGTTTTATTTCAACTTCAACATGCTTAATGCCAATTTTAATTAAAATGGATAAGGATACTTTTCAATAATTAATCCACGTTGGGCTGCAAAATTTGATTATCATAATATTAAATTAAATTATATTTTCAAAGATTAATGTGAGAGTTCTCTAGAACGTTACATGACAGCGCTAACAGAGATTTTCAACATTCTGTAAAAATTTAAAATAACACTATGGTCTGTTTATCGCACTATCAAACTTTTGGGGTGTAAGGGGTGTCGAATAATATCGAAGACTTGAGACATCCAAGCCACCTCACCTGCACGTGGTGCACCCTGCTGAATAACAAACGAGGCAATGGCGAAAGCGGGGTGGTAGGGTTTTACAGCGTGACTGGGTCGCAACCACCATGTATATGGCGAAAAAGCCCGTCATAGTGATTCGCTTTTGCGTCGTTCGTTTTGTCGCGTTTCGGGATCAGCCTGTGCATATCCAGTTTTTCGCAGGCCGACATGGCAGCGGTGACCGGCAATGGATACTGTGTAACTCGGTGGTCGCCATTGTTTTTGGATTGTACTGTGCTTACCATCAGGTACAGTGCAGTCATTTTGCCGTGATACTATAAAAAAAATTAAAAAAAAAACTACATTGGAGATTCAAACTTCGAAAGTCGTAAGAGAAGCGGCAGACCTCGCACAATTAAGACACAAGCGGTCATGAAATCAGTGCAATTCAACGCAAACTCGTGCGTAAGTAAATCTTAGCTCTTCAGATGGGGCTAAGCAGAACCATGATCGAAGGAGCGTTACATGAAGACCTGGGACTACGAGCTTTATCAATATACATATATATCTATACAGATGCATACATATAGATCGACTAGCCGCGACTTCGTCAGCGTGGAATAGTTATTTTGGGCTAACGGAAGCTCTGAAAAGGAAAAAAACCCCGATTTTGAAACATACCTGATTGGTGCTTCGCTCCTATTGGTCTTAGCGTAATGATATATAGCCTATATCCTTCGTCCACGTGGTACCTGATTCACAAAACAATGACTAATAAAGTCATCTGATTGTATTTAGTTCATTTGTTTATCTACTTTTCTCTCATACTTATGTCGCGGCGCCATTAAAATTACAATAACTTTTGATAGAGTGGACCGATTTTAATGAAACAAAGACTATGTTACTCCCGATGATATGCTTTATTTTCTATTGTGAACCCTGTACTTTAGCAATGATGCATTTTCATACAAACAGACAGACAGTCATTTCTAAAAATGATTGAAATGTATTCTATTACTGACACGTCCGATTTACGTTGTTATTGTATGTATAGATTTTTATTGCGATTACCAATTATTTCTTGATATTTGTATCATAATTAACACGATGGATGTTGAAGTGTAATTATTCAGAAATGGATATTAAATATTCACGCTCTGTGAAGGTTTAACCTCGCGATGTAATTTTAATAGGACATCTTTTCAAGTCCTTCTTTTTGAACGTGAAAGAAAATGAGGTATAAAAAGGTCATGGCTTGACAAGAACTCGAGAATACGAGGAACTTTTACAACGAATAATACTTTTTATTATGTTTTGAATACACAAAATATTCATTACAAGACGTTCCTAGTGACTTTGTTCTCATACACATGAAAGTGGAAGGGTTTTATTTTTTCCCCTTATCAAACTGAAAGAGTTTAGAAAATTATCCGATACGAAATATATATAAGAGTTGTTGCGGTATGTATGCTCGATACACATATGTTTCAACAACTCATATATGTATGAATAGTTAGGTTAGCTCAGATCGTGAGAAGGCTGCTGATGTTCCAGCTATTCGATGCGGTAGAGTCGGCCGCAGAAGCCGCAGAGGGGGTGCCGTTCACCATCAAAGGCCCCCCTAACTAAACTCCAGGCGACAGACGCGGGGGCGCCTGTTGCCGCAGAATGGAGTACCCGAGAGTTGAAGCACCGCTAGGCACAGCTTTAATTGGAAGCAGGAAGAAAAGAAGAGAAATATCCTCTCTCTCGTGACGAGGGTCCCCACCCGCACATCTACGGGTGACCTAAGCGCGCGAACAAGGCATCGATGCATGCTAATCGTGAGCCCGTACCCTGATCTACATACGCGCACAAGCGACTTTGGGGGTTTTAGCCGGTAAGATTCCGGCATAACCCTCTCACTGTCCCCCGGCAGTGAGAGGTGTATCCCATGAAGGATTTCCTCTAGTAAAAAAAAAAAAGGTTAGCTCAGATAGGTCGCGAATTGCATGTATCAGGCAACAGCGCAAGCTAAGGTGTGCCGTGCATCCTTGAGCTAGTTGCCAAATAAAATCGGCTGAGTGCCTTAAGCGCTCACCTTAATAGTCTGGTTAAGCTGACCTTTCTAGGTCAATAGCGTAGTCAGTTCGAAAAAAAAAACTTTGTTCTCATAGAATCAATTTTATTTTATACTTTATAAGTTTTAGCAATTCACCTAAATCTTAACTTGATATTAAATAACGATGTGATCTAAGATGGAAAATACGTTTAGCCTACAGAGGGACTGACTCTCAACTTTAGGGTGGTACCAGAACTCCTACCACGATGCTATGGATTCACGTTTCTTTTCACCGTAAGCTCCGGCTTATTTGTACTACATCGGTGGAAGCGTTTTCTGAATATTCTAACCACTAAACCATCGATTAGGGACTTTAAATTTTATCAAAATCGAATAGTTTTTTTTTTATTAGTTCCATATTGGTTGGAGTTTGATTGTTATAAAGCGCCAAGGTGTAGTCGGTGATGTGTAAAGACCATTGAGAAATAATTATCATCAGCCTGTAAGAGACCGACTACAGGGCCAAAGGCCTCTTCCCAAAGGAAGGTATGGGCGTAATCACCATGCTAGCCCACGACGTATCAGCGATTTCAAACTCACAGAAATCGACAGTTCTATATGTTTCCCCCATTCAGTAACAAGAACATTTCTCAGGTTCAAGTTTCCTCACGATGTTTTCCTTCACGGGCAGCCGATAGTGTCACCAATTTAAACTAGTACGCAAAAAAAACAATGACAATGACAATGTACGCGAACTCCGAAAAATTCGTTATTACATGCCAGGGTTGGAACCTGCGGACACCGTAATAATATTCCACTGAGCAAACCACTAGGCCACCACAACTTATAGAAATATATATATAAACAAACTTACTCTTTTATATTAAGATTTAGATTAGATTAAGATTAATTTTGTTTATTATTACGTTTTGAAGTTATATTAAACATAGTAAACTTAGTCTTTACGTTCATATATGTGAAATTGTAATCCATTTGACAAAAAAAATAAATCTTAATTATGTGTTTCATTTTTAACTAACGGGCCCGGCAGATAAGATTTAGATTAGGTTAAGAATAAGTTTGTTTATTATTACGTTTTGAAGTTATATTAAACTTAGTTTTTACGTTCATATAAGTGAAATAGTAATAATCCATTTGACAAAAAAAATATCTTAATTATGTGTTTTATTTTTAATTAACGGGCCCGGCAGACGTTGTCCTGCTCTGATTATAAAAAAAAATCTTTACAAATTATATACCAAAACCTTCCACATGAACCACTTTTAATACGCTGGTGAAAACCGCATGAAAACCCGTTCAGTAGTTTTTGAGTTTATCGCGAACGGACAGACAGACAGACGCGGTAGGGGACTTTGTTTTATATACATAATGATGATGATATTTGTAAACATATGACTATGTTACTATTAAATAGCTTGTAAGTTATGAATTTGGAATGACATGAAATTAAGAAGAACATTAAACCTTTTTTACAAAAATTATCGTGGCTTAAATCTCCACGAAATTATAGGCGCAATATTCATTAAAGATAAGTAAAGTGCTCTTTTAACTGATATTTTGGTCCAGGCATAGCTATCGAATGTTCAAGTAATTGTATCCATAGGTGACGCCATAAAAAAGATAGATTGTTTAGATTTAAAAGTGTCTACATCCTTCCTGTTTATAATTTTTTGTTTATTTAAGTTAAATAAAATGTATCATTTAAAATGAACCTTGAACTCTTTTAAAATACGTACATCGCTTTATACTCATGGAAAAAGTATGTCAATGGTAAATGTTTTTTAACTAATTATTCGCAGTCACGAATGTACTTGTAGATAAACAAAACAATTAACATAAAATATATGACACGCTGTTTTATTTAAAATATATTAGGTAATTTCTATTATATTTTAGTTTAAAGTGTATTACGGAACTGTTAATAAGTGAGAACAAATATTATGGGATTAAATATCTAGTAGTTAAAGAACAGATTACAAACTTGTATGAGATAATAAGCCTTTTTTGGAATGTATGATATTTTTCAAAATCACTGAAGTTAACGTAATCACGTATCAGGATGAAACTTCTTTTTAGAATAACCTATTAATTAATGTAATCCCTTCCTCCCCTTTCCATAACCGAACCACGCGCAGCGGGCTTCGGAGCCACAGTTTTACGGTGAATTGTATCTGGGCGGGGCACGAACTAAAAAGTTCACAAAGGCTGTGGAACAGTCTCCCGGCCAGTGTGTTCCCTCCTTCCTGTGACATGGGGTCCTTCAAGTGTAACGTGAAGAGACATTTACGCAGGCCGGCATGTCAGTGGCGACCGCTGATGGATAGGTTGCCATTGTTTTTAGATTGTACTATGCTTACCATCAGGTATAGTACGGTCACTTTGTCGTGCTACAATAAAAAAAAAATAAGTTATATATATCGCTACTCACTAATAGATAATTTAAAAAAATATCTCACAACTTCATAAAATTTACTTCCTTAATATTCCTCCACTGTAGAAGCGTTGAAAATTCAGTATGAAACGACGTCGTATAATACGTTTATTATTTTATCTCTTTGAAGTTAATTAAGTTTTAACAAGAGATTCATTACTTTTATTTACAGGATTAAGGATATTATTAATAGCTAATTTAAAAGCATCTCTCGAATGACGACATCAATTAAAGGATTACATTGTGCTTCTTCCTAGAAAACGAATGAATCGATTATTACCTTTATCTATTAATAAACAAATCGGTTGGAAATTCCGGAGATCTTAGCTACAATAAAGTAAATTCAACAAGTTCTTGAAGGTCTAAAAAACAATATCTATAGTAAACTATTGAAGTCATAGCTTAGTTAGTTCCTATTGGGATGGACTTGTGCACTTGCGTCTAAGTAAGCAATATTTTGTTGCAACTGACCTATGGAGTATTTTCTAATGGTCACGTAAAAATTTTTTTGTATTTGTTGCCTGTTTTGTATTTTTCGCCACCTACACTCTTGTATGTAACATAGAAACCCTTGTTGTTGGCTTACTGGTATCTATAAAGTGATTACACTTTATAATTGAATATTAAGTGAAACTAAACTCAATTTCCAACCCATATCTTGTTATATAGGTATTTTGTTGTACGTGCATCATTTAAAAACGACTTGCTTTATTTCGATCAATCCTTTTAATTCTACTTCATAGCTATTTTGTCCTCAACTAAAAGAAGAATTATCAAAGTTCAAATCAAAGAATCAAATTTACTAACGCTTTAAAGGTACCGCATTTGTTATAAGCATTGCGCGTTTACCGATGCGTGTTTTCTTGCCATGAAAAAGTGCGGCAAGCAGTGTGGTGCCCGTGTTATTTCTTGTGTACATAAAATATTATGTTAAGATAATAAACACCGCAGACGAAATCGCGGGCAATAGCTAGTCGCAAATAAAATCTGGCTAATAAACTGTAAAATAAGTTTCATATCGCTAATCTCAACTCCTATCGGGAAGCGAACCAAGATTTCTCAACACGGAACGGCGTTATTGTACTGATTGTATGCCAAGAAATTCAATTAAGTATTCTGTTAACTAATAATATCTACTTTGATGTACGTATTCCGAAATCATTTTATCTTACTGCCTCCTACTTCAAAGCTCTGGTTATCAAGAGTTAAAGTAATTGAGATATTTTCCCTTAAGGCTAATTAATTTCTTGTTAAAAGGTATAACCAGGATTTAGCAGATCGATATTAGACTTGTCGACAATTTCATAATGACTTCGTCCGTGTGGATTACTTTTTTTATATCAAAGGAGGCAAACGAAGTTGGGTCATTTGATGTTAAGTGATTACCACCTTCCATAGACACTAGCAGCACTACAGGAGTCGCAAGTATGTTGCCAGCCTGTGTACGTAGGTCATGGGAGAGGGAAAGGGTAGAGAAAGGGGAGGAGGGGAAGAGAGGTGGACCTCCGGCGCTCTCACTGACCGAACGAAACGCAACGATGTAAGCACTGTTCACTGTTCACGTCGGTTTGTTGTGACAGGGTGGTAGTACGCCAGGCGAGCCGATCCTTTCGTGCTGAAACCAGTAATAGCTTCAGCATGGCTTTACCACCTTCAAAATACTATAGAAATACAAAATAAAATACTACTGCTCTATATTTATGTACTTCTACTTGATCTAAGTAGATAGCTAAGCTTCTCTTGATAGCAAGATTTTCACTTATGAATATTGACGTGAAAGGAGAGGAAGTATATCCTAACTGAAAAAAATGTATACTGCATTGGTCTAGTCTAATGGTTTGACCGATGGATATAAATCTGGTGTCTGCAGGTTAGAAGCCTGATATGTACCAACGTATTTTTCGAAATTCGTGTACAATTAAACGCTAATTTAAATTGGTAACACTATCGACTGACGATGAAGGAAGCCTGAACCTGAGCAATTTTCTTGTAGTAATCCATATATAACTGTGGAATTTCGGAGTGTGAAATTGCCAATACGTCGTGAGCGGTCTTGGTTATTATGTCTGTACATTCCTTCAGGAATGACCTACAGTGGATCATTTACAGGCGGATGATGATGCTAACTAATTCTTTAATTTATACATATTTGTAAAATCAATTCTTTCTCTGTTTTAAATCTACTTATAATTTGTTCTGTTATTGCTTTTTCTCTCTTATATTTCACGATCATTTGTACTTATAATGAATAAAGGTTATACTTTTTACAGTTGTATGACAAAATTACAGTATTTATGTTGATAAGTTTATTCAAAACCGACGGCCACCAGCAAAAGATTGATAGTTCTATCACCCATCGGTCGTCCTTATGATATTATGCTGAATAAATATCACTTCGTATTCTCGCTTAAAATACTCGAACCAGCCTGTGTACGTAGGTCATGGGAGAGGGAAAGGGTAGAGAAAGGGGAGGAGGGGAAGAGAGGTGGACCTCCGGCGCTCTCACTGACCGAACGAAACGCAACGATGTAAGCACTGTTCACTGTTCACGTCGGTTTGTTGTGACAGGGTGGTAGTACGCCAGGCGAGCCGATCCTTTCGTGCTGAAACCAGTAATAGCTTCAGCATGGCTTTACCACCTTCAAAATACTATAGAAATACAAAATAAAATACTACTGCTCTATATTTATGTACTTCTACTTGATCTAAGTAGATAGCTAAGCTTCTCTTGATAGCAAGATTTTCACTTATGAATATTGACGTGAAAGGAGAGGAAGTATATCCTAACTGAAAAAAATGTATACTGCATTGGTCTAGTCTAATGGTTTGACCGATGGATATAAATCTGGTGTCTGCAGGTTAGAAGCCTGATATGTACCAACGTATTTTTCGAAATTCGTGTACAATTAAACGCTAATTTAAATTGGTAACACTATCGACTGACGATGAAGGAAGCCTGAACCTGAGCAATTTTCTTGTAGTAATCCATATATAACTGTGGAATTTCGGAGTGTGAAATTGCCAATACGTCGTGAGCGGTCTTGGTTATTATGTCTGTACATTCCTTCAGGAATGACCTACAGTGGATCATTTACAGGCGGATGATGATGCTAACTAATTCTTTAATTTATACATATTTGTAAAATCAATTCTTTCTCTGTTTTAAATCTACTTATAATTTGTTCTGTTATTGCTTTTTCTCTCTTATATTTCACGATCATTTGTACTTATAATGAATAAAGGTTATACTTTTTACAGTTGTATGACAAAATTACAGTATTTATGTTGATAAGTTTATTCAAAACCGACGGCAAAACCGGCCGCCACCAGCAAAAGATTGATAGTTCTATCACCCATCGGTCGTCCTTATGATATTATGCTGAATAAATATCACTTCGTATTCTCGCTTAAAATACTCGAAGTTATAAAAGGGAGGGAACGATCAACAGAAATACTGTATCATAGTTTTAAATTGTAGCAAAAACATGACGCTGTGATAGACTTTCATGTTAATGAACACCATAAAATAACACATAGAAAAATACATTTAATAAATACGATTAATATGAGTTACTTAATTTCAATGGCCTTGTTAAAACGAAATAATATCATGACTAAGTGCAAAGTATACACTTTAGAATAAATTCTTCAATTTCAGTTTTATTGTACAAGGAAAACACATCTAGCGTATATTTTTCAAACATATATCTATCCTGGTACAGCCCTAAATCTTATATGACATCAATTGGACAGAGAGGGAGAACAGCCATTAGCCTAAATGTTTAGCGTAAATAAATGTGCAGTAAATTAGAAAGGAAACAGAGCGGCAATCGGAAAATAGACTGACGTCCCAATTAACAGGACGAAATAACCCGCGTGGGGTGTGAAGTAGAGCCTGAATGCGAATAAACATTATCGCTATGTTGTTTTATACGCAATCGCTTTAGAAATTTTATCGTTCCGGTGTAGGCGGGAAAATGGGTGCAAAAATGAGGTGATGTGATTCTTAATTGTTGAGGGATTAGCCTAGAACGGTACTTTAATGTTATTAACGATGTTCATGAATGAAGTTCTTATTTATAGTAAAGCTTGGTAGGTATTAGTTTCTGATAATATTATTAGATACCAGAAATTGATTTATATAAAAAAATAACACAACTACATATCTCTACCCTGAATGCGAATAAACATTATCGCTATGTTGTTTTATACGCAATCGCTTTAGAAATTTTATCGTTCCGGTGTAGGCGGGAAAATGGGTGCAAAAATGAGGTGATGTGATTCTTAATCGTTGAGGGATTAGCCTAGAACGGTACTTTCATGTTATTAACGATGTTCATGAATGAATTATTTATTTATAGTAAAGCTTGGTAGGTTGTAGTTTCTGATAATATATTTAATCGTATAGCTAAATGGAGTTTCTGTTATTGCTTTTTCTCTCTTATATTTCACGATCATTTGTACTTATAATGAATAAAGGTTATACTTTTTACAGTTGTATGACAAAATTACAGTATTCATGTTGATAAGTTTATTTAAAGCCGACGGCCACCAGCAAAAGTTTGATAGTTCTATCACTCATCGGTCGTCCTTATCATATTAAGCTGCATAAATATCACTTCGTATTCTCGCTTAAAATACCCGAAGTTATAAAAGGGAGGGAACGATCAACAGAAATACTGTATCATAGTTTTAAAATGTGTCAAAAACATGACGCTGTGATAGACTCTCATACTAATGAACGCCATAAAATAATACATAAAAAGATATATTTGATGAACACAATTAATATGAGTTATTTAATTTCAATAGCCTAGTTTAAACGAAATAATATCATGATAAGTGCAAAGTATACACTTTAGAATCAATTCTTCAATTTCAGTTTTATTGTACAAGGAAAACACTTCCAGCGTATATTTTTCAAACATATATCTATCCTGGTACAGTCCTAAATCTTATATGACATCAATTGGACAGAGAGGGTGAACAGCCATTAGCCTAAATGTTTAGCGTAAATAAATGTGCAGTAAATTAGAAAGGAAACAGAGCGGCAATCGGAAAATAGACTGACGTCCCAATTAACAGGACGAAATAACCCGCGTGGGGTGTGAAGTAGAGCCTGAATGCGAATAAACATTATCGCTATGTTGTTTTATACGCAATCGCTTTAGAAATTTTATCGTTCCGGTGTAGGCGGGAAAATGGGTGCAAAAATGAGGTGATGTGATTCTTAATCGTTGAGGGATTAGCCTAGAACGGTACTTTCATGTTATTAACGATGTTCATGAATGAATTATTTATTTATAGTAAAGCTTGGTAGGTTGTAGTTTCTGATAATATATTTAATCGTATAGCTAAATGGAGTATGCTTTTTTTTTATTAACGTGGGGAAATCCTTTATGGATACGCCACCCTCTCGGGGGAGAGGATGGGTTATGTCCGATTTGCACGGACTAAAACCCCACGGTGTACCATCCGACCGTACTGTTGGGGCGGCAAGGGATCGATCTCCGCTATTCCCCTTGGATAGCCGCCCCAACGGTCCGCCCTGCGGAAGGTGGCCGCCGGGCTCCATCCTAATAGGGAGACAGACCGGGCACACACCAGCCGCCTCCCCTCGTCTACCGGACCTGTGCAATGAGGAGATGGGCCCCCCAGCCCATCCTCTTAGGTCCGGCTACGGTGGAGGGAGGAGATGGGCAAATCGTCGCCTCCTCCCTCCGGTCCTCCGTTGTCGGAGAGGGCCACTCAGAGGGTTATCCTCGCGTACCCTCTCCGCCGCCTCCTTCTGCGAGATGACGTCCTCGCAGAAGGAGGCCACCGCATTCCAAGCCTCTTCGCTAACCATAAAATAACACATAGAAAAATACATTTAATAAATACGATTAATATGAGTTACTTAATTTCAATGGCCTTGTTAAAACGAAATAATATCATGACTAAGTGCAAAGTATACACTTTAGAATAAATTCTTCAATTTCAGTTTTATTGTACAAGGAAAACACTTCCAGCGTATATTTTTCAAACATATATCTATCCTGGTACAGCCCTAAATCTTATATGACATCAATTGGACAGAGAGGGTGAACAGCCATTAGCCTAAATGTTTAGCGTAAATAAATGTGCAGTAAATTAGAAAGGAAACAGAGCGGCAATCGGAAAATAGACTGACGTCCCAATTAACAGGACGAAATAACCCGCGTGGGGTGTGAAGTAGAGCCTGAATGCGAATAAACATTATCGCTATGTTGTTTTATACGCAATCGCTTTAGAAATTTTATCGTTCCGGTGTAGGCGGGAAAATGGGTGCAAAAATGAGGTGATGTGATTCTTAATCGTTGAGGGATTAGCCTAGAACGGTACTTTCATGTTATTAACGATGTTCATGAATGAATTATTTATTCTACATGTCTGGCCGCTGCACTGTTCCACGTAGAACCTCGCAGCTACAAACAATGTAATCAATCAATAGACGATAATAAAAGAAGCTCCATTTAGCTATACGATTAAATATATTTCTTTTATTATCGTCTATTGATTGATTACATTGTTTGTAGCTGCGAGGTTCTACGTGGAACAGTGCAGCGGCCAGACATGTAGTTTTTGTGAGTTATGTTTAGTCAAGCTCTGTATTATCGATAAATATAGAAAATATGTTTTATTTAATAATAATTGATAGATAGATGATTAGATCGATTATGTATATACATATAAATAGGTAGGCATATTAAGCATGGTGGTAGGGCTATTTCCAAGTCCGTTTGGTTAGCTATCACCTTCAAATTGAATATCTGTCGGCAAGCACCTGTTGGTGTGTTCCTGCAGGTGCACTTATAACCAGTCCGCCTGTAGATTCAGTGTGTTTACCATATTCGACAATACCAGTTTTGTAGGTGGTAGAGCCATGCTGTAGCTATTAGTAGTTTTAGCATGAATGAGTCGACTCACCCGGGCTAGTACCACCCGACTCACAGAAGCTGCATAAATATCACTTCGTATTCTCGCTTAAAATACCCGAAGTTATAAAAGGGAGGGAACGATCAACAGAAATACTGTATCATAGTTTTAAAATGTGTCAAAAACATGACGCTGTGATAGACTCTCATACTAATGAACGCCATAAAATAATACATAAAAAGATATATTTGATGAACACAATTAATATGAGTTATTTAATTTCAATAGCCTAGTTTAAACGAAATAATATCATGATAAGTGCAAAGTATACACTTTAGAATCAATTCTTCAATTTCAGTTTTATTGTACAAGGAAAACACTTCCAGCGTATATTTTTCAAACATATATCTATCCTGGTACAGTCCTAAATCTTATATGACATCAATTGGACAGAGAGGGTGAACAGCCATTAGCCTAAATGTTTAGCGTAAATAAATGTGCAGTAAATTAGAAAGGAAACAGAGCGGCAATCGGAAAATAGACTGACGTCCCAATTAACAGGACGAAATAACCCGCGTGGGGTGTGAAGTAGAGCCTGAATGCGAATAAACATTATCGCTATGTTGTTTTATACGCAATCGCTTTAGAAATTTTATCGTTCCGGTGTAGGCGGGAAAATGGGTGCAAAAATGAGGTGATGTGATTCTTAATCGTTGAGGGATTAGCCTAGAACGGTACTTTCATGTTATTAACGATGTTCATGAATGAATTATTTATTTATAGTAAAGCTTGGTAGGTTGTAGTTTCTGATAATATATTTAATCGTATAGCTAAATGGAGTATGCTTTTTTTTTATTAACGTGGGGAAATCCTTTATGGATACGCCACCCTCTCGGGGGAGAGGATGGGTTATGTCCGATTTGCACGGACTAAAACCCCACGGTGTACCATCCGACCGTACTGTTGGGGCGGCAAGGGATCGATCTCCGCTATTCCCCTTGGATAGCCGCCCCAACGGTCCGCCTACATATCTCTACACGAAAACTCACATCAACAATTAAATCTCAAGTAACACAATAATTCATAAAAACCCAGAGAAATACAAATAGCAACGTAAATTGGAAAGAACTCACGCAATACAACAACAATCACGCGATACGACCTTCCAGAAAGACGACCGAGCAAGAATGTTCCCAATGACTCGACAGACTCGCCTTTTATAGCATTCAGTCGAGATACAACCGGCCGATAACTTTCGACCAATGGCGTGTCAAGTCATTAGTAACACCCCCGCTGTAGTCAATAGTAGTACGAAGAGTGCTAACAATATATTTAATCGTATAGCTAAATGGAGCTTCTTTTATTATCGTCTATTGATTGATTACACTGTTTGTAGCTGCGAGGTTCTACGTGGAACAGTGCAGCGGCCAGACGTGTAGTTTTTGTGAGTTACGTTTAGTCAAGCTCTGTATTATCGATAAATATAGAAAATATGTTTTATTTAATAATTGATACGTGGTATTACATCGATAATGTATGTACATATAAATAGGTAGGTATATTAAGCATGGTGGTAGGGCTATTCCCAAGTCCGTTTGGCTAACTACCACCTTCAAATTGAATATGTGTCGCCAAGCACCTGTTGGTGTGTTCCTGCAGGTGCACTTATAACCAGTCCGCCTGTAGATTCAGTGTGTTTACCATATTCGACAATACCAGTTTTGTAGGTGGTAGAGCCATGCTGTAGCTATTAGTAGTTTTAGCATGAATGAGTCGACTCACCCGGGCTAGTACCACCCGACTCACAGAAAACCGACGTGAAGTAACAGTGCTTGCATTGTTGTGTTTCGTTCGGTCAGTGAAAGCGCCGCAGGCCTACCTCTCTTTTCCCTTACCATACCCCTACCCCCTCCCCATACACAGGCTGGCAACACACTTGCGACTCCCCTGGTGTTGCTAGTGTATACGGACGGTCGTGATTACTTAACATCAGGTGACCCACATGTTCGTTTGCCTGTGTTTGATATAAAAAAAATGTCATAATTAAACATCAGTAGGGTAGACAGTTCGAAAAAAAAAAAACAGTTTCGTGCACATACGAACGACAACACAAACGATGTCGCGAGTATCAGTTAGTCTGTTATAATTATTTTGTTATATTATATATTTATATATTTTTTATACATGATTATAAGTAAAATCCCGAATTAACTAATTATTTATCACCCAAAATAATATACAAATATAGGAAAATGACAGCAAACCGATATAAAAAGTAATTAATCGTATTCTACGACTTTCTATTTTTATTTATATGTATGTATATATATGTATGTGTCTCTGTATTTATATATTCATTGTTCCCTATTATTGATTTATATGTACTTATTATCTCATAATTCATATTAAACTTCTATTACCACTCTTTTTTTTCCAAACTTAGATAACTTCACTACACGAAACACTACATAACATTTAATATGCACACCATCTCTCTGTGCACACATAACACTCTGGGTCCCGCGTGAAGGACTGAAGGACTAACCTCCAACAGCACACACGCTGACTCGGGGCCCATTTGTCACATACACACATTTAACTATCAATTTGTAATTTTTATTATTTATATGTATGTTTTTTCTTTTTCTAATTGTACGTGTTTTTATATTTACTTATGTGTGTTGCAAATAAATGTTTTTTCTTTCTTTCT
>MU158771.1:1145400-1168950 GCA_015888305.1 Antheraea pernyi | reverse complement strand
AAAAAAAAAAAAAAAAAAATAACAGTTTCGTGCACATACACATTCGTATTCTACGACTTTCTATTTTTATTTATATGTATGTATATATATGTATGTGTCTCTGTATTTATATATTCATTGTTCCCTATTATTGATTTATATGTACTTATTATCTCATAATTCATATTAAACTTCTATTACCACTCTTTTTTTTCCAAACTTAGATAACTTCACTACACGAAACACTACATAACATTTAATATGCACACCATCTCTCGGTGCACACATAACACTCTGGGTCCCTAGTGAAAATCAGCGCTGAAGGACTAACCTCCAACAGCACACACGCTGACTCGAAAAAAAAAAGAAATTGAGTCTTCATTTTTAGAGCTCTAAAGCTCTCTAGTGTCTTCATCCTCCACTATTTTATGTAGTAGCCCTTCCGTGAGTTCGATGGGGCTGGTTCTCAAGTATAGTTGCCGAAACACACCAATAGGTGTTTGGCGAGAGTTTCAACTGGAGGGTACTAACAAGCCAGGCGGACTTAGAAAAAGCTCTACAACCATGCTATAATTTCACTATAGTTTATAGTTATAGAGGGCCCGCGAGGTAGTGCGCCCTCACCGCCAATCGAGGACCGGCGGGAGGAGGCGGCGATTTTCTCAGCTTCTCCCGCCACCGTAGCCGGACCAGAGGGGATAGGCAGTTGGTGTGTACCTAGTCTCTCTCCCTATTAGGTATGAGCCCGGTGGCCACCTTCCGCCGGGCGGACCGTTGGGGCGGCTATCTAAGGTCATTTGCGTAGGACGATCCCTTGCCGCCCCAACAATACGGTCTGTCGGTACACCGTGGGGTTTTAGTCCGTGGAAGTCGGACATGACCCACTCTCTCCTCCGGGAGGGTGGCGTATACATAATGGATTCCACACGTTAATTAAAGAAAAGGATTAGAACCTACGTCCATCGACGCGGTATCCAAACATACTAACAACTAAGCAATCGTCGTTTTAAATTTCATATTAAAATGATTTCTACACGATTTACTTTTTAAAATCTGTACGTATTTACTAGTTTCAGCATGAATGGGTCGGCTCGTCCGGGGTAGTACCACCCTCTCACAGAACACCGACGTGAAGTAACTATGCTTGCATTGTTGCGTTTCGTTTGGTCAGTGAGAGCGTCGGAGCCCACCTCCTTTCCCCCTTTCCCTTCCCCTTTCTCCTTTTCCTACCCCTCCCCCATACGCAGGCTGGCAACGCAGGGGAGTCGCAACCCCTGGTGTTGCTGGTGTCTATGGACGGTGGTGATCACTCAACATCAGATGAACCACCGGTTCGTTTGCCGCCTTTTGACATAAAAAAAAAATATATAATAAGAATGTCTGTGCTTTTTTAGATTTTTGTGAAAAAAATTGTTACGGTGTCTTGGAATAAGTAATAAAATACATTTCAATCATTTTTAGAAAAGTCTGTCTGTCTTTTTGTTTGAAGATACATCACTTCTAAAGTACTGCGTTCACGATAAATATGAATCATAAAGCATATCCAGTAACATATAGTCTTGGTTTCATTAAAATCGGTTCACTCTATCAACAGTTATTGTAATTTTAATGACGATGCGACTTAAGTACGAGAGAAAAGTAGATAAATAAATGGACTTGGGCATTCAGATGATTTTAATAGTCACTGTTTTTTTTATTTGGTTCCACGCGGACGGAGTCGCGGGCTTTGCTAGTTTTAAATATTAGCATGAAATTAGGTTATAAATTTGTTATAATGAATTCGTAGGATTTATTTTTATATTATTTAATAACCCACTTCCCTAACCAGTAATTATAGATATCTGTCGGCGTCTAGCTCTAGTCTCTAATTAGTATTATCTTATCAGGTCAATTTAAACTCAATTAGGTCGTAGGCGAGAATCAATTATTATTCATTGATAACATAGTTCAACATCATTAGTATGAGAACAGGGAACCGGTTTCGTTGTCCGGACTATTTACAGAAATCGAGAGAGGTTCAAAAGGTCAAAAGAATATGTCTGGGTTATCGCTACATATATTGCCAAAATAATATGGCGGTTCTCTTCTAACTTCGAGACGCTCACTATAGAAAAACCGTGCTATATTGAAGATCTTGTTTGAGGTATTTGAGTCGTGATCCAATGGAATAAGCTATTAAACTAATATAAAGGACAAACACGGTAAAATATGTCACCAAGCGATTGGCCCAAATATCGGTATTTTTCCTGCGTTCACAGACAATCAGTCCGGTTAAGTTTTTATTATACTGATTTACCGGTTTTTCACCCTATCGCTACAATTATCGGTTTATCTCCCTCTATGGAGTAAAACCAGAAATTATTTTAATTCTGTGATCTTTTCTAGAAATTTTCGTAAATCGGATTCTTTGATTTCATCGGAATATTTCACGAAAAGGCCGACGATATTTAACCATTGTAGCAATATGTTTACTTTCAAACTGGGCCATAAGGTAACTAAGATGGAATTTTACATGACTTATTCTATATAAATGTTGGCGTTTGACCACAATGTCACCTGATATTAAAAGATTCTGTTGTATAAGATAGTAAATACGACAAACCTTTCCCTTTTCCCTATTCCCCCAAACCCAGGCTCACAACGCACTTGCGACTGTCCTTGTGTTGCAAGTGTGTATGGACGGTCGTGATCACTTAACATCAGGTGAACACCTGTTCGTTTGCCTCCTAAGACATAGAAAAAAAAAGAGGTGGATTCTCTAAGTAGCCCTCACCGCCAATCGAGGACCGGCGGGAGGAGGCGGCGATTTTCTCAGCTTCTCCCGCCACCGTAGCCGGACCAGAGGGGATAGGCAGTTGGTGTGTACCTAGTCTCTCTCCCTATTAGGTATGAGCCCGGTGGCCACCTTCCGCCGGGCGGACCGTTGGGGCGGCTATCTAAGGTCATTTGCGTAGGACGATCCCTTGCCACCCCAATAATACGGTCTGTTGGTACACCGTGGGGTTTTAGT
The DNA here is from genome assembly GCA_015888305.1 of Antheraea pernyi. Lineage (NCBI taxonomy): Eukaryota > Metazoa > Arthropoda > Insecta > Lepidoptera > Saturniidae > Antheraea > Antheraea pernyi. The sequence goes on along the minus strand of MU158771.1, from coordinate 1,165,961 downwards.
CCGTGGAAGTCGGACAAGACCCACTCTCTCCTCCGGGAGGGTGGCGTATACATAATGGATTCCGCACGTTAATAAAAAAAAAGGATTAGAACCTACGTTCTTCGACGCGGTATCCGAACATACTAACAACTAAGCAATCGTCGTTTTAAATTTCATATTAAAATGATTTCTACACGATTTACTTTTTAAAATCTGTACGTATTTACTAGTTTCAGCATGAATGGGTCGGCTCGTCCGGGGTATTTATTTATTTATTTATTTAAACTTTATTGTACCCCTATTACATATATATACATTTCAAAAACATTTTACGTTTTATTAACGGTACAATGGGCGGGGTAGTACCACCCTCTCACAGTACACCGACGTGAAGTAACTATGCTTGCATTGTTGCGTTTCGTTTGGTCAGTGAGAGCGTCGGAGCCCACCTCCTTTCCCCCTTTCCCTTCCCCTTTCCCTTCCCCTTTCTCCTTTTCCTACCCCTCCCCCATACGCAGGCTGGCAACGCAGGGGAGTCGCAACCCCTGGTGTTGCTGGTGTCTATGGACGGTGGTGATCACTCAACATCAGATGAACCACCGGTTCGTTTGCCGCCTTTTGACATAAAAAAAAAATATATAATAAGAATGTCTGTGCTTTTTTAGATTTTTGTGAAAAAAATTGTTACGGTGTCTTGGAATAAGTAATAAAATGCATTTCAATCATTTTTAGAAAAGTCTGTCTGTCTTTTTGTTTGAAGATACATCACTTCTAAAGTACTGCGTTCACGATAAATATGAATCATAAAGCATATCCAGTAACATATAGTCTTGGTTTCATTAAAATCGGTTCACTCTATCAACAGTTATTGTAATTTTAATGACGATGCGACTTAAGTACGAGAGAAAAGTAGATAAATAAATGGACTTGGGCATTCAGATGATTTTAATAGTCACTGTTTTTTTTATTTGGTTCCACGCGGACGGAGTCGCGGGCTTTGCTAGTTTTAAATATTAGCATGAAATTAGGTTATAAATTTGTTATAATGAATTCGTAGGATTTATTTTTATATTATTTAATAACCCACTTCCCTAACCAGTAATTATAGATATCTGTCGGCGTCTAGCTCTAGTCTCTAATTAGTATTATCTTATCAGGTCAATTTAAACTCAATTAGGTCGTAGGCGAGAATCAATTATTATTCATTGATAACATAGTTCAACATCATTAGTATGAGAACAGGGAACCGGTTTCGTTGTCCGGACTATTTACAGAAATCGAGAGAGGTTCAAAAGGTCAAAAGAATATGTCTGGGTTATCGCTACATATATTGCCAAAATAATATGGCGGTTCTCTTCTAACTTCGAGACGCTCACTATAGAAAAACCGTGCTATATTGAAGATCTTGTTTGAGGTATTTGAGTCGTGATCCAATGGAATAAGCTATTAAACTAATATAAAGGACAAACACGGTAAAATATGTCACCAAGCGATTGGCCCAAATATCGGTATTTTTCCTGCGTTCACAGACAATCAGTCCGGTTAAGTTTTTATTATACTGATTTACCGGTTTTTCACCCTATCGCTACAATTATCGGTTTATCTCCCTCTATGGAGTAAAACCAGAAATTATTTTAATTCTGTGATCTTTTCTAGAAATTTTCGTAAATCGGATTCTTTGATTTCATCGGAATATTTCACGAAAAGGCCGACGATATTTAACCATTGTAGCAATATGTTTACTTTCAAACTGGGCCATAAGGTAACTAAGATGGAATTTTACATGACTTATTCTATATAAATGTTGGCGTTTGACCACAATGTCACCTGATATTAAAAGATTCTGTTGTATAAGATAGTAAATACGACAAACCTAAAACTAATGGCTCTCAAGTGGTGCTGCCAGAACTCATCTATATGTGCTTGGCGAAATATTTCCATCATGAGGATGGTAGCTTAGCGAGGTAGCTTACAAGAAATCGTATCACCATGGTACGGTTGTAAAACGATTCGTTTCCTTTTCTATTTTCTTTACCAAAAGCACTGATCGAGTCGCAAAAACTCGAACCTACATCACCGACGTGGTGTCCGAATAACCTAACCACTAAGTGATCATCGCTTCAAAATGCAAATGATTAATGCAAACCAAATGTTGTATAATGTATACATATCTTCATTCTTCATTCATATCTTTGTCGCCAGTCACAAACAATTCACAATAATTTGTTCCGATTGAAGAGGAGTACTGATTATTGTATATATACTGTACCATATGTTGTCCCTAAATTACACATCATATATTACAATTAGGACAAAACAAATAAACATTTAGACGATAACATAAATGACGCATTGCTATAAACCGAGCATCATTCATAAATACGCTGCTTACTCTATTCATAATTCTATTGTCTTCAAAACCGAGCAAAATTATTGATGTTTAGATCGTGTAGGAGTTATTGCACTAATGTTAAGGGTAAAATAAGTTGCTTCTTTACAATAATTGTCATAATTACTTTATCATATGATTTTTTTTTTAAACTTCGAAAAAACATATTCAATAATGAAATTACCAGAACATCAAGGATTTCCTCAGTTCCACATTTATTTATAAGGTATACATATATAAAGTACCTATACTCGATTTTGTCGAGTTTCCCGACATATCTTTGAAATCCAAGGTCCAAAGCTAATGCTATTGCTAATGCAACGGGACATGCTTCAAAATATCTCCTTTTGAATAAAAAACAAAATTTTAAAATCTGTTCATAAATGACGGAGTTCTAATGTAACAAATATAAAAAATGCAACTGATTTGAGGATCTCCTTTTTGAAGTCGGTAAAATTAGCAAACCATTAAGATTGTATTAAATTTTAACGAGTCCCGTCTTTAAATATCCAATGTCAATGTGTGACAATAATCTCCTCATTGCACAGGTCCGGCGGACGAGGGGGGACAGCCGGTGTGTACCCGGTCTGTCCCTCTATAGGTAGGAGCCCGGCGGCCACCTTCCGCCGGGCGGACCGTGGGAGCGGCTCTACAAGGTTGATTAGCTTGAACGATTCCTTGCCGCCCCCACGAAACGGTCTATCGGTACACCGTGGAGTTTTAGTCTGTGCGAGTCGGACATAACCCACCCTCTCCCCCGCGAGGATAATAAAGGATTTCCACACGTTAAAAAAAAAAGGTGTCACAAATCCTATTTATCAGAGCTATTAAGTACATCTTACATATTTATATGATACGTAATTCCAGAAAAAGCAGTGCACTGACTTCGACCTTAGACAATGATCTCATCTGTACCATTTCTATATATACAACAGTAGTCAAACTTTATTTCATTATTTACATAATATATTATGGCATTTATCTTGTAATACAAAAGTGGAGACTTGGAAGAAACTACTTTATTTTTATTATTTTTATGTGTAGTCATATTAGTCTGTGAGCCTGTCTAAATAAAATAAATATACATAATCTGAGGCCAAGGCAAAAGACTACATAAACCGTTATGTGCGCAAATATACGTCCATCTTGTAATGATAGTTACAATTCGTTACTTCCTGGCGATAGAACTTTAGTTCTGAATTGATTATACTTTGTAAATAGAATACAAAAGAATGAAGTTACCATACTGAGCGATTGGATCGCAGTTCTTCTATTTAGGTTGCCAGCACTATACATCACTAACTCGTAAATAATATTGTATATTATATTGTATCTAATACTACAATTCTTTTTACAATATAAGAGATATGGAAAACATTTTATGTATACATAGTAACCACAAATAATATGATGTTAAATTGACAAATAAATTTTATTATATATATCTAACAGATTTATTAGTTCTCTATGATAATTCTTTTACTATACAAACGTCAATAAATCTTATTCGTTATTAATATGAAATAATATTATTACTTACTCTGAAATCATTAAAATTCCTATGTATTGTTAACAATTATGTTTTACATTTTATGAGTAACTTTTATGTATGCAAGCATATATATTTGACTTATCTCCATATTACATATTGTTACTCCTGACAATGTGTAGGCAAAATTCAATGATCTAATAGTACAATCTTAGAAAGGAAAGGATTTAAAATGAATGTATGGGATTGGGTTATTCGGGTTTATTATTTTACTAGCGAACCACCCCATCTTCGCACGGGTACAATGTAGATACTAATATGGGGCAGTGTGGAGTGATTAATAATATTATTTAAGATATACAATTCTGTTGTACATTAATTCGATCTATCTCGCAAGTTTTAGCCAACGTTTGCGATTGAAGCGTACAAAAATATTTTTGTTACGACATTACATTACAAATATTAAAAAAATTCGGATTTTCTGTACTATAATATATATGTATTATATATAAAAACCTTCCTTTTGAATCACTCTATCTATTGCTGAAAACTGTATTAAAATCCATTGAATAGTTTAAAAGATGTAAGCGAACAGACAGCGGAGGCGACTTCATTTTATACTATGATTTCATACAATATTCATAAATGTATTACATCTTGTTTAGTACTTTATTTATATTAACACGTCAAATACCTAATCAATTTTGAATTTAAACAAAATACTTTTATAACCTGATTCCGACTGGGAAAGTGTAACTAAACAAGCGTTATTTATTTAGTTCGTCATATTGATGGATTTATTTGACCGTGTGGGCGACGATGAGAGGCTCGTAGAATGTCCTTACCCCAAATACAGGCCGCGCCGTACATGATTAAAAATGGCGCAATTTGCAATTGTGATTTTGGGGCAGATTGTGCGTCATTCAACTCGTAACTAAATACTTTTTTTTTGTTAGTACAATAACTTATAATTTTATTTATATTATACGTTTTAGCATTTTTCTAGAATTTCAAATAATGTTCAATGGCGATGTAGTGAGCATGATACACTTTATTGGCTTTAAAAAAGTCTCATATTAAATGCACCGCGGTCACTGAATGATCGCCATCTTGCTTTTTTGTCTCACTTTGTTTACGTTAGGTTAGACTTGGGAAAAATGATAACGCGAACTTGCCTCGGGCGAGCGCGGTGCATTTATTTGGATACTTTTTAAAACCAAGTATTTAATACTTATTTAACTTTTTTGTAATAACACGGAAAGGGACTGGCTCTCGAATACTGCTATCGGAGAGCACCCATTGGTGCATGGCGACAGATTGTCAAATTGAGAGTAGTAGTTAGCCATGAAACTTAGAAAAAACCGTAATACAATGCGTAGCATCTCAATTGAAAAATAATAAATAAAATAAAATATATTAAATATAATAAAATATAATAATAAATATATCTATAATAAATAATATAATAAAATAAAATAAATAAAATAATAATAATAGTTGGTCACATTCAACACGAGGCTTCACATCTTATACATATATAATAAGAAAATAAATATAAGGTATTTTTATACGTTTTACATTTTTGTAAAAAAAAAATATATTGCAGATGTCTAGGAATAATTAATAAAATACATTTCAATTAATTTTAAAAATGTCTGTCTGTCTGTTTTTGAACACGCATCGGTACTAAAATACTGCCTTCATGATAAAACCTCTCCAAGAAAATCATAAAGCATATCTCTCAGTAACATTTACACCAATATTCTAAGACGTTACCTCGAACTTTCCTCCACTCCACTCAACCGTATTCAAGGAAATCGGTATTCTTAGTTGAAAAAAATCTTCTCCACTTGACGTTCCTCGAAATTTTTCCTCATTTGAGGTGAGGAAGCTACTGTCAAACTCAAATTCAAGGTACGTCGGGACCTAAGGAATACTCGAGGAAGATTTACGCCATTGTCTTTGTTTCATTAAAATTGGTTCGATTTATATTAAATTCTGAATATTTTCTCTACACATTTTCAGTTCTTTACAAGTAGGGATTAACTGAGCCTAAGTTTACTAACAGGTGTATTTTTTGTATAAACCTAAAACTTAGAATAAATATTGGAATTATATAGACGAACTTACTGGTTTCAGCATGAATAGGTCGGCTCTGCCGGGGTAGTACCATCCTCTCACAAAAAACCGACGTGAAGTAACAGTGCTTGCATTGTTGCGTTTCGTTCGGTCAGTTAGAGCGCGGGAGGCTAACTTCCTCTCTCCCCTCCCTTTCCCCTAACACAGGCTGGCAACGCACTTGCAACTCCCCTGGTGTTGCAAGTATCTATACACAGTGGATATCACTTAACATTAAGTGCCCAAAGGCTCGTTTGCCTCCGCTGTTATAAAAAAAAACTTCGAAGTGTATAACTGTGTCAGAAATAATATGAATTATCTGCTGATTCGATGGAGGATCGAGTCTCTAAAAGTTGTCTGACATTATAGGAAAGTTTTATTAAAGATCAGCTTCGATATACATATAACGCGTAGCATATGGTCTATATCGTGTTTTGGTACACGTTGATTGATTTATGTGTAAACGGGGAAACTCGGTGACAGCCTGCGCAAGTAAGTTCGCCAACTTTTCTAGTTTATTTCTTGTTTGTTAAGATTTTCAATTATGATCTCGTAAGACGGATTGCTACGGAAAACAAATAACAGTGTTAGCTAAACTACTTCTCTGGACGTAAACTTTTGAGGCGTTCGTTATTTTCCCTGTCGTGTATTAACGGTTGTGAATTTTTCATATTGTATTGTAAGTTGATAACTAAGATTATTTAGAAACTAGATTCTGCCCCCTACTTTGTCTGAGTGCAATAGTTACGTTGGGCTAACGCAAACTTTAACTCGCGACTTGGTTTACGTAGAAGGTGAAAATATTTTTTAATAACATGTACATTAACCACGATTTTGAAATATTCTTCATTGGTACTCTGCTCCTATCAATCTTAGCGTGATGATATATAGCATATAGCTTTTCTCGATAAATGAGCTATCTAACACTGATCTAACTTTTTCATATTGGACCAATAGTTCCAGAGATTAGCGCGTTCTTTTTTTATTGTAGCACGGCAAAATGCCTGCAATGTGACACCGAGTGACACATTATCCATCGCCGGTCGCCACTGTCATGTCGGCCTGCGAAAAGCTGGATATGCACAGGCTGATCCCGAAACGCAACCCGGAGTAGCTAATCACTATGACGGGCTTTTTCGCCATATACATGGTGGTTGCGACCCAGTCAGGCTGTAAAACCCCCCTTTCGCCATTGATTCGTTCGTTATTCAAAAGGGTGCACCACGTGCAGGTGAGGTTGGCTTGGGTGTCTTAGATGTTATTTGACACCCCTTACACCCCAAAATTCAAGCAAATAAACTCTTCAGTAAAAAATATTAATATAAAAGTGTAGATAGTGTAGATGATAACTTTTAAGGTTATAATGTTATTATTTTTAGCCGAACACGACAAACTGACTGAACTGTAATGATGGTAAGCTGAGTGTAATCTAGAAAGAACGATGAGCAATTGGGAGATCTATTATTCATCGTCAGTCGATACGTCATACATACATACATACATAACGATTCCGAGACACAACAAATCAGTCACTACTTGGTTTACAAACCAGTAAAAAGCCACTGATGGGTTTATCAACATGTGGTAGCAACCAGTAAGGTACATTCCTACACCATGATGGTTCTTTATTCGATTTATGCCAGGTAATCTATGAATGCAAGCATGATATTAAAGTGATCTTATCTTCTATACGGAGGTTAAGATTCTATCAGATACAATTGTTCTGATATTAGATTATTATAGAAATGTGCCTTATAAAACAAACTAGCTTTTCCCAGTGGCTTTACTTGCGTTAATGTACATTTAAGTTATCCCTTTGGGAACAGTACCATTTTTCTGGATGAAAACCCTACCCTATGGACTTTTCTGTACCCCTGACAACATGAATGCAAAATTCTAAGACGATAGATTATTTAGCTAAGTCTTGAGATGGTAACAAAAAGATAAACTTCGTTATGTCTTTGAAATGAGAAGTGTGAATACAAATTCAATAGTTTCCATCAAAAATTTGGTAAGTTAAAATGAGCAAAAACGGGGTGTCTTTAACTATAATATTATAAATGCAAAAGAGAGCTTGTTTACTACGCTTACGCTTTAGCGATACAACCGATCTACATGAAATTTTGCATACACGTTGTCAGCTATATTAAAAGAAAGACATACGAGGTGAAGTTTGAGAGGTTGTAGGGGGTAATATTTGGGGAGGATATATGATTGATTTCTAGAAAAAAGTTGTAGCTTGATAATGCCTATTACCGCCCAACGAAGTGGGCACGGGTCGGCTAGTAAGTGATAAAATAATTTCGCTTTTGATTTAATTGATAACAATACATTTGTAAATAAAACGCTGCTCCTTGAGATCTTTATCAATGTACTTGAAGATACACGAATTATTTGAAAATATATTTAGAAGAAAATGACTATGACTATTAAACGACCTACCCCCTCCAATGCGCAATCTCAACGCATTACTTACATTTAAAATTAATTATAAAAAGTTTTTATTATTATCGCAATGTTTGTAAACTAAAGGTTTTGCATCCAATTTGAGTTGCATATATATTTTAGACACGCCTGCAATTGCATCTATTGTATGTTGTTTTATGTATCCTACTTTTTTATTTCATTAATTTCCCCTAGATATATTATTACCTCTTTATGTACCGTATTATTTTTTGTACATTACTTACTCTCCCTATATATATTATATTTTATAATTTGAATTCATATTTTAATTAGTTTTTTACGCACCGTGACTTGCATTGGGTTTCAGCTGAAAATCAGCGCTTAGTGTTTCTCATAACGCTAGCATATGCTGAGCTGGACACCATTTCATAATGCACAGATATGCTTATTTTTGTCCATTCTTGTATACTTGTATTTTATGTTGTGCTTTATGAATAAAATATTTCTTTCTTTCTTTCTATGACTAAAATAATCTCATTGGCAGATCTCAGACAAAAGGAGGTGCTTTAAATTTTTTTTTATTATAACTGTATTTATTTGACACTTACTATACAATATTGTTGATGAAGGAAAGTATACATTTTATAAAACAGTAAAGTTACAGTGAAAATTAATGTGAGGTCAGTCTGAAAAAGGTTCAATGACCTGATGTGCGATATATTAATGTATCTCTCTTCATATATTATACGTATATTGTTAAAGCTTTTGTCATTTCCACAAGCCCCCAAGCGACGCGGCGCCCTACTGAGCAACATATCCGCGTTATGCGTAATGCGTTCGCCTGTGTCTACATCCTGTTACTAGTTTACTATTGTGTTTTTGATTAATGTATATTTGCTATCTTTTCATCCCTTAATTCAGGAAGATTCAGCATTAAAATAACATATAAGATCATTTTTATTAATATAGTGTACATTTTTCATAACGCGTTTACAGTGACATATTTCGCACAGCTTAGAAATTCGTTAGATTTCGATGGTTTTTCTTAAAAGCCATGCATTGACACAGTCTTTCAGTACAACATTTATCTTCAATTAACAAAAAAATATATTTCTAATTTAAGCTCCACTAAATATTTATAGCGAGTATTGCAAGTATTATTGTATATATTATCAATATACGAAAGCCTCAGCCTAAATCTCTGAGGTGTCGAAATTTATATGAAAGATAGTTAGGCTCGTATATAATCTTGCTTTTGTTACTGTTAATTTCATAGAAAATGCGTCCGTTACTTGCTTTGCTTGCAAGCAAAGAGTTGCTTACTCTGTCTTTAGGAAATTTTGGTCCCAGTTACTAAACACACAGGCAGCTATGTTATCAGTCGTAAAACAACTTTGAAACTAATAACATGGTAGTAAAAGAAAAGCGTTATGAATTGATTAAATAGTTTTTATGATAGGTGCAATAGAAAAAAAGGAGAAAATAAAAGTGATGTCGGAGAGTAAACACTATACTCATTATATTAACTTTGTTATTCAAATTATTATTATTTTTATACTGAATAATTAATTCATGTAAAATTAGGGTCTATATAGAAAATTTTCATTATGTTTATATTATTTTTTAGTAAGTTGGATTGCATTGCGTTTTTTATTGAAGTTAGTAAAACTCCAATTATCGTTATTAATTTTTTTTTTTTTAATAATTAGAAGCCTGTATTTACTATTGTAAAGTTGCTAAAGACGAGCTATTGCTCGTCCTAGTGACAACACTGTATTTCAAGGAAAGCGATCAAGGCTGTTATGCCGGCCTCCAAGCCTCTCGACTGCTGAATATAAAAGACTGATCTTCAAACGACATAACCTAAAATAGAATTCCTATGATTGTTTATGACTATATGAACAGTGATCGCAACCCTGTCGAGTACAGACCTCTACCAACCGATATACACCCACTAATCCCGGAATGCGATAAGCTTAAGTTAAGCTCTACGGTGGGTGTTACATTTGGTGTTATGGTTTTTGTATTCAGTCGGACAACATTGTTAGTGTACTAACATCCAGACAAAAAAATCAATTCTTATTAGAGAAGTAGATTGTGATACTTCTATAGAAATGGGTAGGTTGATATTTTCAGAACGAAAGTCAATTGTATAGAAATTCCACAGGTAAGTTTGACGAAATCAATTTTTACGAGTCTTAGCGACTGCTAAACGTTTAATTATAAAACGTTAAATAATAAATTATTGTTTATAATATTTATTTAAGGTCCACAAAACTGAGTTCAATGAACAAAAATAGACACAACCCTGCTAAATGTGAAGACAACATGTATAAAATAAGAAGAGAAAGTAATATTATTAAAACAAAGAAACATTGAATTAAACATTTAAAAAAAGATCTATTTGAGGCCAAAGAAACATAAAAGAGTATACCGAATTTGAAACGTAAACTATTACAAAAAGAAAGCATGCGATACAAAGGGCAATGTTGGGCTACGTTAGTTCTTGCTAATGGTAGATGAAAAGTTTGTCGGTTAAAGAAACGACTTTTTATACGTGGGGGGGGGGGGCACATTCAAAGGTATTTTTGAGGAAAAGCTGATGATTCTAGGAAACCGTGCGTCAATTCATATTAAACGTTTGTTGATAAATAGTCTATGAATTCGATAACAACATATTTACTAGGAAGCTATGAGTTATCTATTTTAATATAAACAAAGCGCTACTACACATAAATACATGTTAACATTTACAAAGTCCAAGTTTCATATTATATAGCTGAATTCGTGGAAATTTTACTACAACTTTTTAACAATTTATTATTAAATTATATAATATGATACTTCACTTCATGTAATTTGCATTGAAAACGTGAAAGAAAATGAAAACAGATTCCACAGAAATAGATTCGCATGAAGGGAGTGTAATGCTTTTTCCTTACGTGACGAAAATATACAAATATAAACAATCTAAATCTCCATATCAAATTATATTCGAAGTAGAATAAAAAGCCTAAGAAACTTCGTCCCTGACAGGGGTCCCCTGACGGCACGATTTACTTTCTTAAACACTTACTGCGTCCAGTGATATATTATAAATATTGTGTATTCTATACGTCATTTATTCTCATCTCATGTTGTTGTACCAGCACCTGACTAGATAATCTTTTTATCAGCACATCCTGCTGTATTGCTTGAAACGACTATTGTATTTTTTCGCAACAAATCTTAAAAGATTTCTTTGTTTAAATGTTATTTTCTGTATCAGAATTAAGAAATGTTTTGTTGAAGTGTCTCTCTGAACTTTTTATTTCTAGGATACGCGCGTGTCTACTTAAGTGACCGTATCTAGAGTAAGATAATCACGGAGGTGGTAGAACCACGCTGAAGCTATTACTGGCTTCAGCATGAATGGGTCGGCTCGCCCGGGGTACTACCACCCGACCCACAGAAAACCGATGTGAAGTAACAGTGCTTGCACTGTTGCGTTTCGTTCGGTCAGTGAGAGTGCCGGATGCCCACCTCCCCACCTCTTCCCCCTTCCCTTCCTCCCGCCTCCAAAACAGTGTTGCAAGTGTCTATGTATATGAGCCTCCTTGACGTGTCCGTCAATGGCGAACCTTACTTCCTTCGATTGTGAGCACGTATATGACTCGCGAAACTTTGTCTTGAAGATCTTGTTGCAGGGCGCACAGTGCAATTGACCGTCAGTATTGTAAGTGTAGGTGTAGGAAGGCTTCGAGCGGGTTTTACTTATAAGGCGTTTCGCGTCTAGTTCTTGTAACCGCTTTTCTTCAAAATTTGTAACTGCCTTGTGAACAGAGCTGCGCCATTCTCGTCTCTGTTTTGCGAGATCCTCCCAACCCTCACACGGAATATTACATGCAGTTAGATGGCGCTTTAAGACATCCTTGTAACGCAATAGCTGACCTCCAGGAGTGCGTTTTCCTTCTTTGAGTTGTGAATAGAAGACGGCTTTAGGCAGCCTGGAGTCATCCATACGAACAAGATGTCCGCACCATCTTAGTTGTCCTTTAATAAGCAAGGAGTCAATACCACAGAGCTGCGACTTTCTTAATACATCTGAAAGTGTCTATGGACGGTGGTGATCAATCAACATCAGATGGCCCACCTGTTCGTTTGCCTCCTATGACATTAAAAAAAAACAAATATTATGAAATATGTTGTTCTGTTTTTATCGTGTAAGTTTTTCTCTAGTATTGTTATAGATACCTATTATAAAGAACATTGATTACGAATAAGAAATTACTTTTGTTTATATATCTGTTTTGTATGTTTGGAGTTTGACCTGACACGGGTTGATCGTTTCATTTGAAATGTTATACACGGCAATATTATTTAACATCAGATAGATTGAAAAGATTGGTCTGTAGCTATATGTTGTCTGTAGTAAAAGGGATATTGTTAAATATCTTTTTTATTTATTCTCCATTTTGATGAAATTCTGTTCAATAAAAACTTATATTATAATACAATTTATTTTATTATACTGCAGCTTATGAAAGTGACAAATAATACTTATAGAAAATGTAAACCAAGTAATTATAAAAAACTAGCAGGCCCGGCAGACGTTGTCCCGCCCTGATTAAAAAAAATCCTTGACAAATTATATACCAAAACGTTCCCCATGAATCACTTTATCCACTGGTGAAAACCGCTTGAAAATCCTTTCAGTAGTTTTTGAGTTTATCGCGAACAGACAGACAGAAAGACGCGGTAGTGGACTTTGTTTTATACTATGTAATTATATTTACATTGTACTCAGTCACACTTACAAATTTGCACATGGTAATTATATTTCCTAAAAAATCTGATATCCTATAATAATGATCAAAAATAATTTTAGAATTTATCAATTATATAATTAAGAATCAAATTTCGAGATATAGCTTTTGATGGGTTTTTGGCGGGATCTTGGTCTATCATGTAGTGGATTTTATTTTTTATTCATAATCTCGTGTCACTTGACTCTATAATGTGTAAAATTGGTGGTGTTTTATGTAATATGGTTTGTTTATTGTGCATAAGTGAAATGAATGGAATATAATACCAGGGAACATGAACTCTGAGATGCCACAAAAACTCCATGGAAATTTCTAACAAGATGGCCACCGTCTTGTTAGTTCATTGAAATTATATCAAGAAACTTGTAATATAAATACTCACTTGACAATGGCAGTAATAGTCTACTAGAGGACTGGTTGCGAAAATGAAATGGAAAAAGAACTTGTAATACTATTGACTACTCGACAATGGCAGTAATAATCTAAAATATTGATTGTAAAAAAAAAAAAAAAAAATTTCGAGATTAAAATTATTAGCAGAGTATTTAGTAAATTTGTAAAGAAAATAATATTTATTTCAAAATTCCTCATAAATTATTAGGTTTACTTTAATACAGTTACATTGTATAGAACCTTAAATAATCTAAGATTAAAAGAAAAAAATCCTGTTCAAGTTTCGACTATTCATTTTAATAACTTTCGTTTTCATTTACAAAGTAAAATTACATTTGGTAAATTATTTCAATACCAAAGAAAAAGAATTAAACACAAGAGTGCCATACCAATTAGTAAGTTAGGGTTGTGTCTGGCAACTCCACTTAATTTGCGATTGTTTTTTGCGTATACTACTGACACTTAGTTCAAACTTTGAAATGCTAGGTACATAAGTTTACCACAGAAGTTTGCTTACATTTAAACTTGAACACAGAATACTTAAAGCTAAGTGCATCGTTAGAGCACTTCAATCCTAACTATTTTTTAAAACTTTTATTTTCTATTTCTTTTATATATGCTAAATCGCAGATTTGCACTAGATAATAATTGCATGGCGGTGGGGCGTGCTGAAATATTTTAGATTTTTTTCTCTGGCTTGAATTTTACAATTTAAGCGACAACCTTATTAAATAAAGTCAATTCGCGTTTCTTTTTAGTTGTATTGAATAAACAACACATCTAATATCCCATTTTGGGTTTGTTCCGACATGAAAGGCCGGTTGATCTTGATAATCAGGATATTTCCGGGAATCGTCCCAATGGACGCGTAGTTATATTGGGATTCCGCTTTTTAGATTAACATCCGTTGTTTTCTCGTTTCGAGATTGTGTGAATATAAAAGCTATTATACTATTCAAAAGTGATAACATTATACTATAAATATATAGGCGTTCTTCATTAATTTATTTAACAAATATAGTTACAAAGGACAGATTTTGTGATATAGATAATCGATCAAATATAGATTTTAATATCTATATACATATTTCTATAAAATATAGCACTTATTATTAAAGTATTTTTAATTACTTGAAAAGAATTACATAAAATAGTTAATTATTTAAACCATAAAGTTGTTTATTACTATTGTAAAGCTAAAGAGTGCTGAGTGAAATGAGTTTTCAAGTGAAATAATGTATATCTATAATTTACTAATAGTATAGTAAAATGTTAGGCCTGAAATTAAGAGTATTAGATGAAACAAAGTATGATAAAATCTTTATACATATAAATCTGATGAGCGTGTGATTGTAAGCTTTCTCCTGTTTTATTGTTGTTTATATGTGTTTACGGTAATTGCTAATGTTTTAATGCCCCCTACTGCTAGTTCTTTATGCTATATTGTTAGTCGTACATGGCTTAATGTCTGGTTATCTTTATGTTATCAGATACTAGCGGGACCGGCAGACCCCGTCCCGCCCTGATTATAAAAAAAATCCGTGACAAATTATATACCAAAACGTTCCTCATGAATCACTTTATCCACTGATGAAAACCGCTTGAAAATCCGTTCAGTAGTTTTTGAGTTTATCGAGAACAGACAGACAGACAGACGCGGTAGGGGACTTTGTTTTATACTATGTAATGATATTCGCTAAATCTGTCATTTACCGTTAACTTAAAAAAAAAATTTATTTCATTCCAAGTAAGTATTTGATCCTATAACTTATGCGTAGAAAGAAACTTTTCTTGACAATTATGTGGAACTGACTAAGGTTAAGAAATTAAATATATTATTTAATGTAAATATTTTATTTTAAACGTATGTGATATCGGTACTAGAAGGGGTATATTTCTAAAGAAACAAAGATTGATCTTTGATCAATATACATTTTCAATATATATTCCAACAATAATGTTTCTAAATAGTAAGGTTTGGAAAATAACAAACCAAAGTCTCACTAAAGCTTACCCCTGTTCGTATCACGGAACAATTGTTTAAGTAAGTCATCTCATAGTGAACTCGCATACGAAGCGAGCTTTATATTGACTATTCATATCCGCTAAATCTATCAATTTATACTGTCTGGTTTGCTTGACAGTTTAAATGAAATGGCAAATAGAATCAATCACGTAACAAGTCCACTGTTTGTATTCAAATTGTCTGCGCTTATTCTACACCTGATCGCAATTTTAGTTTTAATTGGACTATTTTTCATGTCTGGCGGGATATTTGCCCATTACAATCTTTCTTTTTTATATTATAGGTGTAGCAGTACAAATGAATAGGCGGGTCACCTGATGGTAGATGATAACCGCCGCCGACACTAGCAACACCAGAAGAGTTGCAAGTTCCTTGCCATCCTGTGTTTGTGGTGATAGCGGAAGGGAGGTGGCCCTCCGGCGTTCTCACTGACCGAACGAAACGCAACAATGCAAGCACTGTTACTTCACGTCGATTTTCTATGGGTCGGGTGGTACTACCTCGGGCGACCCGACCCATTCATGCTGAAACCAGTAATAGGTTTGTTTTTTATATTATAGTAGGCAAACGAACAGGTGGGTCAACTCATGTAAGTGATCACCACCGTCCATAGACACTTGCAACACCAGGGGAGTCGCAAGTGCGTTACTAGCCTGTGTTGGGGGGGAGGAAGGGAAGGGGAAGGAGAAAGTGGAAAGGGAAGGGTCTCTGGCGCTCTCACTGACCGAATAAAACGCAACAATGAAAGCACTGTTACTTCACGTATTTGTACTACCCAGGGCGAGCCGACCCATTCATACTGAAACCAGTAATAGCTTCAGCGTGGCTCTACCTTCTTCTACCACCTATAAGCCTGTCTCTGTGTCTGGCTAATGAAGTATTTATTTTGTAATAGTTATCTGAATAACATAAAAAAATCAAGCATTTAAAAATAAGTGAAATTCATTCATATTTCTGTCTGCTTTAAATCGTCTGGCAGAAGTTGTGGCCAGCGGAAAGTATCTGACGATAGTGGATACTACTTTAGAGTGATATTTTACAAAATCAGCCATTTAAATGTAAGTCAAGTAACTCTTATTTTTACTCTCTCTCCTGATATCTATCTATACATCGCCCCCAGTCTCGAACTCCGCGAATGCGGTTTCATTTATTGAAAAATAAGTTGTGTCTGCTTTGAGATCTTAATCTAATATGATTTTTTTTTATAGTAGCACGGCAAAATGACTCCACTGTGCCTGATGGTAAGCACAGTACAATCGAAAAACAATGGCGAACACCGAGTGACACACTATCCATCGCCGGTCGCCGCTGTCATACCGACCTGCGAAAAGCTGGATATGCATAGGCTGATCCCGAAACGCGACCCGCAGAAGCGAATCACTATGACGGGCTTTTTCGCCATATACATGGTGGTTGCGACGCAGTCAGGCTATAAAAACCCTACCACCCCGTTTTCGCCATTGCCTCGTTCGTTATTCAGCAGGGTGCACCACGTGCATGTGAGGTTGGCTGGGATGTCTCATATCTTAGATGTTATTTTACACCCCTTACACCTTCTATTAATATTCTTAATATCAATTATATTACATTCAGTTATAATAAATACAGTGTAATGAGAAATAAACATTTTTCAATCTGTTGACCATCGTTTCAATATTAACGCAGCTAGCTGGCGAAAATATAAAATAGAGTTAGCAGCAGCAGTTAGAGCATAAGCAGAGGTTTTCAGTGAAGAAAAACAAATTACTTAGCACGATTTTTTCAAAAGTAGCTCTTATTTTTAGTAGTTTAGTAGATTGAAATTTATTTTATTACTTATTCCAAGACAACTGCAACAATTTTTTTCAAAAATATCTAAAAAGTACAGTCACGTATCATTTATATACTTATTATATGCATAGATATAGATAGTATGTGTTTTTTTCTGAAAATGTTCTTCACTTTCTCTTTTAAACAAACGCAGGATATGAAAATAAATACAGTTCTAAGGACAATTTATATATCTACCTACACTTATTTACTTAGATATGATTACCATGTGTTGTGTTTGTCTTTAGTTATTAATACTGCGCAAATTTAACGTTTTTTTTAAATATATATATTGTTAGCACCCACCTCCGGTGCCGCTGCATCATATTCAAGAGACGAGACTACAACACGACCGGAACATTGATATTAGCGCCACCATATTATAAATATACATTGACACTAGCGCCAACGTATTAGAGATACACATTGATACTAGCGCCACCATAATAAAGATATACATAAATAAGAATAATTATTATTATATAGATTTTAATAAGACTTAAATAAGAATATCATTATATAGAATTGAATCATTAGTTTGATCATTATGAATAATAAATAGTATATTCTTTGACTTCATAGTTCGGCCATGAAAGGCTAGATGTCGCTGATCTACATGTCGAAACAGATTAGTAAACACATTCGAGATACATAAATAAGGATAATTATATAAAATTGTTCTATAGCTTAAATAACATTAATTTGTTCATACTTTATTATTTTTGTGTTACTTAAATTATTTTGCGCAATTATGTATAAATAGTAATCGCTTTGACTTATATAGATGGGCCTTTAAAAGGCAAGATGTCTGTGATATCTAGACACTACTTATATACTAAGTATTGTAAGGCGAAGCTCTGGCCAAATAAATAGTGACAGTATCTACGAAGTATTTATTGCCATTCCTGACTGCATCGACCCTTTACGTGATTAGTGTAATAATATACATATGTTTTATATTCTATTAATCTGTTTCATCCAATAAGTAAGCCACTAACGGCACTAACAGTTTATATATTTTGTAACGTAGTTTTGAATGATTCCCCGCGATACAGGATTAAGTTCCTAGTGCAGTTCTACAGTTATTTTTATGCCATGTAACATCATTTTGTTAAATAAATACTTTTTGTTTGTTTTTTTTTTTTTATGTGGTAAAGTGGTGCAGCGATGTATACATATACATTTTTTTTACTATACGTAAAATATATAGTTATAGTAAATGAAGCTGACGAAGCAATGTTATTTGCTAATTATTATTGATTTGCTTTGATTCATTAACAGAATTTGTAGAATATTTGTCTTGTATGCCAAAATACCTGTCCTCAAGTCTTGAGTGCGGTCAACATTTGCGGAAAGATAAAACTATTTTTATGGTTACGGGTGTTTTGGCCGTGAGTGTTTCTGTGATACGTTTAGCGCAAGATATGTACCAGTTTGGGTTTACGATCCATTTATATTTTTACAGGCTTTGAGCACTTCTTCCAAAGTGTGAGGTTAGTAATACTCCCTGCTGGTTTGTACAAATTAGTTTATGCTACTTTTTTATTGTATTTATATGTTATTTTTTCTTTAAGTAAAGTTTCAATGTAATGTACTATTATTGCTTAAATGATTAGTTACATAGTTTTTTTGACTTTTTCTATTCATTTATACTTTACTCACTCTCGCTATTCTCTTTTTTCATCTTATGTATACTAGCTGACTCGGCCACGCGTTGATGTAGCATAATTATTACATGTTAAAATTATGATACACTAATTTGAAAATTAAAACGTGGCGCCATCTATGAGATATCTATAACAGTTGGTCCTACAATTTTCTGTCAACAGACTAATTTAAAGCGCCATCTGTTTGAGATTGATAAATCCTACAATTAATAACAATAATCAACATTGACAATTATTTAATCAATAATTAAAAAATATTGAAGCCATTAATCGAATATAAATTAGCCTATCTCTCAAGTTCGACCAAATTATATATAAATGCCAATTATCATGAAGATCGGTTGAGAAGTTTCGGAGTTCATCGTGGACAAACATGATGACACTGAATTAATTTTTATTTTAATAAATAAAAATAAAATGCCGAATGTATTTAAACACCTCTCTTCAGACCGTCTGCACGTATTTGGCTAATTATTTTTTTGATGTTTGTAATTGTTAGGAAAAATTTATATGTAAGAAAATATTCGGAAATTCGTAAAGAAATTTTTGGGCTAAATAACCTTCACAAAAGAAAGTGAATGTGACACGAGATATATTATCAGATTGGTGTTAATTTGTTCAATGGCTATTTTATTTAATTAAATACCCGACAACACTATAAACCTTTAAAGACATTTATAAACCTATAAAACTTTAGACCTTTAAATAGACCTTTACAGGAAGATTTCTTCTCAATTTTTCATTAAAATAAAGCCGAGACGAGTATCTATATTTTAAGGGATTTCAAGAAAGTTTATTTCATACATTAATATGTTTGTTTGTGTCACAAAACTAAGTTTTTGTGCTTTCATATTTAACCGCACATCATACTACTCTGCATATAAATTATCAGGGGTACAGAAACTACGCGAATTATGTCTATGATTCTTTTATTTTGGAAATTTATATACTTTATGGGAAAAATTTGATTAAAATATAAAAGTACTAACTTATATACATACTCATACATGTACTAATTGAGCTTATTGTTAATCTAGGTGATAGGATATCGATTGGATCCGATAAAATTCTGAGCGTCATATACAAGACTAGGTTTTGCTCGCGGCGACACTTACGTTAATATATATTTAACTTATCCATGCATCTTTTCTGGATGAACGATGTCCTTTTATGTCTCTACTAGCTGTTGCTCGCGGCATTTCTGTCATGTACACACCCACTCACAATTTTACATTTCTTTAATACATTTTTTTTAAAGCGCGTGCGGTGCCGCGAGCAACAGCTAGTAGAGACATAAAAGGACATCGTTCATCCAGAAACCGTAACATGTAACGTGTACATTAGATATATGAATACAAATAGTATATCGAATGGGATGGGATTTATCATCAGCAACATACCTGGAACTTCAACCTACTATATACCCAACTCCGTGCTCACTAACACTATATAAGAAAGTAATGCAAATTATAAGCTATAC
>MU158771.1:1076338-1144326 GCA_015888305.1 Antheraea pernyi | reverse complement strand
CAATAAAAAAGACATTTTGACATTTGTCAATAAAGGACTTCAAAAAAGGTTGTGAAGGAGGTTGCTATGCTCGACTGTATGTATTATTTTACTCTTACGTTCCGATTACCCTTTTTCATTCTACATTCAACAATGATATTAACCCTAATAAAATTCAAACTTTAAAAAATAAATGAACTATGGTCGAATGTCGACCACTGGGCGCCCACTAGTTTTAATAATACTGCTTAACTCCTCTATCTGCCCATAAATATCTCGTTAAAATTACAATACAAAAGCTGAATATCCAAATAGATGAAAGCTAAATATGGAATACTATGTTGTAATATAGTATTTCATTTTATTATCGGGGCGGGACAACGTCTTCCGAGCCCGCTAGTTATCTGCCCGTAAAAGCCCCGTTAAAGTCGATCCAACCAGTTAGCAGATAGTAGGATATTGCGGACGAAGTCTTCAGTAACAAAATAAAATCGTCATAGTTACTTCTTATAAGGTGAGTTATCAGCTAGTGAAAGTCCCGTGAAAATCAGTTCAAGTATTACGGATATTCCATTGCGGCTGAAGGCAAATAAAAAAATCTAAATTACTTTTTATGAGGTCTGCTATCTACTAGTGAATACCCCGTGAAAATCGGTCCAACCATTTTGGAAATAGCCATGCGGATGAAGCCGCGGACAAATAAAATAGAGTATGTCAACAGCTATAATTTCGGCTATCTAGCAGTAAAAATCAATTTTAATTTTTAAAATAGGCCCAGCCGTTTTGGAGTTTACCCGCAACAAACAAACAAACAGAGAAAATATACTAATATAAAAATATAGACAAAGTATAAAGAAAATAATTTTTTGGTCATTTGTAGCCATATCCATTCATCAAAATGTTGTTATTTTAATTGTTTATACACAAACTTTATTTTTATAATACGTAATAGAGAACAAATAAAAAATTAGAAAAAAAGTAGTATAACCTTTTTGTATAGGAAAACAAAATAAACTTCGAAAATGTTTACGATAGAAACTTACCACGTTACAATGGCAACGTATATAATACTAACGCTTACGAAATCTTTATTTGAACAATTTTGTTTTATAATTATGAAGACTAAGAAGATAATAATGATGGATAAAATAATGATTGATAAGATTTGCCCCTTATGTCTTTATTGTAACTTGGACATATAAGAAAAATAATTAAAGGATATATAAGAAATACCTATATTGACAACTTCAGAATTGGCAGTATGGATTAATTCCTTAGCCTGTCCTATTGAACGAATATTATTAGTACTACTAACGAAATCTCTCAAAAGGAAAAAAGTGGCCGATTTTGAAACATTCTTCATTGGTGCTCTGCTTCTATTTGTCTTGGCGTGATGATATATAAAAGCCTTCCTCGATAAATGGGCTATTTAAAACCGAAGGATTTTCTCAAATCGGTTCGGTAGTTCCTGAGATCATCGCGTTCAACCAAACAAACAAACTAACTCTTCAGCTTTATATATTAGTATAGATTATATTGTGTATGGAAAATGTCATGATGATCGGTTTTAGTACTAGCTGAGTCCGCAACTTCGTCCGCGTGGAATCTGAAGTCTAAAATCTGAAGAAAGTCATCGGAATGTATAAAGTTCATTTACTTATCTATTTTTCTTTTATACTTACGCCGCGTCATCATTAAAATTACAATAACTTTTGATAGAGTGGACCGCTTTTAATGAAACAAAGACTTAGTTACTCTCGAAGATATGATTTTATGATTTTCTTGTGTAGTTTTTCTGTGAATCCAGTACTTTAGCAGTAATGCGTGTTCATGTAAACAGACAGACATTTCTAAAATTGATTGAAACGTATATCACTACTTATTCTTTAATACCTGACAAGATTTTTTTTGTTAACAATAAAACATATCGCTACATGAGTTGGTATATATGACTATTGATTTTTGTAAGAGGAGATGGAATATCATATTAATTATCAGTAGTTTTTGCACCACATACGTTGATATAAATTACCGCAATAAATTAACCTTTCTTACGTTTGAATCAGCGTCATTATCGGCCCGTATCGAAACGATCTATTGCTGAATATAGGGTCTCCCGTGAGACACATAGCAGGAATTATATTTTAACTATATATTCGCTTAATTTATCATTGCTACTTTCTCTCATTTCGTGTTATATTTAACACGTTAACTGCTACGGGACTTTTCACGTAATTGACCTGAGAAGCCATTTTGTTTTAACTATATTATGTTACTAAAAAGGGTACCTAATTATAGTAAATAGTAATAATCGAGAAGTGAAAAAAAAAGGTTTTGGTTCTTCTAATGGTACGAATTATGCCATAGTTATATTTGAAAATTTGATACTACAAGACAGGAGTTTAAACCTGATTTTCTCTTTCCTGAAGCCTCTAACTTATATTTACACTGATATATTACGACTTTGCTCGTAACTGTATAGATATGACAATTAAAGAAAGGATGAGATAACTCATAG
Organism: Antheraea pernyi; assembly: GCA_015888305.1. NCBI lineage: Eukaryota > Metazoa > Arthropoda > Insecta > Lepidoptera > Saturniidae > Antheraea > Antheraea pernyi. The sequence goes on along the minus strand of MU158771.1, from coordinate 1,141,829 downwards.
TTGGTCTCCTGGGCAAGTTCACAAACTACGAGATATCTCGTTGTTGGCAGTCAACGTGTTAATAGTAATTTATATTTTAAAACTTTGGCTAAGAACCTTAACTAATATCATAAATGCAAAAGTGAGATTGGTACGCTTTCATAGCTTACTATTTAACCTTACTTAACTATTTAACCGATTATTATGAAATTTTGTGTACACGTTTTTAGAGGCATAAAGAAGGACATGTGTGTTATTCAATCCAGAAAAAATACTATTCTCGAGATATAATTCAAATCTACATTAAAGCGAGCGAAGCCGCGAGCGAAAACTAGAAACATTATAAATAGAAAAGTGACTTTATTTCTTTATTACGCTTTCAATTCAATCGATTATTATGATATTTTGGATATACACAAAACGTACATAAAGGTCAAATGGTACCTTTTTAAAAAAGTAAATACTGATTCCGAGTGTAATAAACAAAAGTATAATCGGTCAAATGAATACTCTGTAACTGTGACTATTATTTATCCCAGCAGAGCTTCGCCATACAATAACTTCGACAAAGCAATGACTGTCCGATTAACGACTCTCTAATAAGGTGGCGCTTATTAATGTTACGGTTGCGTATCGGATATGTCGTAGCAGTACCGGAAGTAGATGTTTAAATGTTGAATATCATTTTACCTTATACAAATATTATAAAGGCCATATTAAATCATTAATATTAATTACAAAAATCATTTCACGAGGGATATGTCAAATGTAATTTAACGGATTATTTTAATGGACGTTATTTCGCACTTCCGCGTGGAATTGATTAGCCGCAACCATGTCTCACTGTAACTAAAGACGTTTGTTTTTATTTGCCTGATGTGTACTCGAAAAAGATAAATTTGAAACTAGTAAAAGAAAGGGTGAAATGTCAGTAATCGTTTTATCTTTTTCAGGTACACGTCACGTAAATAAAATTAAACGTGGTTGAAGTTATACTCCTTATGACGCGTTTTTTTTTATATCATCGGAAGCAAACCAACTTGTGGATCACCTGATATTAATGATCCCCATAGTCCATAGACACTTGCAATAACCAAAGGAATCGCAAGTGCGTTGCCAACCTGTGTTTGGGCTAAGGGGAGGGAGGAGAGGTGGGCAGCCGGCGCTCTCACTGACCGAATGAAACGCAACAATGCTAACACTGTTACTTCACGTCGGTTTTCTGTGAGAGGGTGGTACTACCCCGGGCGAGCCGACCCATTCATGCTGAAACCAATAATAGCTTCAGCGTTAGGGAAAAATGAAGAGAGTAAATTTTTACAGTGCGCGCGCACACCGTCATGAAAAACCGACAACCTGAAGTTAGCTATAGTCAACATTTTGTTTCTTTGTATTAAAACTTTCAATGTATTAAATACCTTTTGTCTATTGTTAGTGTAGTTTTTTCTACAAACGAAGAATAAGGAGAAAAATAAAATTTTGGAAAACATTTTTATCTTGTTATGCCAGAGAAGTATCTTCTAAGGCGTGTACATAAGTACACACACACACTTTTTTTTGTTGCAGTGAGATGTGGTAGCTGCCAATCAATTCCAGGCGGAAGTGCAAAGTAACGTCCATTATAATATTTATTTATAGATTTTCGCAAAGTAACGCCTTCAATCAAATTAACCAATGCTAAACCGCGGGCAAAATCTAGTCGTATATATTATGTAATTTCATCGTTGCATAAAAGTACTTTTCTTTACCCACTATTATTTTTTATGGAAGCAAAGGGAATTTGACTTCAAATTTTCTTATGTTTGGTTCATGTAAATGTGTTTCTTTTTGTGCTTTGTTTGTCTTTTCGCTTATCGAGCCTACGCCGGTCTCAAAGAACATAAACGTTCATTGAGCTTAACTCGGTGTGAGTAAATGTCGTGAAAAAGGTTTGCACGGTAAATGGGGAAAAAATTAAAGGTTATTCTCGTGTTTTTTTTTATTACATATGTTTTTTTGTCGATGCTGATACTGTAAGTATAGGATTATTTATTCTTATATGACCTTGCCGAAATTAATTTGAAGTAATGATTGTTAAGTGTTATTTGGTGAAATGCTAAAACTTATTACCTAACAAATAAGAACTCATTTTTTGTCCATAGGCATCATTTCAATATAGATCCACAGACCAAGACAATTTTGTAACAGCATTGCCTTATTGCCAACAACTGCCTTTAGGAAGGTTATGTAATTATATCTAGGGTATAAAGACATAGAGATAATGTATAATTTCTTCAAATCAATTATAATCTTCAAGTCTACGCGTCAGCACCCTACTATATAAAATGCTATATAGAACATTCAATTGAAATATAGAGATTTTTTAAATATAAAAATTGAAAGAATCGGAATATACTAACACTGACATTATCTAACACAAAAAAACTCGCATCTTCAATCCAGGTCAATCATATCAACTATTCGTAACAATATAAACTTTATTTATTACCCGATGTTTGATTTCTCTGTTAGTCCGATGCTGGAAATAGAACGGCAAAAATAGTAATTAATTGTTTATACAAGTTCCTTTATTAACACTGCGAAGAAGCGTCTCGGTACTTAATCGGGTTTACGACTTTCTTCGGCGCGATAATTATAGTTAGAACTGTATCGAACCGAATATAGATAACGGTTAACGTTTTGTTTGCATGTGTCGTATTTATTGTTTATCGTTGTGTGTTGAAGTGAATTAACGATAAATAGACTGTTTTTTTTTTATTGGCGTAGATACATTATGTATATAGTTAGAGTCATAAGGTTTCTAAATTCTGGTCACGACAGTTTTGATAATAACTCTACTTATTAGGAATTGAAATATAATGCTTGATAGTAGTATAGCCTACTGTCTGGTGTGTTTAGTTCCTCCTACAATAATGGGTCATTCAATCATGACGTCAAGAGATATATCTAGTGTCATAGGAGCTATTATAAAAAGCATCTTACTTTAAATTAATTTTTAGAAGTTAATAAAATAATAATAATAATAAAACTCTTTATTGCACACACGATGAAAATATACAAAATTAGTCATCAGTTTACAATATGTGTACAGTTAGGTGGCCTTATCGCTTAGAGCGATCTCTTCCAGGCAAACCTAAGGAGACATTTTATTTTCATAACTACCGGGTGGCAATATAGATAGACAAAAAGAAAAACAAAAACTATAGATAAAAGTAAAAAAAACAACAAAATAAAAGAAATAACGCAATACAATAGTTATATTACGACAGCGAAAGGTAATGCCGGTGGAGATATTTTTTAAATAACGTCACGGATCTTGCCTGCCTAATATCACAAGGGAGTGCGTTCCATAGGCGTACAGCTTGAACCGCGAATGATTTACTATAAAATTTAGTGTGACAGATAGGGAGTTTGAGTATATGTTGAGAGCATAGACGGCGTGATGAAGAATCTCTGCAACCTAACATCTTGAAATTACATTGTAGGTAGGGAGGGGAATTGGGATTATGAAGAACGTTATACAGGAGGGACAGGGTGTGGCTGTTTCATCGGTGCCGAATGGCTAGCCATTTAAGCTTTAAGCGGTATTCAGATACATGATCAAATTTTTTAAGTCTATAAATAAAGCGAATGCATGTATTTAAGTTATATGTGAATATTTGACTAAAGTATTAGTCTTACACACATACTCAAGATTTCCAAGGTTCTGAAGATAGTGTAGAATCACGCGTGGATGGAGATTTTATTTTCTGACTTTCTAATTTATGACATTCGATCATAGTTCATTGATTTTTTAAAGTTTGAACTTAGGAATATTAGGATTCTTTTGTCAACTTACTTCTATAATCAAAGGTTTTTGTCATGGTTACTCAGCTATTATAATAATAGTTGTATATTATAATATCATTGTTGAATGTAGAATGAAAAAGGGTAAGTGGAACGTAAGTGTAAAATAATACATAGCAACCTCCTTCACAACCTTTTCTGAAGTTCTTTATTGACAGATGTCAAAATGTGTTTTTTATTTACATGTGTGTATATGTTGTTTAAAATTGAAGCACTAGTGTGAGTAATGCGTATTTTAATTAATTTAATGCTAATGCATTTTATATAAAATAAATAGCTTTCTGCACTTCTCCATATAAACTTTAACTATGCCAAATTTCACGTTCATCCGTTCGCCCAATTCCGTTAAAAGGGATACAAAATTTAGGCTTCACGTATTAATATATAGATATCGAACATTTAGTTATAAGTTTAGTAACAATTAATTACCTCAAAAAGGTTCAAGTCGTGTAAATAAAACATTGTTATTATGTCACTAGTTATGCTACCCTAGTCGAAATGAGCAGTATTTTCTTGATTGCGAGCTTGATATTATTTAATGAGTGATTGAAAGTCAAGGAAACTGTATGTGACTTAGAAATTAATTTCTCAGTATCGGAACTATAATTACAGTATGGTTTTTTTTATGTCATAGTTTGCAAACGAACAGGTGAGTCACGTGATGTTAAGTGATCACCACTGGAGGGGAGGTGGGCCTCTGGCGCTCTCACTGACCGAACGAAACGCAACAATGCAAGCACTGTTACTTTACATCGGTGTTCTGTGAGAGGGTGGTACAACTCCGGGCGAGCTGCCCATTCATGCTGAAACTAGTAATAGATACAGCGTGGCTCTACCACCTTCTATGGTTTTTTATACTTCATAGGTTACACTTTTTACCGCAATCTCACCAAATGCTAATAGATGATATAACATAAGATGGAATTAAGCCAAAGTGAGAGGAGAGCAGATTCTGAAGTGTTATTTCCGAAATACTTCTATTCTTCTATTCAGAATTGTTATTAGCCAAACAGACATTAGAAAAATCCCTACCATTTTGCTATAGCTTCATAGCGATATTTTCCTTCGCCAAAAGTATTGGGATCACTGCATGATCGATCTTATATCGATCAACGCGGCATCCAAAGACACTGCCCATGAATTGCCATCACTAAAATAACTGCGTGTATCTCATATGCGGAAGAAGTGAAAGCTTTTAGGCTTAAATGTGCATAAACTATATATTATATGAAGTCCTGTAGTATAAACACTTAACTATACATTTACTAATTTTGCTTTACAACTAGACCTCTAAGCAGATATATACACATTCAAATACATACCAACCTTATGTTTAACGGCATAACACGTAACGAGAAAAAATCCTTATCGTGCTACAAGAATATCACTTTAAAAACTAAATATTAAACATTATATTTGATGTTCATAAGTTATTCATGTCCCTAAATTACTTTGCTAAATGTTTAACATAAAATTACGAATAATCTGGTAACATACTCCAAAGTATCTGCTATAGCACTCCTTTGATAATACGCGTGTGGTAAACGGTTTTGCAAATCACACAACATGACTCGGCTATCATCAGTAGGCAGTTAAGCCAACTCGTAAAACTTGTTAGATATCATACGAGGGCATGTGGTTGTGTAAATCCCAAATGGGTATTATTTGAGTTAAGAGTTCTATGACAATGAGATAAGGTAATAATTTGAATGTTAATGCATTATTGATAAAACATAAACGGCTTTGAATAAAGCTTATAAACCATAGATATTTGAAAATTATGATGATTTCTTTTATATCATAGGAGGCAAGTGAACAGTTAGGTCACCTGATGTCACGTCTGGAATTGACTCCTCTCTGTGCATCCACTAAAAACGGTATTGTAACGTATAATGTATTTGAAATATATATATGTTAAAAAGATGTACCCAATCGAGTTTCTTACCGGTTCTTCTCGGTGACTGGTTTGTTTTCCGAACCGGTGGTAGTTTTGACGTTCATAAGCGCCTTATTAGGGCCTAAATTGAATAAAGTATTTTTGATTTGATTTGATTTGTTAAGTGATCACCGCCGTCCATGGATATCTATCGTTTTGAGGTTTCATCTCTGTCGGCAGTCCTTATGGCTGCGTCGACTTTTTTTTATATGTAAATTTCTTACCGTCAATAAAAACAAAAGATGAGAATTTTAGCTAATAGGTACATATGTATCGTTTGTATGTAATATATCGTTTACTTAACAGGCAAACTTTTAATCTGCCATTAGCAAGAACTAACGCAGGTCAACATTGCCCTTTATATCGCATGCTTTCATTTTGTAATAGTTTACGTTTCAAATTCGATATATTTTTTTGTGTTTCTTTGGCCTCAATTAGAAAAAAAATGTATTTAAATGTTTAATATAATTTCATTTTTCTTTGTATTAATACTATGACTTTGTCTTCTTATATTATGCATGCTGTGTTCACATATAAAAGGGTTCGTGTCCATTTTTGTTCATTGAACTCAGTTTTGTGAACCTTAAATAAATAAATGTATGTGCATACGAAGTCTCTCTTATGAATGTAGGTGACCCACATTTAGCCGCATAATAACATGAAATCACAACGAGTACTTTAATTAGCAGCCTTCAAAATCCCTGAAATAAGTAATCCCTTAACTCAAATAAGTATTAAATTTTCCGACGAATGACGTAGAAGTTTTGAAGACTCGAGCCCTAAATTAGGTTTACTTAAGCTCCCTCGTTTAGTAGCTTCAATGAAGAAAACACGTTAGTACCACGAGTCCCTTCCTTGTTAAGAAAAGTCTTTTGTTTCAAACAAGGATGAGTAAAACAGTTAGGCTATTACGTGATTAAGAAGTAATTAGTTACTTAGTTATAGAATATTATCTTACCTGCTTTTTTGTGATATAAAGCATCCACCATGAATGTAACAATACATGATACAGCCTAAAGCTATAAAATTAAATTCCGAAAAACAGCTGTTTTAACTGAAGTCAGTAACTCATGAGTTGCGGTTATTAAGGTCTGAGTTAAGTACCGAAACAAAGCAGTGTGGATAGAGTTAGCACCGATTATTTGAACAAAGTAAATCGTCTCCAAATAAAGTAATTCGTAAGATACTAGCAGAAAAAAAGATTGAGTAGATCTTGACTTTGTCCTATTCTCATTATGAATACAGCTCCAAATATAAACTCTGTTGTCTAATTTGCGGACTGAGACGATAATTTACATGTAAAATTATGATCGACTTTTTATAATCTTGTAAAGATTTACTTTAAACTAGCGGGCCAGGCGGACGTTGTCCTAACTTGATAATTTAAAAAAAAACTAAGATTCAACCGCAGCGCCACGTACCGGGTCCAGCCGTTTAGAAGGAGTTCAGTGAAATACGCACGTACATAAGAAATTTATATATAAAGATAAATGTCAGAAAAATCATATTACGTTCAACAGCAAAACTAAAAAAAATATCCTGAAATAATGTTAATACTTTTATGTAAAATTAAGGTCTCTAGCAACTCTAACCGTCATTCATGATACTTCGCGAGCGAAATTGGGTTGGCAGTGATGCGTCTTCTATATAAACTCGCACAGATTTTATATACATGTATGGTGGAAATTAACTATCTCGATACCTAGGCGACATATTATATTTGTTATTATAATATATACGATATTATATTTGTTTTTTTTTTAACTCTTTGTTACGATTTGCGATACCACACAGCTTACCCTTTTATTTATAACTAGTGGACCTGGCAGACGTTGTCTCGCCCTGATTATAAAATAATTCCTTCATAAATTATATACAAAAAGCAGAAAGTAAAGTTTTAAATCTAAAGGCAACTGTGGCGCAACTTCAGTGTGAGTTAAACAGACAAGAACAACTGAATCTTCGTAATGAGATTGAGATATGTGGAATTCCTGAAAACTGCAATGAAAACCTACATCACATTGTATTATTGGCAACACAAAAATTAGGTGCGAATTATAGGATCTCGATATTGGTTCAATCACAAGAGTTGGGTCTTGTCCCACTCTCTCACGCTCCGACGTTCTTCATCTATATCTTCTATACATATAATAAAAATAAAGTGTCTGTATGTAATATCAAAATAATTTTTTTTGACTGATTTGGTGTAAAGTATACACGCTTCTGATAACAAAAAAAAACTTGAGAGGTTTCAAGGGACACTTGGATGGAACGAAGTTCCTTTCGATTAATTAGTGAAGGAATTGTAGTAGAATTTTATTTTTTTTAAGTTATAATATTATCTTTTATTATTTATTATTTACAAAAAACCTGTATAACTTAACAAAAATAATCGTCGCGACACCAAACTGTTCAATGCAAAATAGAAATGAAAATATTTGGTTTGCTTTCTATAAGAGAGAGAGAGAGACAGAAAGAGAAACATGCGCACGCCGCACAGCTTACAATAGCTTACTATAGCAAAAACTGTCGTTACAACTTTTCGTAAGAATTTTTTCCGTCTAGCCCCCTTTCACTACGCGCGATAAGGAACTTCGTTCCAAAAACCTTCCTCATGAATCACATTAAATCCGTTCAGTAATTTTTCAGTTTATCGCGAACAGACAGACGTGGAATAGGACTTTGTTTTATAGTATGTAATGATAAACAAATTAATATTTATATATCAAGTAAATTTTAAATCCATTAAATGAATAGGCTGAGACATAGAGTATCAAATTGCACTGTGCATTAACAGAATCTTCACTCATAAAACATATTTTTAGACATATTTTGACATACATCATCAGTAATTAAGTTAATGCATTATTGCGTAGGGACAAGCATCTCGCGCAGTCGCACGTACTTTATCACAGGCAGGAAGGAAATAACGTTTTCAATAGGTCTTTACTACTACGTTCTTGACATTGTAAAATAATTACTTTATCAGACGACTAGCTTTTAACCGTGGCTTCACTTGCATTATTGTAGTATTTATTAATACAGTATATCGCTTGAAAAACAGTACTTTTATCAGGGGTAGCCTGTGTAATTTTCTATACCCCTGAACATTAAAAAATAACATGATGGTAGATGGAACAGTTAAGGCGTGAAAGAGTAACAAACGAACGCATTTTTGCATTTATTATATTAGTTAGAACTAGTTAAGTCAAATAAAAATTATCGTTTTGCATTATAGAATTTATAATTACTTGTGTTAAACAGTGATCAATTACTACTGAGACGTTAACTTCTAGTATATTATTTTATATTTTTTAAAGAAAACAGAACACTTCTTTTGGAAATGTTATTTATTTACGCGCAACGGTTTCTTTGATGTTTTGATCGAGGACGGTTTTCACAAGCGTTGCGGTTGTTATGACGGTCTCGTTCAACCACATAACACTCATTTTTCGAACTCGTAAGTATGCTTCAGTACGGGAAAGTCCGACTGGGAAACTCCGCACTACGTAGAAGTTTTTGTAGTGTTGTTTATTTTATAGTCTTTTGGTATGATCGTAATTATATTTCAAATACATTTAATAGGTCAATGAATGAATGTGTTATGTATGAATTATAATATAACCCTTTTTACGTAGAGTATGTTGAATTTGTGAATTTGGTCTTTATTAATCTATAATACTCTTTAATACCTTATCCATTTAACATGTCATGAAGATCGTATACCAAAGCTAAATTAGGACATCTTAATTCGCTTTCTGCTTGTCTCTGATGTGATAGATCGTGTCATGTGATCGAATTGATGTCCCAGAGTTCAAACCCCGACATACACCAATGACTTTTTCTTCGCGTAAATTTGCTAATTTGCTTATTAAATTTGATAGGTCAGTTGATAGCGTGTTAAGACATCGGCTTACTGTAAAGGGATTTGATCTCATTTTCTTCGTCAATACATCCGTGTGAAATTGTCGCAGGCACGGGCATGTCCGCCGACTTGGCGGTTTAAACTACGAAGGCCCATGTTGTGGATGCGCATTATGCTGATGCGACTCTCACTCCCACAGTTCATCAGGGGGCTCTAAAACCCCCTCCCCCTTGAGGGATCTACCATCTTGAACCCTCAGGCCGCAGCCGTGACCCCCCGGGAGGGGTCAACACCTATCAGGAGAGCAGACGCTGTGCCGGTCGGCAGTCCCTACTCTCCCGACCAAAAGGTGTAAGAAAGCACAATGGGGTTTTAGTATGTGCGAGTTGGACATAACCTATCCTCAGCTGCCTGGGGGGATTTAAAAAGAAGGTAGCTACTTTCTCATATATTATTCTCATTTTGTTTCCATTTTGATAACTAAGTTCACATTACATGGTCACAGTTAAAATACGAAAGACCAGTATTGTTGACAAGAACATATGTCGTAAATGTATTTTTAAACTCAGAGAGGCAGAAAACCAATTCAGTTTGTTTGTCAGAACGTCATGTATCGGTCAGTATGATTTATTACATAACTCTGAAACATGTTTAACTTCTGATTTAGCAATGATTGGATTAACCTTAAAATACCCGCGTATTTCAGTTTGTTTAAGGACATAAATTTATATGAAAAAGGAACTGTTTCCGAGAGATAACTCAATTTTAAATTAGCGAGTGAGGCCGCGAGTAACAGCTGGTATAATAAGAATGACATAATAAATAATCACTTCAGTGATACAATATTCCCATTTTTTAAATACGCACACCTATATTAAATAGTTTTCGTCTTGAGAATTGCCTTATATGAATATTTAATCTAACAGTTTAAATATTCATTTACAACAAAAAGCCACAAAACATTTAAGACTCCCACAAAATTCCCACAGCAGCTGTTCAATATTTTACTGATCCAAAAGGTGTAGTGAAGATCAATAATTTTTTTGTGTTGGTATTTATACATTTATATTACTGATTTATTAGTTAGAAGAATAGTTACTTTGGGCTAACGCGAACACGCAGCGGAAGCTCTGAAGAGGAAATAAATCCCGATTTTAAAACATTCTTCATCGGTGCTCCGCTCGTATTGTTCATAGCGTGATGATATATAGCCTATAACCTTCCTCGATGATGAACTATATAACACTAAAATATTTTTTTAATCGGACCAGTATTTCCTGAGATTACCCCCTACAACGTCACAAACTCACAAATTCACAAACTTTACCTATTTATAATATTAACATTATAATATTAATAATAAAATATTAAATACTAGTCCCATCATGATCATAAGAAAGTCAGTCAACTCACTCAATCACTTTATCTATTGGTGAAAACCGCATGAAAATCCGTTAATTGTAATATTGAACTACTATTATTTTTAACTAGACTCTTCCCGCGACTTCGTCTGCGTGGAATATTTACTTTGGGTTAACGCTAACACGTAGAGGGAGCTCTCAAAAAGGAAATAAAACCGGTTTTGAAACATTCTTCATTGGTGCGCCGCTCCTATTGGAGTTAGCGTGATGATATATAGCCTTCCTAGATAAATGAGCTATCTAACACTGAAATAATTCAAAAGAAAAGAAAACATTCAAATCGGACCAGTAGTTCAGCGCGTTCAAGCTAACAAACTCTTCAGCTCTATAATATAGTATAGATAACTGATCTACCCAAATTTTTATATTATTTAATATTCACCAATTTTTAAGATATTTTATGTCCACATCATTACATAGTATAAAACAAAGTCCCCTACCGCGTCTGTCTGTCTGTCTGTTCGCAATAAACTCAAAAACTACTGAACGGCTTTTCATGCGGTTTTCACCAGTAGGTACAGTGATTCATGCGGAACGTTTTGGTATATTTTGTTTTGGTATAATTTGTCAAGGATTTTTTTTATAATCAGCGCGGGATAACGTCTGCCGGGCCCGCTAGTTATCTATATTTCTACAATATCATTACAAAGAAGAAGGACGTTATTTTAAAAATACTATACATATTTTGAATATTCTTACATTCTGAGTATCATTTATAGCCACTACATTTTGGGGTGTAAGGGGTGTCGAATAACATCATAAGACTTGCGACACCCAAGCCAACCTCACCTGCATGTGGTGCACCCTGCTGAACAATGAACGAGGCAATGGCGAAAGCGGGGTATTAGGGTTTTACAGCCCGACTGGGTCGCAACCACCATGTATATGGCGAAAATGCCCATCGTAGTGATTCGCTTCTGCGGGTCGCGTTTCGGGATCTGCCTATGTATAACCAGCTTTTCGCAGGCCGGCATGACAGCGACGACCGGCGATGGATAGTATATCACTCGGTGTTCGCCATTGTTTTTGGATTGTACTGTGCTTACCATCAGGCATAGGGCAGTAATTATGCCGTGATACAATAAAAAAAATTTACGTTTTAAATTGTAATTAACGCAAAAGTCGTGGGTCGTTGCTAGTGTTATATAAATCTGCAAACTCATTGTGGAAATGTAAACAATATTTCATATAAAATATACAAAGCACAAACTAACCAGTCAATTTATCTTGGCTCTGTAGTGAGTGGTTTCTATGCCTACCTACACATTGTATAGATTAAGATTTCTCTAATCCAGATTTATTACTCCTCCAGCGCTCTCATAAATTACTGTGCCTACTACTTGTTTCGTTTCCCGACTGCGTAGCCGTTTTGATATCTCACTTAAGAAACGTGAACACAGTTACCTCCCACCCTACACCTTGGGTTGGGATATACAGAGGTATTTACGATCTTTAATGTAGTATACGTAAATTAAGGTGATTTTACTTGGACGTCTAAAATTAACAGCAAAAAGGTACTGAAAGAAAGAAATATACATTTATTCACCACGTGCAAAACATATTTACAAGTTACATAAATTATTTCAAGTGAGATAAGTGTCGCATGGAATGAAAAGGTCTCTGTGTCAGCATAAGGTGCAGTTTTGCAAGTGCAAGCGTTGCAGCGGTCCAGTGAAGCTGTAAACACTTTACCAGGTCAATAGCATAGTCAGTCCGAAAAAAAAAGCGTTGCAGCGTTGATTTTCTGATAAGACCTGATGTGTTACAAATATATGAAAGAAATTTCAAACACACGGGCGAATTTACTTTACAATTAAAAATTAATATAGGTACACGTATACCGTAATGTACTGTTTATTAGTATTGCCTATATTGGACTATATTTTCTATGATTGTACGTACTAAATACTGATTCAAAATGTATGCTTATGGACGTTAAGGAAATTACAATACCATCTGAATTACACCTTCAGATCAAACCTTAAATTACAAATATTAATTTACATGTGTAATATTTTTTCAATGTTGTTTCTATTATTTAAATTTAACAATATATTGACACAGAGAGATGACTGCAATTTGATACGAATCACTTCTCTACTCCTGGACGCGTTGCATGACGTATCACATGACGTGACGTATTATAAGGTCACTAAGGTTAGTCATGTCATGATATAGGGGCAAGAAAGAGTCACAGTAATTTCAATGTCCGTTAGTTGCCTTGATCACGACATACTATATAAAATCATCAAGTGATTTGATGGTAAGCTCCTTCTCCATCAAACCCAAAAGATTTTTACAAACAATTAGATGCCCTGAATCTCTTTGAATTGAATCTGGAGTATTCTTAAAGTAAATGTTCAAAATTTTGAATGGTTATGTCGTTGTGTGTCCAAAGTATTTCCTGCTGGTACTAAATTTTCGAAACAGCTGAACCGATTTTGAACTTCTACTATTTGAGTTCCAGAGTATTATATATACATGACGTTATGCTTTGCCATACGTTTTAAACAGGCATGATTAATTCGACAGAAGTAGCTGAAAATTGGTAAAAGCGTTGTCACTAGTTGTAAACTGTAATGTCAAAATAATAATTAAATAAAAGACATCTTACATCAGATCGAGATAAATCATATTTTCCATGAAATAGTCAAATGAAATATTAATTGAAAATTGTAGAAAGACAGAAATAAATATATTTATTGCCATAGTGTAAGTGTACAAAAAAAAGTGTGTGTGTACTTATGTACGAGTATACGCGTTAGAAGTCATACTTCTTTGGCGTAACAAAATAAAAATCTTTTGAAAAATTTTATCTTTCTATTTTCTTTTATTTTATTTTTCTTTTTACGTTTGTAGAAAAAACGACACTAACGATAGAAAAAGGTATTTAATACATTAAAAGTTTTAATACAAAGACATACAAAAAAAAAGTGCGTGCGTACAAAGTACACATGTCAGAAGTGAAATTTCTTTGGCGAACTAATTTATAAGTCTTGTTTATATTTATACAAACAAGAAAAAAGAATAAAAAGTTTTTTTATTTATTTAATCTGCGTTTACTGCAAATGACGTCACTTCCGTTGCATACCTGTGTGACGTTACATCTGTAAAAAATTTACCCTCATGCGCCTAAAGAAGTTTCACTTCGACGAAATGTCGACTATAGCTAACTTCAGGGTGTCGGTTGTTCGTGACGGTGTGCGCGTGCATCGTAAAAATTTAGTCTCATCATTTTTCCCAAACGAGCCAAAAGAAGTATAACTTCAAAAAGTTTATTGAGTAAAAAAGTGTATGGGAAGTTTAAATTATAAATAAGATAAATTGCATGAAGCAATTACATTCGTTACTAGCTGTGCCTGCGATTTCATACGCATGGAACCTTATTCTAAAAACAGTGACTTCTAAAATCATCTGAATGTATTAAGTCCATTTACTTATCTACTTTTCTCTCGTACGTAATTCGCGTAATTAAAGTTACAGTAACTTTTGATAGAGTTTACCGATTTTAATGAAATCAAGGCTAAATGTTACTCGAGGATATGCTCTATGACTTCCTTCTTCTCTTTTATCAAGAACGCAGTACTTTCGCAGTGATGCGTATTCAATGAAATATACAGACAGACATTTCTAAAAATAATTCAATTATATCTTAATACTTATATCAAGGAACCTGCAACATTTTTTTTTAATTTAAAAAGTAAAGACACGTTTGATTTATATTCTTATTATATTTCGATCACGTAATATATATTCAAATTAGAAAAGTTACTGTTAATTTTATCTGTACTTTATTACACGAGATATTTATTATAAGACAGCGAATTAAGTTCTTGCTGGGGATCTATTTGCCGAAAAAACCACTATTAGAAAATCAGATTAATGTAATTCGTATGGCATCGTATCGTTTAAAATTTTTGTCTGTCTGTCTGTCTATCCCTGTGAACGCGCATCACTCTGAAAGTACTGAACCGATTTTGACGAAACTTGGCACAGTGATAACTAATGTTACGAGATTACATTTAGGATATTTTTATTTTCATAAAACACAAGGGATTCTCCAGGATAACGGACGAAAGTAAAAAAAATGTAGTTCATGATATACTTGACGAATTTTGGTAAATTTTCTTCGTGCTATATATAGCAGACAGATTAGTCAGTCAGCTAGTATATTACAAAACTTTTACGGATTGAGTCCCGCTATCAAGATTAATTTAAGAATTTGGAGAATAATTAAAAGGTTTATTTAATTACGTATTCCTAAGAAAGATTCTCCGTAAAATAATATAAATTCTTACGAATTTCTCGACGACACAAGCATTGAATTTCAAGGCATCGATGGTTATACACTAGCGACTTTGAGAAAGCCGATAACTAAATAGAAAATTATGAAACAATACTTTGAGAACACTTAGTTCCGCGACTGGAAAGATTTTGAACTCAACGAAGAATCAAGGACATTTTCGATAATATATTATACTATCGTCGATGTCATTAGGTTCCATCGATAATTGTAATTTATAAATTCCTACAATCTGTAACATATTGAAAAGAAAAATATATAAAACGTATTTCATATTGACAGTACTATGCCGAACGGTGTGTTTTACTGAGCTGAGCTAGGCTCAGTCTTACATCACTGCTGTTGATATTGTGTTTGTCTGAATTGCTAAATCTTACTTAGGCTCTATGCATACTTTTTTTCTTATCAAAATATCAAAAAATTGCTTTTGCATTTCTTGCACATTATCTATTATTCTTATGTAATATAAATTATACATTATCCTTTTTTATGTTTTTGCGCATGAGTTTCTACGATAACAGTGTTCAGTGAATACCTCTATTTAAAAAAAATCGACAATGACTAAATAAGAATTAAAATTAAATAAGAAAGCAGAGTTTTCATAATAATTTTAATGTTTATTAACACATTATCATGGGGTCAACTGTATTTAATATATTAACTTCTGGAAGTGATGAATATAACAACGTCATTTCAATAACCTTTAATCTATTTTTAATTCTACGAACATAAATAATAAGTTCTCAAAGTACATAAATAGAACAAGTAAAGTAAACAACTGTTAGTTAAGTAATTGCGTTAGTTTTATTAGAAGATTCCGATAACTTGTTTATATATTGGCGATTCAGAACAATAATTTTGTTACAGATTGGTTGCGGTACGAGGATGTCATAATATATTGATGGTATAACATAATTATATTGAAGATTAAGCGAGATAGTAATATGTAGAAGTCTCCATACTTTTAGATTAACAGTAATATTTTGTACAGTCTTCGCCAAGCTTTTAGATCACTTTTTGTGCGTGTTTGTGTTTATACGTGTATGTATAGTGCTAATAGCAATGTAAAGGATAACTGGATATTTATATTGTTTTTAGTCTTATTATTATTTATAAATTATCTTATTTTTTTCTTTGCAATTGTATCACTTATGGCACTAACATGATCTTAATTCTGTAACTCGGTTTTGGTCGATTACCCGCGCCAAAGGATTTGTTTGCGTATTGCGGGAATCTATATATGAATTTTGTAACTTGTAATATCAATTTCTATTAAATAAATACTTTTCATTTATTTACTCTGAATATACATGCGTAGAATATAAAATTTTGGTATAAATACTTATTATATTATATGTTTAACATCGACACAATTATAGTAATGTTTTAACTTTGTTTTGTATTATGCGCAAGCTCACACTAGGCTATATTCAGAGCGGCCAAAAAGACTGAAGAGGGCTGTAAGTAATAGATATCGTAGACCTAAATATGGAGATATCTTAATATTCTGTAAAATAATATGAAATAAATATTTTACGCACATAGAGTAAACAAAAACTAGTTTATCTGTATAAATAAAGAGGTCTTGCGCTCATAACGCAATTACTACTGTAGATATGTCGACCAGTATTTTTTAGTTCCCTCCTTCAATATATGGTCTTTATCTAAAAATATATCATGGTATCTCCATGTAATATAAAGTTATTAAAATTTTAAAAAAGACGTCACGGGTATCAGGTTCGCTACTCATAATTCCATTTTATTATTTTGGCCTAACAATTTCAAAATGATAAGTACCTATTGCTAATCTCAAGCCCTAAATTGTATTTTACATTTATTCTACGTTGACTTTCAAGCATCAATTTCGGATACGAAATTAAATAATGGTCTTATACAAGACAAAGCCGAGCTTTTATTCGGTAAAGGAAGCTTTCGTTTGTAGGTTTTATCTTCAAGCCTTAAAGGCCTGGCAACCGATGTTGATTCAGTATAAAAACCTGTGAAAATTTCTAAGTCATGCTCACCCAATTTGAGATTCCCTGCGAATCCATTTCGTGATATATTCGTTCAATTCTTTTGATAGCTAACGATGTACCTTTCGACGGGAATATTCAAGGGTAAAAGAACCACGTACTTTTTTAAGATGAGAAATAAGAATGAATGATACTTTATAAACTTTAGTGTTTCATCACAGTTTTATTTGATGTTCAATAACGACGTTGCCTAAGATTGAATGAAGGTGTGTTTTTTTTCTACAGCCTCTTTTTCTCTATCTTTTATCTGTTTTCGTTTGTTTTATTAGTGAAAATACTTTTTTTTCCTTTTTTTTATAGTAGCACGGTAAAATGACTGCACTGTGCCTGATGGTAAGCACAGTACAATCCAAAAACAATGGCGACCACCGAGTGACACACTATCCGTCGCCAGTTGCCGCTGTCATGCCGGTCTGCGAAAGGCTGGATATGCACAGGCTGATCCCGAAACGCGACCGCAAAAGCGAATTACTATGACGGGCTTTATCGCCATATACATAGTGGTTGCGACCCAGTCAGGCTGTAAAAACCTACCACCCCGCTTTCGCCATTGCCTCGTTCGTTTTTCAGCAGGGTGCACCACGTGCAGGTGAGGTTGGCTTGGATGTCTTAAGTCTTAGATGTTACTAGACACCCCTTACACCCCTTAAATATGTTTTAAGTGTAGTTAACTTGAGGGTTGTGACTAACTAATCTTCACCACCTTGTTACGGTTTAACTAGCATGGTTCCTCCCCGAAACCAAGCTTATTGCACGTTTCCAATCGACGCCAATTAACGCTACCACTAAGCTAAGCGAAGATGCGTATAGAAGATCACTAAGAGTTGTGTGTTTCCATCTTTAGAGTCAAAATCTATATGATCTCTATGTTAAAATTATAATTATTTCATATTATTAATTGATTGATTACAAATTTTCTGCTTATCATTAGGAATGGGAGATAAAGCTCCTCACATACAATTAGTTAGCTAAGTTTTTTTTTTTTATTTCACCAGTAATCGCCCATTACTCCGTTAACGTTTGTTTTTTTTATAAATTACTGAAATTCATCTGGAAGTATTAAGTTCATTTATTTATCTACTTTTCTCTCGCACTTAGGCCGCGTCGTTATTAATATTACAATAACTTTTGATAGACCGAACCGATTTTAATGGAACAAAAACTAAATGTTACTCGGAGATATGTTTAATAATTATCTCGAAGCGGTTTTATCGTGAACTTAATATTTTAGCAGTGATGCGTGTACATGCAAACGATAAATGTCTGTAATTTTTAAAATTTATAGAAATGTATTTTATTATCTATAAATAGACAACTGCAATTTTTTTTTATAAAAATCTAAAAAGTTCTTTCATGTTAAATTTACGTTCTTCTTATATGTATAAATATATAGAAGATGACACCGTACATGATATTCCTGTAACTCCAAAAGTTTATGAAACGCATTCCGAGGTAGCTCTAAGATGTTAGTATTTTCCAACTTACTTTTAATACTTTTTTAAATATTAGCCTATGTATTATTTTGATGTATATATATGTTATTGTAAATTTTCATCAAAATCGGTTCAATATTTTTTTGTGAAAGAGAACAACAAACATCCCTCAATCATTAGTTCTTTTTTTTTTATAGAACTGACTACGCTATTGACCAAGCAAGGTCTTAACAGTTTCACCGGACTATCATTAGATACAAATTCTCTGGTTTATACTAATTACTAACTTATTTAAATCCTAATCGAAATTAGTATTTTCATAAGTAAACAAGCCGAAGCCGTAACTAAGCACATGGGTTATAATTTAACTAATACGATTTGGTCAACCACGGACCTACATAAAGACATTACCGGACCAAGGTTACGTCCTCGATTTGACTAATTTCAAGAGGCACGAATTGTGAAAATTTGTATTGAGGCCAACGCTCGAGTCGAGGCAAATATTTTGATAACTTAATGAACTGCTTGTTACTTTTTAGTTGACGGTCTTGTAAAGGTCGCGTATAACTTAGTTAGAACAAATTCGATTAACACCTAAAACATTTTGATAATACTTTATATATTTATTAGTAACAGATAGAAATAATTAAAGTAAATATTAGGTTTTTTATTTATTACAATTTATATTATATAATCGTAAATAGGGGATATATGGGACAAAAAATCAACTAATAGATTTTTTTTTGGAATTTCGTTTCGAATTCAATGTTTGTAATTTTTGAAATTTAAGAAAATATTAAGTGAACTTTAAAAATATTTAAATCGAACTAATCACGGTTGAGAACTTTTAAAATGTAATAAAACTATAGCAACGACACACTACGCTGGCCGTTTTGACGTTTGTCTGCACATGAGGTTTCGTATAAATTAAGAAATACGTTTGTAGGAGCAGTTTACTGTTCCTTATTGTCAATAGTAACATGCAGTTAGTTTTAAAATGTATTGAATGTATAATTGTAATTGTATTATAATTGACACATAATTTAGTGCACTGCTTTTCACGTCTCACAACATCTTATTCGTTTTTACTGAAAAAAAACTAGCGCCGTTTGACAGAATCCTTATCATTATATATTATAAAACGAAGTCCTCTGCCAACTCTATCTGTCTGTCTGTTCGCGATAAACTCAAAAACTATTGAACGGGTTTTCATGCGGTTTTCACCAGTAAATAAAGTGATTTACGAGGAAGGTTTAAGTATATAATTTGTCAAGGTTTTGTTTTATTAACATGGCAGGACAACGTCCGCCGGGTCAGCTAGTGGATTATAATTATTAACGTAGTTATTTAAAACGTCGACTGCATTTATTTTTTTCAAAATCTGAAATTATATATTTATATCCTATATATGATTATATATTGCTGATCAACAAAATGTGTTGTTTGAGTTTGAGTATATTTTTTTCGATATATCGACATTTCACGTCACTAATGTAATGTGTCAAAAACAGCCATCATAGCGTGCCGCTACTGCAGTAAATTTTTATACGAAACAAAAAAAAAACATGTTTTTCGTATGTCTCCGATGTATATATTAGGTTTTTTTTTAAACCTTTATAGGTTTTGCGTTTGACCACACTCTCATCTGATGCTAAATCACGATGTAAGATTGTAAACACGCCAAACCTAGAGATGCTGCCTCTTAGGGCCTGTCCAGATGTGGCGTTTTACGTGCGAGTCGACTTTACCCGAGATACTAGACCTACATATATCCCGTCCAGGTGGTGCGGCGCGTTTCCTAACTCGCGCGTAAAACGCGTGCAATGAGCGAGCGTCGCGCGTGTCGAGATACTCAGGCCTCAATGTTGCGTCCAGTACAACGCGCGAGTCAGTGGCGAGTCGACATAGTTGTCAGTCGTCTATCCGTACGACGTATCTCAGTGTATGCGACGTTTCATAGGGTAGAAACGCGCGTAAAACGCGGTATATGTTCGCAATATATTTTGAAGCGCGCTAGTCGACTCGCGCGTAAAACGCCTCATCTAGATAGGTTCTTAAATCCAGCTGCCATAACACACGAACATGTGATTGAAGAAGATTCTCATCTCGAGGGTTGTAACTAGCCAGGCGGACTTAGAAACAGCCCTACCACCATGGTATGGTTTCTCCACGATGGTTTCCTTCACCGAAGCTCGAAACGAATTGTTAGGATTCGAACCTACATCCATGAACGCGGTGTCCGAAGACGCTATCAACGCCATCATCGCTTCACTATAGGCACATTTGAATTTTTGACACACATTTGACATTGAATAAAAAAAATGCATTTTGAAAAATTTTGTAAGTGTTAGAGCCACGCTAATTATTCATTAATAAATTATTAATTAATAATATTAATTATTAATGGTTTCGGCATGAATGGGTCGGCTCGCCCGGGCGACTACCACCCGACCCACTGAAACACCCACGTGAAATAACAGTGCTTCCATTGTTTTGTTTCGTTCGGTCACCTTCCCTTCCTCACCCCTACCCTCTCCCCCAAATACAGGTTAGCAAGACACTTGTGACTCCGTTGGTGTAGCTAATTTCTATGGACGGTGGTTATCACTTAATATCAGGTGACCCACCTGTTTGTTTGCCTCCTATGATATAAAAATTCCCCTAAAAAAAGAAATTAAAAACTGTTATTGTTCATCTATGTTCTTACAATGGTTAATTAGAATTACCTTATTGAATTTATATTCAATATTTATATGAATGTGTATAGAATAAAGTAAATTTGTTATGCATATATATATTGAAATTATATAAAGTGTAGCATTGGTTCGGCCATTCGTTACATGGACATATTTGGAGGGTGTAAATTAATGTAAATTTTGCTTTGGTCCTATTTCATAGAAACTACACCAGCTGTGTCGTCGGCTACTCAATTTGAATATGTACGCTAGAAATGCTAAATAGGATACATGAACTTCGTTGGTCGATCAACTTTCTTGCCGACTTTTCTCTATGACTGGGATATTTTCCGAACAGAATTACTGTTTTGACGTAGGATTGTTTTGACTCTACAAGAGTCCTCTATAGTCCTAACTTAAATATACTGTTGATTTTTATTTGGTCCGACGAAATGGTTAATACAATTTATGAACAACTTACTTTTACTCGTGGCTTCGACATTTTAATATGGGTATGACCTATCCTACGGGAATAGTTTTTAGCTAAAATTTTTCCTTATGAATATTTTTTTGAAGAATATACCTATAGTATTATTAACATTGTAGATGAATATAAATATTCTAGCTATTGATAATATTATATTTATCGGGAAGCCACTATTGACCTGCGGTACCGCGCTTTTGACTATATCGGGGTGTTACTAATGACCTCAAACGCTATTGGCTGAAGTTGTCGGCTGTTCATTATTTATCTCCATGTGAGACGCCATTGGTTGGAGGTATCGACTGTTTATGTATCTTACACGCTCAGACAGTTAGGCTAATCACATCTAAGGATAATTCGTCGTAACAATATTCAGTGTTGTGTTTCTGTATCGTTTAATGTATTATTCGATTGTTCTTGGTGGGTTGATCGATCAAGTCATAACCATGACATCACTATGGATGACGTCATACTTCTACATGGACGCCATTTTATCACTGCTCCGACATATTCTATATGAATATAAGACAATTTTTAAATTGTTACTATTTTTTAATAGTGTGTACTAAAAGTCTTGAATACATAAAAGTGTTACTATTCATTTTAATTTATGCAGTACTTTTATATATATAACTAGCTGACCCGTGCGACTTCGTCTGCACCAAATCGGTTATTACTGGTTTCGATTGTACTTTTAAACGCGGAAAATCTAAATAAATCTCAAAACCCGATTACAGCGATACCTACTGTTTCAAATTGTGAATCCCAACTATCCAGGGATTCACTCAAACATATACCCAGTTGGTATGTGAGAAATATTTTAAAATAAGCTTATAACCCGTTCGCAGCATCACCTACCGGGTCAAATTAAAATAAAAACTAACCTACCTATATTGGCGATAATGTAAAAAAAGCTTCAGAGCTCCATGGACCTCCAGTTGGAACGAAGTTCCTTTCCCTTTTTTGTAGGCGTTTACTATACAGTCAGTATAGTTTACATTATAAAATATCAAGTTGATAGACTTAAATTGTAATTTAAACGATAAAATATATTCATAAAATAAATAATGATAAATTAAACACTGAATGACATCATAACTATTTTCAACTTGTATTAAAACTTTTTCACACTACATTGTATTAAAGAAAAATATAAATATTAAAAAGATATGAGCAAGATGCGTCAACTGTCACTTGCCTGTGACTATTTGTCTAAGAGCTAGGCAACGGTTTCAACAGCGAATTGGCTGCCGCTAAACCTTTACAGGCAAAAATATTGAACTTTATATAATATAGAATGTTTTGTTTTTCACTAAATTTGAAAACGCTACTAAAACGTGAATTTATTATTGCCAGACATTTTTGATATTAACAATAATGTGCCCGATGCAATTTTTTGTAAATAAAGAAGTATGTTCAAACCATGTTAAGATATCTGTAATTTTATTGAAGTTATATTTCTTTTGGCGCGTTAGGGAAAAATGATGAAAGTAAATTTTTACGATGAACGCGCACACCATAACAAAAAAATGATGAGAGTAAATTTTTACGTTGCACGCACACACCGTCACGAAAAACCGACACCATGAAGTTAGCTATAGTCAACATTTTGTTTCTTTGTATTAAAACTTTCAATGTATTAAATACCTTTTTCTATATGTCATATTCTATATGTTAGTGTCGTTTTTTCTACAAACGCAATAAGGCGCAAGATAAAAATTTTTGAAAAGATTTTTACTTGTTACACCAAAGAAGTATAACTTCTAATGCGTGTACATAAGTACACACACACACTTTTTTTTAATATTATTTTATTTCAACATAAAAAAGGGTAAATTAAAAATATAATGTATTTTTTTATGTCATAGGAGGCAAACGGACAGGTGGGTCACCTAATGTTAAGTAATAACTACCGTCCATAGACACTTGCAACACCAGGAGAGCGGTCAGTGCCTTGCCAACCTGTGTTGGAGGGGGAGGAAGCGGAAGGGGAGAGGAGGAAGGGGAAGAGAGGTGGGCCTCTCCGGTGCTCTCACTAATCGAACGAAACGCACTAATGCAAGCATTGTTACTTCCCGTCGGCTTTTTGTTAGAGGGTGGTACTACCCCGGGCGAGCCGACCCATTCATCCTGAAACCAGTAATAGCTTCAGCGTGGCTCTACCCCCTACCAAAACCTATGTATAGAATAACTTAGTTATAACTCTAGCTTAGCGCAACACTGGCTGTATAATAAAGATAGCCATAATTTTAAAAGATTTTTACTTGTTAGCCAAAGAAATATAACTTCTAACGCGTGTACATAAGTACACACACACTTTTTTTTTAATATTATTTTATTTCAACATAAAAGAGGGTAAATTAAAAATAATATGTTTTTTTTTAATGTCATAGGACGCAAACAGACAGGTGCGTCACCTGGTGTTAAGTAATCACCACCGTTCATAGACACTTGCAACACCAGGGGAATCGCAAGTGCGTTGCCAGCCTGTGTTGGAGGGGGAGGAAGGGAAGCGGGAGGGAAGAGGAGGAAGGGAAGCGGAAGGGGAGAGGAGGAAGGGGAAGAGAGGTGGGCCTCCGGTGCTCTCACTGACCGAACAAAACGCAGCAATGCAAGCATTGTTACTTCACGTCGGTTTTCTGTGAGAGGGTGGTACTATAACTCTAGCTTAGCGCAATACTGGCTGTATAATAAAGATAGCCATAATTGTGGAAGCGCTTGGTTAACAAAATGAAATATGTTCTTTGCAAGGGAAAAAATAAAATGGTTTGAAATGAATTATTTTGTTTAAAAAGAATATCATCGGGCACATTATTGTCAATAACAAAATTGTCTGGCAGTGAAAAATTCATGTTTTTAATAACGTATAAACGTTAAACTTATAAAAGTTACTGACAAAAAATGTTCCTTAAATTATTTATAAATCAAAATTTTGATCTGTAAAGGTGTAATGCGCATTAAAAAATACATTGGAAGGGCATAATATATCTTCATATTAAAGAACCAACTTTTCTAAAATTCTCGTTCTTCCAACGTTGCTGGCTCTTGTACTAAGGTGTCACAAAAAAGTCTAGTTACATTAACTAATTTCTTTTCTTTCGTTATCCTGGAGAACCCCTTGCGTTTTATAGGACGAAAAGTATCCTAGATGTAACTTTGTAATATTAGGTATCACTGTGTCAAGTTTCGTCAAAATTGGTTCAGTACTTTCAGAGTGATACGTGTTCACAGGGACATAAAAACAGACAGACAGACAAAAAATGTGAAAGGATTATTTTTGGCTTCTATATTGTTAACAAAGTCTACCCCGATCAAAACCTTCAAAAAATTTGTAATGTACAGATTTGGCTTTGTTACAGTTTCATTATATTATAGATAAATAAATAAATATTGTCACCTTCGTTTAGCAAACATTTTTTTATACATTGAAATAAATGTAACAACATATAAGTGACAGTTTTGTCTACATAAATTTTTCATATGTGGTTGATAATTACGCACAGAAATGTCATGTAGCCATAGCTCAGTTATAACGTACTGGACTTTATATGGTTTGACGGCGCCGATGGTTCGAAACACGGGATTTTTTTTTAAAGTAGCATAGCGAAATATAACTTAATTTTTTAGCTAATCTGTCTGCTATATATAGCACAAAGAAAATTTACCAAAATTCGTCAAGAATATCATGAACTACATTTTTTTACTTTCGTCTGTTATCCTGGAGAATCCCTTGCGTTTTATGAGATAAAAAATCCTAGGTGTAACCTTGTAATATTAGTTATCACTGTGCCAAATTTCGTCTAAATTGGTTCAGTACGTCCAGAGTGATACGTGTTCAAAGGAACAGACAAACAGGCAGAGCCTGGAGAATCCCTTGCGTTTTATGAGACAAAATATATCCTAAATGTAAACTCGTAACATTGATTATTACTGTGCCAAGTTTCGTCAAAATTGGTTCAGTACTTTCAGAGTGATGCATGTTCACAGGGACAGACAGACAGACAGACAAAAATTTTAAAAGGGTTATTTTTGGCTTCTATATCGACAACAAAGCCTACCCCGATCAAAATTTTCACAAAATCTTTAATGTACAGATTTGGCCCTGTTAGAGCTTTATTATAATATAGATTAATTATTAAGATAATAATTGTTTTTAATTTAAATTAAATAAGTTGCTTTTAAAATGCTACATTTGAACCACCTGCCAGTTCCACGTTTGTGATGGATGAAACTAAATACGAATTTAATAAAAGAATAGACATAGCAGAAGATCTAGTAGAAATAATAATTAATTCAATGTTTTCATTTTTAACCAGCTTACTTACTAAATGGACAAAACAATTCTTTAAATAAAAATGTGGATAATTTTTCGCAACGTTGTTTGTTTATTTTGAGAGTCGCTTTCACTCATCTAAGAAGGTTTTGAAGTCAAGATGTCAAATTTACTTTCGTTTTATGTTTAATAGACTACAGCTTAGTATATATACCCCAAATAAAGGGTTAATTAAAGATTTCGAGAATATATCTAAGCAGGATAACTTTTATGTAGTTGTAAGTATAAAATCTATATTATAATAAAACTGTAGCAGGGCCAAATCTATACATTAAATTTTTTTTTTTAATTTTGATAGGGGTAGGCTTTGTTGTCGATATAGAAGATACTGAACCAATTTTGACGAAACTTGGCACAGTAATAATTAATGTTACGAGATTACATTTAGGATACTTTTTGACCCATAAAACGCAAGGGGTTCTCCAGGATAACGAAAGAAAAGAAATTAGTTAATCTAACTAGACTTTTTTGCGACACCTTAGTACAAGAGCCAGCAACGTTGGAAGAACGAGAATTTGAGAAAAGTTGGTTCTTTAATATGAAGATATATTATGCCCTTCCAAACAGGATTCAGGATACCTGGTAGCCGGTTAATGTTGTGTTTTTTAATGCGGATTACACCTTTACAGATCAACATTTTGATTTATAAATAATTTAAGGAACATTTTTTGTCAGTAACTTATAAACGCTATTAAAAACATGAATTTATCACTGCCAGATAATTTTGTTATTGACAATAATGTGCCTGATGATATTCTTTATAAACAAAATAATTCATTTCAAACCATTTTATTTTTTCCCTTGCAAAGAACATATTTCATTTTGTTAACCAGGCGCTTCCACAATTATGGCTATCTTTATTATACAGCCAGTGTTGCGCTAAGCTAGAGCTATAGCTAAGTTATTCTATACATAGGTTTTGGTAGGGGGTAGAGCCACGCTGAAGCTATTACTGGTTTCAGGATGAATGGGTCGGCTCGCCCGGGGTAGTACCACCCTCTAACAAAAAGCCGACGGGAAGTAACAATGCTTGCATTAGTGCGTTTCGTTCGATTAGTGAGAGCACCGGAGAGGCCCACCTCTCTTCCCCTTCCTCCTCTCCCCTTCCGCTTCCTCCCCCTCCAACACAGGTTGGCAAGGCACTTACGACTCTCCTGGTGTTGCAAGTGTCTATGGACGGTAGTTATTACTTAACACCAGGTGACCCACCTGTCCGTTTGCCTCCTATGACATAAAAAAATACATTATATTTTTAATTTACCCTTTTTTATGTTGAAATAAAATAATATTAAAAAAAAGTGTGTGTGTGTACTTATGTACACGCATTAGAAGTTATACTTCTTTGGCGTAACAAGTAAAAATCTTTTCAAAAATTTTATCTTGCGCCTTATTCTACGTTTGTAGAAAAAACGACACTAACAATAAAAAAAAGGTATTTAATACAATGAAAGTTTTAATATAAAGAAATACAAACAACAAATACAAAGAAACAAAATGTTGACTATAGCTAACTTCAGGGTGTCGGTTTTTCGTGACGGTGTGTGCGCGCAACGTAAAAATTTACTCTCATCATTTTTTTGTTACGGTGTGCGCGTTCATCGTAAAAATTTACTCTCATCATTTTTCCCTAACGCGCCAAAAGAAATATAACTTCAATAAAATTACAGATATCTTAACATGGTTTGAACATACTTCTTTATTTACAAAAAATTGCATCGGGCACATTATTGTTAATATCAAAAATGTCTGGCAATAATAAATTCACGTTTTAGTAGCGTTTAAAAGTTAGTGAAAAACAAAACATTCTAAAATTATATAAAGTTCAATATTTTTGCCTGTAAAGGTTTACCGGCAGCCAATTCGCTGTCGAAACCGTTGCCTAGCTCTTAGACAAATAGTCACAGGCAAGTGACAGATGACACATGTTGCTCATATCTTTTTAATATTTATGTTTTTCTTTAATACAATGTAGTGTGAAAAAGTTTTAATACAAGTTGAAAATAGTTATGATGTCATTCAGTGTTTAATTTATCATTATTTATTTTATGAATATATTTTAACGTTTAAATTACAATTTAACTCTATCAACTTGATATTTTATAATGTAAACTATACTGAGCGTATAGTAAACGCCTACAAAAAAGGGAAAGGAACTACGTTCCAACTGGAGGTCCATGGACCTCTCAAGCTTTTTTTACATTACTGCCAATATACGTAGGTTAGTTTTTATTTTAATTGAACCCGGTAGATGATGTTACGAACGGGTTGTAGGCTTATTGGGACAGAAGGTACTGGGACAACGTACTGGGAAGACATTTATCGGCAATATACGTAGGTTATTTTTTTGTCTTAATTGGGCCCGGTAGGTGATGCTGCGAACGGGTTCTAAGCTTATTTTAAAATATTTCTCACATACCAACTGGGTATATGTTTGAGTGAGTCCCTGGATAGTTGGGATTCACAATTTGAAACAGTAGGTATCGCTGCAATCGGGATTTGAGATATATTTAGATTTTTCGCGTTTAAAAGTACAATCGAAACCGGTAATAACCGATTTGGTGTAGACGAAGTCGCACGGGTCAGCTAGTATCAAATATATCTAGTGGATTTTATTTCTACATTAATCATTTATGACAGGATAAATACCAACGTATTTTGTACTGTATTTTAAAATGAGAGCGCCATTGAAATCCGTCACTGAAAATTGGACAGGTAAAAGACATCTACGTCATAGTTTCATACTTTCAACATCAAAGGTAAATGAATCATAGTCACCAAGAAAAGGCGTGGCGTTACATGTCCAATGTATGTCATTAAAAATTAAACACATTTTAACCACCACATGCCATACTTCTATATTTATTCTATTATGTTATTAAGTAACGAGCTAATCCCCGTAACTTGGTTTTCTTAAAAATAGTTTTGTTGTTTCATGGCAACCACGTTCTTGACGTGATAACGTCCTATAAATCAATGAACGCCGGCTGCACGCATAAAAAAGCACGACTCATTGTCACGTTCCGCTTGAGCCGAGCGTGCAAGCGAGAGCGCGGAATAAGAGATAGAGAGGCGTGATCGAACTAAGCGTTAGGATTGTAACGCATCTAACTCTCTTCCACTCCACTCCATTGTCCATTGGCCGATGCGTCCAAATCGTTATCACGTAAAAATATCATTCGTAATCTGACTTTATAGACAACCAATTTTTTATATGGATTAACTGCGGACAGTTTTTACATGTTTATTTGAAACTAGATGATACCCGCGACTTCGTTTGTGAACTCTCACTGACCGAACGAAACGAAACAATGCAAGCACTGTTACTTCATGTCGGTTTTCTGTGAGAGGGTGGTACTACCCCGGTCGAGCCGAGCCATTCATGCTGAAACTTGTAATAGATTCAGCGTGGTTCTATCACCTTCAAAATCAAAAGATAGAAATCTATCCAGTAGTATTTGCGTAATACTCGCACAACGGTTGACCTCTACCTTTTTGTTTATATAGATTTTGTTATTATTATTTAACATCTAACACTTTTACTGATCTCAAGTTATCTCTGTTAAATTATATTATTACAACTTAGCTTCTACAAAAAAAGCCTACGTCATACTTTGAAAACCTTCAATCTGCCAGTAAGGGTTTTATCTAAATTAGTTTATTCGTTCCGGCGTTTCCTTTTCGGTTTTTTTTTATTAAAAAAAGTCAAACTTAGACTTTAAAGTTGACCGGTAATATATGTATATTTTGATTCTCATCTACGTGACCTAAGATCTATGGGTAAACTATGGTATAAAAAATAGAAGAGTAGTATCGCTATAATAAGAATAAATTAAGTACTTATGTGATTTTTTTAATATTCGTTAAAAATGTTAATATCAGTGAATCGAGTTATTTTTTCGTACGAGAACGCCTTCGAGAGGAGTAGTAAAATGCAGTTATAAATTAATTTTTAGTTTATGGAAACAAATCACTGTTAGACATAGCTTAAAATGTGTGGCGACTAAATAAGGTTTGGTTAGATTGTCATCAGACCTAACCTAACAGAGATGAAGACCAATTGAAGTATGACCGAATCCTCCCAATTAAAGTTTAACTTAAAATATATGACTAACGACCGATGTATGACCGTTACAGCTAATGCCTAACCTAATAAACATTAGTACCGATCAAAGTCTGGTGGAATATATCTAGTTTATATTATTAAGAGGAAAAGTTTGTGAGTTTGTGACGTTTTAGGGGTAATCTCGGGAACTACTGGTCCGATTTGAAAAATTCTTTCAGTGTTATGTAGCTCATTTATCGAGGAAGGTTATAGACTATATATCATTACGCTAAGACAAATAGGAACGGACTACAAATAAATAATGTTTCCTAATTGGGGTTCCTTTCCTCTTGAAAGCTTCCGCTGCGTGTTAGCGTTGGTCGAAAGTAACTATTTCACGTGGATTATGATGATACGGATAATTATGTGTAGTCCGGTGAAGCTGTTAAGAGCTTGTTAGGTCAATAGCGTAGTCAAATCGAAAAAAAAAAAATTAAAAAAAGAGGCTAGTATACAATATTTGTCAAAATAGCATTGTAAATAATGAGTTCTTTAAATAATATATGGTATACAAAAATGATCGTTAGGAGTTTTTGGCGGGATCTTGGTCTGTCATGTAGTTTTATTTTTTATTTATAATCTTGTGTTACTTGACTCTATATTGTGTAAAATTGGTGGTGTTTTATGTAATATAGTTTGTTTATTGTGCATAAGTGAGGTGAATGGAAAATAATACCACGGACCATGAGTTCTGAGATGCCACAAGAACTCCAGGAAATGTTCTAGCAAGATGGCCACCCGTCTTGTTAGTTCATTGAATTATATCAAGAAACTTGTAATATCTGTACTCACTTGACAATGGCAGTGGTGGTCTACTAGAAGACTGGTTGCCAAAAATGGTATGGAAGAACTTGTAATACTATCAACTACTCGACAATGGCAGTAATAATCTAAAAGATTGGTTGCCAAAAAAAACAAAAACAATGATCGTTGTTGGTTATTCTTAAGAAATAGAATATACCATCGTGAACTTTTCTGTTGGCATTTTTCAGATAAAGGTTTAGCCGGCGTTGTCACGTACCCGAAAACTCTTTCTTATGACTCCATTAATCATCCGGAATACATTTCTAAATTATAGTGAAGTCTGTATTGAAATCCATTGCGTGGCTTAGAATAACTAAGAGATCACACAGATAGGCACGTAGAGTACTTTGCTAAATAAAATATATAGTTTTGTAATCCAATATAAATCCACAAAACATGGATAAAATAACAAAATAACCTTGTCCGGATATTGAAAAAATGCATTGTCAGTTGCATCTTTGATGCTAAAGCGCTTAATGGCTTTTCATCGAACAAGTAATAAATCACATGAACGTATGTTATATTTCTAAAAACAAATGAAAATACGCCGAGAGATGAAAGTAAAGAGACGGATGAAGTCTTTAAAAAACGTAACGTATAAAGCATATCACTAGGTAAATAGGTTAAAGTGCCCATTTTACGATTTAGCTATAAATTTCTAGATTGGATCGTGGAAGTTTATATTATATTAAGATTAACTCCTTTATTGCTTTACGGGCTTGTACCGGCAGAGCTGAATTATATGGTGTTGTGTAAAATTATGAAAGCGTATGTTAGTATGAAAATATTTACAAGCGCATTAAAATGACTGTTACAAGCATTTATGTCTAGCTTTAGGGAACAATTACAACGATTACAGGTAGAATTTCGTGCAAGTATTTGGTTACTTGGTTCAGCATGGATGGGTCAGCTCGCCCGGGGTATTACTACCCGACCCAGAGAAAACAGATGTGAAGTGCTTGAATTGCGTTTCGTTCGGTCAGAGAGACCGCCGGAGTCCCACCTCACTTCCCCTCACCTCTTCCCCCTCCCACCAAATACAGGCTAACAACGCACTTGCGACTCCCTTGGTGTTGCTGGTATCTATGGACGGTGGTGATCATTTAACATCAGGTGAAAATATACCCTATTTATAAGTTTTTCTTCTTAAATTCAATTTATTTCATGTTCAGTGGACAGAAATCTATTTCTAACCGTTCTGGAATAAGGTGTATAAACCTCATAAAAATTTATTTTAAATTATTCAACACATTTACTACCGTGAACGGTAGGTCAGCGTAGCTCTACCACCAACAAGACTCCAATTACACTATCGCATTTATAATATTCTAGACTTGCGTTCGCATTGCAATCCAGTTTTCAGAGTAATTATCAATTTAGCTAACTTATATATATTCAGTATAGATTTTGTTCTGTGTGATTTTTTTTTATATCTCCTAGGTTTAATATTTTACAACAGTCTCACGTGGTATGAAGGGATCATGCCATGTCTTGGATGGTAATACACCGACTACAGGAATTGGCTCTTAAGTTCTATTGACGGAATTTTGACATTTGTTTTTTTATAGTCCGCTGTAATAAAACAATCTCATATTTGTTATCCATATGGTTGTATGAATATGTATATTTGGTGCAGAATGATAACAAGTTACGAGTTAATATCGTAGAAAATATAGAATAAGAAATGAATGTTAGTTAGTAGTGAACGCTCAAAACAATAGAACAACTGTATTCTTTTTGAAGTTATACTTCTTTGGCGCGTTAGGGAAAAATTATGAGAGTAAATTTTTACGATGCGCACGCACACCGTCACGAAAAACTGACACCTTGAAGTTAGCTATAGTCAACATTTTGTTTCTTTGTATTTGTTGTTTGTATTTCTTTGTAATAAAACTTTAAATGTATTAAATATCCTTTATCTATTGTTAGTGTCGTTTTTTCTACAAACGTAGAATAAGGCGAAAGATACAATTTTTGAAAGGATTTTTATCTCGTTACGACAAGGAAGTATAACTTCTATCGCGTGTACATAAGTACACACATTTTTTTTTAATTTTCAATGCAATCTGAATTATTACCTTGTCATAATTTGTAAATAGAAATTATTAACATTTGTCTAGTTTACTCCGAAATTATATATATTTTTATACAGTTTATAATTAAACAAACACACACGAGCTACTCGAACTCAATGCAAAATTATTAAAATTACATGGACCCAGACCCGCGATGCTACGCCTCGCTAGTTGATACTTTGACTCAAGCACATGACAGCGTATTACGAGCTTGTCAAGTCAAGGGGAGGGTAGTTGGGTATCCGACGCTCTCACTGACCGAACTAAACGCAACAATGCAAGCACGTCTACTTCACGTCGGTTTTCTGTGAGAGGGAGAGGTAGTACCCCGGGCGAGCCAAATCATTCATACTGAAACCAGTAATAGCTTCAGCGTGGCTCTACCACCTACAATGTTCTAATGTAAATCTTTAATATTCAATTGAAACAATACAACTATAAATTCAAGACAAAAGAAGTTTACATCTACCATAAATGTCTATTAAAGATCATAAAATAGGAACGGTCATAAATATAAAATTATTTTGTATAATTAAATGAAATGGATAACTTCAGTAATATCATAGAAATTATGTTTGAAATAATACCAAAGAACCCTACTAAATAATTTTATAACGTTTAAGAAATGTGTCAGATTATTCCCTAAGAAATGTCCATGATTACTCTCGTTCTTAATAATAGTCAACAGATAATGTATATAATGTATGTACAAATTTGTATCAAAACGATGACATATACACGGCATAAAGACATCCAGAAATTGTACATTCTGTTTACGTTCGCGTTCCTAATAAAATATTATAGTAATGCATATTTCGACATCTGCGAATTTAACAGCTTCTATATTTGCACCAACCTATTTACCTAAGCGAGGTTTTAGTTAATTAAGAACGACAAATTTAAAAAACTGTTACGTGCATACCTAATTTTTAATATATGAAGTGGGGCGGTCATTGGCATGGTCGGGTTTATCGGCCACTGTTAGCGACAGACGCGAGCTATGTTAAATAAATCTGCTCTGATAAATACGGTCTTACGTAACGTAAATCACTTATCTGTCTAAATAACTTACATTTTATATTGTCTCCTTTATGTAAACGAACATTAAATAGTCTATAAAAAGTCGGTACCTATAGTCACGACGTTCAATGAAAATATATATTTTTTCGAGTTATGTAGATGTAAAAAAACCAGGAATGTCTATTTTCTTCTATAGAATTATTTATTAAATATTTAGCCTAGAATTAGAAAGAAATTTATGTATAATCTATACATATAATAAAAGGGTAACGGGATGAAATCCATACATTAAATATAGCGTACACGTAGTCAGGGGGACATATAGGGTATCTTTGATTCAGGTAGGTTAGATATACGGTAATGTGAGCAAAGCCGCAGACAAAAGCTAGTTCATTGATAATTATGGGCATTAATCTAAGTTCTTTTATAATTATCTTGTAAGACCGGTGTGTACAAGTGGGAAAAGTGTCATCATCTATTATTTATTCTATCATTTTTCTTGTATTAAACGGTAAAGTGATGTCACTATACCTAATAAACGCCAAAGATAAAATATCCGCAAACTTTTTAGTTCGTCTCAAGATGGAGATTATCTTAAAATTGACTCCGAAATCGCATCGCATTGTTAGAAAAGGGATAGGAGAGAATTAAGCTGAACAACTCTCCAGGACAAATGCCATGATACACAGTGTAAAATAAACTTAGAGTCGTAATATCTCTACACAGCTGAAGAAATCTGATGGACTTAGCAACCGCATGCATCTTTTACAAAACGAACAGCCCGTTTTTTCAACCTGTCTAGGGCATCACTGAGATACAATTTTACGGATGCATTCCAGAGATGATAGATGAGAGATTATAAACACGGCTGAACTTGCTTATAAAAATATTTAGTTAAAGCTGAAATTTCGTGGCACTCTGTTCAGAAATCTGAATTATTTCCTGGATGTCGTGGAAATGAAATTCTCGATGTTAATACCTAGAGTTGAGATCGATGCAAATATTCACACCTAAGATATTAAGGCTGTCACGCATTGCATTTGAAACAGTAAGGAGGAGGAACTATTATTGGGCTGAATACTTACCGCTGTTGATAGAAAAAATGTTTCATACATTTCTCAGTCCATATAAAAGGTTTTTGTTTCATTCATTAATCGTGTAGTTACATTTCAAAACGAGGTAAATCCAATGTTACCGTTCATAATAATTTACGTTATTTTTCAAAATTTTAAAATTTTGTGCAGGTGCACCATAAAAAAGACTAAAAATCTTATGAGCAGCAAAATTTTAACTTCGTTTGTAGTGTATACATATTGGAAATCTTAAAAAAATAATATATTATATGAACGATTAACATTGGATGTAGCTCATTTTTAAATGTAAAGACACACTTATACATGCACCAAATCGGTTTTTGAGAGATCCTTAATAACTATATAGTAAGTACTTTCCTTTTATTTAAAAAAATCCCTAATTATGTGGATTAATTTTCAAAACAACTAACTTTTGGTTATGGCCTCGCTCGTGTTAATGTAGATTTGACCTATCCCTCAGAAATAGTACGTATTTCTCCCGGATAAAAGAGAGCCGGGGTACCCTATGCTCTTTTGTATACTCCTGATGTATGTCAAATTTCATTATGATTGGTTGAGTAGTTGAGGCGTGATAGCGTGACAAACAAACACCTTCATTTTTGCACTTACAACATTAGTTAGGATATATCAAATTTTGTATAGTATAAATAGATAACCAAAATTTTATGCGATCTGTTAAAATACATCAAGTATCAAATAAATCTATTAAACTTTGTGTGGTAATTAAAAAAATTATGTTTTATTTACGAGTTGACTGAATCGAAACTAATTCGTTTAAGAATTCACTTGTTCCTTTATTAAATCTTACCCGAACGCCCTTTGATTGCTTAAGACAAATTTGGGTTGCGGATTTAACAAGAAATCAATTCTTAATCTCTGTTAAGTTTCGTATTCAGTGAAAATTAACTTATCAAAGTTTGTTTACTTTAAGTTTTCAAACTAGATAATTGCCAGTAATTGGTAATGACAGTATATCCGCTAATACTATTATTCTGTCGAGAGTTTATTGAAATATCCTATGAAATTCTTGCCTACACACTTTCTCAAGACCTCCCAAGCACATTTACTTATTAACTTTGTACTGTATATCTGCGAACGAATCGCTGTTCATTTTGTCTATAATTCATATAACCGATTTAATTATATAATCAAGCCGTTACCAGATCAACCGTATTTAGTTGGAATTAGTAAGATTACAATTTATTTTGTGTCTAACCAGAGGTGTAGGCATTTGACATTTTCCGTCAGGATAACCAAATGTAGGTGCCTCGACATCCCACTGCCTTGGGTCGCTGCGTCGCGGCGTCGGGGTCACCAAATGTAGGAGCCTCGGGCTCACTATTGTAGGAGTCTAGACTGACTCGGACAGCGCAATAATAATACTCGGAATGCGTAGAATTTGTTTTGTTTTAACTGTTTATTTTTAACTCCATATATATGATATTTATACAGACAAGCGATCTTAAAATTGTTTGAATGACATATTCTATTTACAATAAATTCAAACGTTTCCAACAATTCAAACGAGTTTCTTTAGATTTAGTGTGTTTATCATTTTGGGCTATTTCATCATTTAACATTAGATAAGATTGTGGTCAGATGTTAAGACCTACGAAATATATATATATATATATGAAAAAAGTGTGTTTGTACTTATGTACACACGTTAGAAGTTATACTTCTTTGGTGTAACAAAGATAAAAATCTTTTCAAAAATTTTATCTTTCGCCCTATTCTACGTTTGTAGAAAAAACGACACTAACAATAGAAAAAAGGTATTTAATACATTGAAAGTTTTCATACAAAGAAATACCAACAACAAATCCAAATAAACAAAATGTTGACTATAGCTAACTTCAGGGTGTCGGTTTTCTGTGACGGTGTGCGCGCGCATCGTAAAAATTTTCTCTCATCATTTTTCCCTAAGCGCGCCAAAAGAAGTATAACTTCAAAAAATATTGTAGTGTAAATATTTTGAACTTTAGATATGTATTTATATATATAAATACAGTTAACGTAGCAGTAGTTTGTCTGTACTTTTCTCCGAATCGGCGGAGTGGATATTGACGAAACTTTCATTGGCGGATAGAGAACTTAACAGATTTTTTTTTCATATTTAGACTAGCTTAGATGTAACTTAACAACCGGTAAAAGAGTAACAGAGGTTAAGATAGTAATAAACAAATTATAATTTGAAAAAAAAGAGGCCGTCATAATTAATGCAGACGGAATACATAGTTCTTACGAAACAACCGAACTCTCGGACGCCAGTTAGCATTATATGATATACTATAATGTATGCCTAAAATATTGAAAAAAAATAATATAATGTTATTACATTTCATTTTTGTAGCAACTCATTTTCGTTAAGCGGTGAAACGAAAACACAATAAATTTTGCAAACACCAAATGTTTTAGGGAACACTCAAATCATATAACGTATCTTTTGAAATCTGTCATGTTCATGCGGCCTAGTATAGTAGTCGCAGGCACGGTGCCAAGAGACATGACTTCCATACGCGTTAGGGCTATCAAAAATGTCTATTTTAAGCAAGTGTTAACTTTAGTACCGATTTGCTTGGAATACGGTCAATTAATATGTGAATATGTGATGTTATATTTTAAACACATTGTTGATTGGCAATTTGCCAAAATAGACTGTGATTGTAACGATTGCACATTACGAAGGTTGCGTAATATATTAATTGCACATGCATTATCTACTATTATAATAATCGAGGTTAATATATTGCTGATATTATTTTTAATAATTTGAAATTTTTTGGTTATTATTTTTATCTTTCTAAGTAATGCAGCATACCACAAAAAGCATAGGAGCAGAAAACTATTTTAGTTTGAGGTACAATTGCCGTTCTTACGTTATAATATAACCATGCATAAGGATAATGGTATACAAATACGAGTAGATTTTGCATTTTGTGATATAATAATAAATTATCCGATAAGAAATATGTATAAGAGTTGTTATGGTATGTGTTGGTACACATATATGTTTCAACAATTCATATATGTATGAATAATTAGCTTAGCTTAGATTAGCTCAGACAGGTCGCGAATGGCATGTATCAAGCAATAGCCCAAGCCGAGGTGTGCCGTGCACCCTCGAACTAGTTGTCAAATAAAATCGGCTGAGTGCCTTAAGCGCTCGCCTTAGTAGTCCGGTGAAGCTGTTAAGACCTTGCTAGGTCGACAGCATAGACAGTTCGAAAAAAAAAAGATATAACAGTACACACAAACATGATCAAGTTAATTCTTACGCGAATTTAAATTTAATTGAATTCATATAAACTAGATTAGGGAATTTTATGTCATGTTTGTCCTGAAAGTTTTGTTTGTTTGAAATTTCAATTCTCAGGTTTTTTGTTAGTGTTCGAATATATATAAGTCGTGTGGTAACCCTAATAGACGGCTGACATAATTGGTCTCATAGTGCGTAACTCGCAAGCGTCGCTCGGTCGCTCCGAGTCGTGAGACGCTCCCATATGTGTGATAAAGAATGTAGACTATCCTCTTTTGTTTCTTTTAACAAACATCATCTGTCGAACATATTGCGACGGGTGAGATGTCTCCGTGTCCGATATTGGTTTACGATTGTTATGCTGAAACACTGTTGGATCGCTTATCCCGATACAATCTTGTCTTTTGTTTATTTGTTTTACTTAAAAATATTCTGGATATAAGTTTTATTTTACTTACATTTGTAATGACGTCAATACTTATGATCCTCGTCAATTAACCTACTGTATATCACTGGTTTTTCTTTTTATCACAAATATTAGTTGGTAAAACATAATTAGTACTTACATTTATTTTGTTCGCGGGTCCGCTGACGTTAATGCAGCTTTGATCTGTTCTTAGGAAGTAGTAGCACTTCTGAGTTAAATCACCCTATAGTCCTTTTCTGTACTTCCGATGTCGTGTATGCAAAGGTCCAGGGTAACTGAAAGCATAACAAAAAAAAACTAGTATTCACTTTTATAATATGTCAGTATCAACGTTTTATAATATATCTAATATATTCATGTTCATTCACTGTACACATTCATTGTATTCACTTTTTGAACATGGTAATCATTATATGATATAATCATTACTGTCATTTAATTACTGTTTGTTTGCGATAAACTCAAAACTTTGTATGTAAAAAACTATTGAACTATTTTCATGTGGTTTACGTTAATATATAGGCTGATTCACGTTGAAGGTTTAGGTATATGATTTATCAAGATTATTTTGTATATTGGTTGAAATATAACAATAATTGTTGGTACTGTCGGAAAAAGTCAAACTGTGAACTTTTGTCGAAATACTTTGAGATATAGCAAAAAAATTGCGATAATAAACGACGCAAACGAATTCGCGGGTATCAGCTAGTGTAATATATAAGTAATATACCATAATTGCTCTTTTTCTATTTTTTTTTTCGAATTCTTACGGACTTTATATTTTCTATTTATATTCATATACCATCATCATCATCATTATCATTAGCCTGTAAGAGACCCACTGCAGGGCCATAAACCTCTCCCCGAAGGAAGGTACGGGCGTAATCACCACGCCAGCCCACGACGTATTGGCGATTTCAAACTCTGAGAAATCCACAGTTCTATATTTTTCACACACAGTAGTACTACAAGAACATTTCTCAGGTTCAGGTTTCCTCACGATATTTTCTTCACCGTCAGCCGATACTGTTACCAATTTAAATTAGTAAATGTACGCGAATTCCGAAATAATCGTTGGTACATGCCGTGGTTCGAACCTGCGAACACCGAAATAATATACCACCGGTCAAACCACCAGGCCACAACGACTTTTTTTTTTTAACTTTATTTTTGGCAATCAATCTTTTAGATTATTACCGCCATTGTCAAGTAGTTAATATTATTTCAAGTTCTTCCATTCCATTTTGGCAACCAGTCTTCTAGTAGACCATCACTGCCATTGTCAAGTGAGTATCGATATTACAAGTTTCTTGATATAATTTCAATGAACTAACAAGATGGTGGTCAACTTGTTAGAACTTTCCATGGAATTTTTGTGGCATCTCAGAATTCATGGTCCGTGGTATTATTTTCCATTCACTTCACTTATGCACAATAAACAAACTATATTACATAAAACACCACCAATTTTACACAAT
This sequence comes from Antheraea pernyi, assembly GCA_015888305.1. NCBI lineage: Eukaryota > Metazoa > Arthropoda > Insecta > Lepidoptera > Saturniidae > Antheraea > Antheraea pernyi. The sequence continues at coordinate 1,101,262 of MU158771.1, read as the reverse complement.
ATAGAGTCAAGTAACAGAAGATTATGAATAAAAAATAAAATACACTACATGACAGACCGAGATCCCGCCAAAAACTCCCCACCACGACTTATTCATTCATAGATAATATAGATATAAATATAGATATTTATATTTTCATAACGAAAACAGTACAAAGTATTGTGATCAAACGTTATATTGTATAAAGAAAAAAAAATAACAAGGATAATTAGCATTACTTATGATAAATTCATACCAGATAATTGATAATCAAATTAAATTAACAAATCAAATTAAAAAAAGATGTTTGGTTGCTATGTGCTAACTGCTAACAAATACAATTTAAAACAAAAGTAATACCAAGAGAAGTGTTTAGTAGCCATGTTGGTGCCTTTTAACCAGATAACACGTAATCTACAAAGCATCTTTTTTAGTATTATTTTGTTTAAAAAAACTAGTTAGTCACCTTTAGCGTAATCAACCGAATTTATGGTACTGCAAATAGTCTGAGTTAGATTAATCATAGCAAACAGTCATTATATCCTACAAAAAATAATATACAGAGGGATATCTCAGGGAATTGTGTATTTAATATAAAGGCTTTAGTCGTAGTACAAAATAGAGCATTTTGACGCGAATAAGGCTTAACAAACAGGCTTCCATTAGACCAAAGACTGATTAGTTGCCAGTGTTTTGTTTATATAAATACGTCGCTACGGTACTGTTTATTTACGTAAACAAACATTTTGGGACAAGAAATATTTTTAATTGAGTTGTCTATATTACAGTGTTTCTGGCCTTAATTCCACTCTATGTTTATTCTAGCAAGGGAAAGGGAAATATTTATGTACTTCTTCATTAACATATTGAACTTATTTCATGTTATCTAATTGAGGACTCAATACTTAAAATAATCAGTTAATAGTAAAATAAGACCACTTCTGTAATTTAGTATGTACTGTTGGTTCGGGCCGACGTTATCCCGCGCTGATAATAAAAAAACCTTGACAAATTATATACTAAAATCTTCCTCATGAATCGCTTTATCTATTGATGCAAAACGGCATGAAAATCTGTTCAGTGGCTTTTGAGTTTACCGTGAACAGACAGACAGACGTGGCAGAGAATTTTGTTTTATACTATGAAATGATTTTAAAATAGATATGACACGATAAATTTGAAGTATAGTCGGCGCCAAATTTTTTGACCGCTCTAAATAAATAATAGATGCGCAGAACATAAATTTATTAAGTATAATTATATATTACTAGTGGGCGCCCACTGGTCGACATTCGACCATAGTTCATTAATTTTTTAAAGTTTTAACTTTATTAGAGTTCTATTGTCAATTTACTTCTATAATCAAAGGTTTTTATCATGGTTATTCAGTTATTATAATAATAGTTGTATGTTATAATATCATTGTTGAATGTAGAATGAAAAAGGGTAATTGGAAAATAGGAGTAAAATAATACATACAGTCGAGCATAGCAACCTACTTCACACACCTTTTTTGAAGTCCTTTATTGACAGATGTCCAAATGTCTTTTTTATGTAAATGTGTGTATATGTTGTGTAAAATTGAAGCAGTAGTGTGAGTAATGCATATTTTAATTGATTTAATGTACTTCTAATGCATTTTATATAAAATAAATAGCTTTCTGCACTTCTCCTCCATATAAACTTTAACTATGCCAAGTTTCACGTTCATCCGTTCACGCAATTCCTTTAAAAAGGGATACAAAGTTTGGGCTTTACGTATTAATATATATGATATTTATAACATTAAGACATGTAAACGATAAACGATTGCCAAATTTTGATTCCCATACTAATACTTTGACATTTTTGTACTAATTGCAAAACTCATCCGTAGCGTCCTAAAGAAACATAGGGCCTGGCGTGGCAGTTAAAGCGTTAATTTACTGGCATAGTATACCAATATACTAAAATTATTTTCTATATGTAGGTATGTATAATTTTCATGGATTCTTTGCGTTAATAACATTAGGTACTACTTCTACATTTATTGTCTTAGTACCTATGCTATTCGAAAACAAAGTGGACCCATTAATTTTGAAGGAACCCCCGTAGGGAACGTTGCCGACGCGACGTGACGTTGTGAACGAACCTGTTTCCATAATCGTTATAGCGATGATTTTCTTTTCTATTTCTCTATCGATATCTTTATTCTATTGTTATATCAGTAATTAATATGTCGTTCTTTCACGTACACGTCGCGGAAGTAGAATCAAATGGTTCTTCGTTGCACTGAGACGTAGCAGTGGCAAATCAGTTCTAAATGGAAGAGCAAAATAACGTCCACTCTAACATCTAATAATGCATTTCCACATAGTACCGCCTTTATCAAACTGTCAATATATGTTTAATAAACAAATTAGTATATATATTTTTATGGTTGTAATAAATTCTACGCATAAGCGACAGAGTTATTGTATACTTCTGGAAATAAAATATTTTTAATGGAATAATGATTTTTTTTTATGTCAAAAGGAGGCAAAGGAACATGTGGGTCATCTGGGCGCGCCGACCCATTCATGTTGAAACTAGTGATAGCTACAGCGCGATTCTACCACCTTCGAAAACAATACAAACTAAGTATCCTTGCAGCGGAGGCAATAGGTAATAATTTATGACACGAATGCTAGATAGTCCATGCAACTTTTTAGTGTTAATAGAGTTTATGTTTTTCCTATAAATATTCATTTTTTGTAAATAACAGATAAACTGTCTTATCTCGGTCCTATAAGTAAAACTACGATGTTTTTCATGTTACTGTAGCAAATAACACAACTTACGAATCCTGTAACATTAAAGACTTTACATGCATGTTTTTATTTTCGAACTGACTAACGCTGTTGGCCTGTATTTACAGTTTCACTGGACCAAAGAAAAAATGCATGTTGTCGGTTAATTTACTATGATAAATTCGTTAAGCTGAATAAGTAGAATTATCAATAAATAAGTTAAAAAAACAACCGAACTGCAAAAAGACTTTATTTATCTAAATCATATTTATGAATAAGTTGAGCTTCAATGCAATTCACTCAAAAAGATTTTTGATTTATAGCCATGCCTCTCCCACAATTAAAACAACTTTTATGTAACCTCAAATGCTAAAATGAATAGACCGTTTAGGGCTACAGAGATTCCAAAAGAAATAAATACATTCGAAAAACATGCCGATAGGTAAAAACATTATTTTCACTAATAGTATACGACTACATTAATTAAAAATTAAACTATTTATTATCAGAATTTCTCTAGAAAAACTTATGTTTTTTGAAGGTACACGCTGTAGCCATTACCAGTTTCAGCATGAATGGGTCGGTTCGCCCGGGGAAGTACTACACTCCCACAACACCGACGTGAAGTAAGAGTGCTTGCATTGTTGCGTTCCTTTCGGTCAATCAGAGCGCCGGGGGCCCACCTCCTTTCCCCTTTCACCTTTCCCTAACCCTCCCCAATACACAGGCTGGCAACGCACTTGCGACTCTCCTGGTGTTGCTAGTGTCTATGGACGGTGGTGATCACTTAACATCAGGAGAACCCCCTGTTCGTTTGTCTCCTTTTGACATCAAGAAAAAAAAATGTTTGAAAACATTGTTATAATCACTATCACGTTCAAAATAATATGTTTGGAAAAATCTCGACAATAACAAAATACAATGTAGTTCATACCAGAAAGGTATTTCCGCCATTCTGCTATTTTCCACCTTTAAAATCCCCTGTGTCCAGTCCCAAATCCGCTCATCTACCGGGGATCCCATGAAAGTCCTTTATAGTTTATTTTATCGCATTATGTATATTATATACGAGTATTATCATGGTCCAACGTTATCTTACTATAGCAATTTTAGTTTAGGGTACATTTTATGATAGTTTTCTATCTGTAGTGCATTGTACCCAACTGAAGTTAACAATGAGGAATACATTCCAACAGGAATGGCGACGTAGTAACTTTTATAAATAATACTTTGTGTACCGTAGTTGAGTAATGTTTTACGAATATTTGTATACATGCATATATTAAGTTAGTTAAAAGGTTTTTTTTTTACTTTATTTTTAGCAACTAGTCTTCTAGTAGACTATTACTGCCACTATCAAGCGAGTATCGATATTACATGTTTCTTCATATAATTTCAATGAACTGACAAGATGGTGGCCATCTTGTTAGAATTTGCCATGGAGTTTTGTGGCATCTCAGTTCCGTGGTATTATTTTCCATTCACTTCACTTATGCGCAATAAACAAACTATATTACATACTACACCACCAATATAGAGTCAAATAACACGAGATTATGAATAAAATATAAAATCCACAACATAACAGACCAAAATCCCGCCAAAAATCAGTTAATAGGTTATTGATGAATTTTCAAGTACGAGGTATTGTTAGCTTCCCGCATCGTGTGAATGACGTAAATTACATATGATTTAAGAATGACGTCTGCTGTAAACCGAAAAAGAGATGATGTGTAGTGTGGTTTTTTATTATTGAATATTTATCCTTTCTTATTTCTTCATAAAACGGTTATGAGCTACCGTTTTATGCGACTATAATATTTGCTCAAAATATTATATTTATTCTTATTTATCAAGAGCTAAATCTGTACAGCCATGGCCTTTTCGACTATTACCTGATATATATTGAAGTTTTGCAGAAACCAAATCCACCATAAATGCGGCATATAACGTTTATTTTTTTCCAATTTTGTTGGTTTCGCACAAAGATATTAGGAATTAGCAATATGAAGGGAGAGAAGGGTGATCGCAATTTGATAAGAGTCATTTCTCTTTCCCTTGATCCCTTGACACGTTGGACGTATAATGTGGATACGATTGGCAGCTTTAAAGACTGAAAATGTTTAGAAAAAAATTAAACTGCCGCAATAAAAGAATCAGTATACGGAAAGAGTAGACTGCGAGAAGTCGTGTACAATAACCTAGGCCTAATAGTATAATTATTAACAACTAAGAAGAAATAACAAAAAAAATTTGCTTTTCATAAACTGTGTATAATATAATACGTATAAATTTCGAATTCACTGTACCATTAATACGGCGGTATTTAGGGGAAATTTAAATTAAAAGCGTTTCTTGGCCTTTAAGTCATTTTATATAAGATCAAAGATTACATTGAGGATAAAGATATAAAGGTAGCTCCGTTCTACTTTGTGACCTATATTAGTTAGTGCCTTATAAAATATTATTATTTCATCATTTGTTATTTATACTCACCTTTGATTTTACGCGCCCTTAATCCGTTCAGCCCCGCACTACGCCAAAAGGCCCACTCACAACACTATTATTTTGTTCTATATTGGCGTACTTATTAACATATACTTTATATGCCAATTGTCGCTCCGTTAGTGAATATAACTTGATATTAGATAACATAAAACTTTCTAGAATAAACCCATATACCCATTATATGAATAAAAATCAATTGCCGAATCTATGTACTCGTACATGCACTACTTCAGAACGGCTGCGTCTACTTGGTTAATTTTTTTATTGTGTTAGTAATTTGTGGTAGTAATTATAACAACATTTCAAAAAACAATCCGTTATATCGAATGTGCAAGTATTATAATGTATTCTGTGTACACAAAAACATATTTAATGACAGTCTAAAAAGCTTTAAGATACAAATTGTAACTGAAACATAGACGTAGGACAGTACTGTATAACTGAGATTTACTTTATCATCACACTAGGCTAACTGTGGTTATTGCTAATATTGGTAATGTTGTTTACAATTTATAATTGGATTGCAGATTTATAATGTCATAGTAGTTTGTTACCCATATCAATTTCAATATGTTTCTTTTTGTAATTTTGTAAAAATAAATAAATAAAATAAAAATTGTCAGGAAAAGGTTTATATGAAATAAAATATTATAGAACACTTATGAAAAAGTGAAAAATTGGGGTTAAAAAAATTTACACATAAAAAAGTGAATGAGATAGAAGACAATAGGGAGATCATAAAAATTCACATTTCTCAAATTGATGTTTAATTTTTTTTTATATCATAGGAGGCAAACGGACAGGTAGGTCATCTGATGTGAAGTGATCACCACCATCCGTAGACACTTGCAACACCAGGGCGTTGCCAGCTTGTTTTGGGGGGGTGAATGGGAAAGGAGGTGGGCCTCCAGCGCTCTTATTGACCGAACGAAACGCAACAATGCAAGTTACTTGACGTGGGTGTTTCTGTGAGAGGGAGTACCGGGGACGAGTCAACCCATTCATGCTGAAACCAGTAATAGCTTCAGCGTGACTCTATCACCTACATAATAGTTGAATTGCCAATTTGATTCGTTATATGGTAGTTCTGTAAAGGAAAAATTTGGTCGCATTTTCATTGTTACTAAAAGAGCAGCTAAAAGACTATAAATGTAAGAAGATTTGTATACATATCCTTCTGGTAACTCTAAAGATTAATGCCTTTAAACAAATAAAAAGACAAACAATCTCAACACTTTTATAATATTAGAATTTATGTTACAAGCTACGCAATCTAGGTACAGGGAGTTTTTTAGTGCTTGCTCCGGAGAAAAATTGTGAAGTACTATAAAGATGAATCCGTATTTGACAGCAAAAAATTGCGGGCGTTCGTCTTTGAAGCCAAGACTCATTTTAGGTTATTGAACCATTGAAGTAGCTACTATAAAGATCAGGTCAAGTATATCAAATACATTTTACATATTATATTGCATCTGAGTGCTGAGCGACGATAGAGACGGATACGAGAAAACTATATGTGGCAGAACGAAAGGTGGATGTGTGGTGTAACTAGAATGGCTAAGATTAAGAATGAATATACCAAAGTTTGAAAATAGCACCAGTGACAGAGAAGTAATAAGTCAGTATGCTATAGGCTTACTAACTAGAAAACTTTTGAGTATGATGGTGGATGGATAGGAGAAGAGGAAGACCGAAAAAGGTATGGATGGGTTGTGTGAAAAATGATATGTGTGTAAAAGGTGTGAATACTGAGATGACGTCTGGTAGGCGATAGTAGATAAATAAGGTAACCATGTTGTGCCGACCCTATTTAGGTGGAATAAGGGTAAGAAGATGAGAAGGGTGGTGTACTATAAAAAACTCCCTAATCGTGCTTCGAACTGGCATAATGAAGGTTTCGTACGACTATACTGTATACTTGTGCTATGCGTTTTAAAGAAGTTTCACTTCTTCCGTGTGTACACACTGATGCACTCATTTTTTTTAAATTTATTTCGGGATCTTTTTTCGGGATCACAGTTGGTCGGTTTTTATTATAGTAGAACCTTTATAAGTCCAATTAAAAGGGACATGCAAAAAAATTCGAGTATGAAGTTTTCGACTTATGAAGGATTTCGGCTTAGGCGGATTTTATTAGGAAATATTCGAAATGTAGAGGTCAAGATTTATTCTTACTCATATTGAATTAGCATTATTGGGAAATCCTTGAAGTTGCGACTTATTGAGGGTGGAAATTTAAAGTAAAGGCGGTTTTAGTCCTCGTATGGAAAGGTTGGGATTTTTTTACGAGTTGTAAAAGTTTTCGGCATTTTGACGTTCGAATTAAAGAGGTTCTACTATATATGTTATACTACTTTAAAATTTAATACACTAGCACCTATTTTGCAGCTTATATCTAATGCCTTTTTAGAAATAAATAAGACAAAAAAAAACATTAAAATATAACACCTGTTTTATACAGGGACGTGCTTAGTATTTTTAGTGGCAAAAGTACACGCAGATCACCCGATGGTAAGTTATCACCACCATACATGGACACCTACGACATGAAAGCACAGATGTGTTGCCGGCTCTTGAGAAAGAAGTAGGATCGTCTCGTGAAATTTAAATTATTTCATTGATTTATGTTTTGCCTTATGATTCAATAAGATAGACTATGAACAAACGCGTGTATTCACGTAATAAAAATGGTAAACTCTGTTTCGGTTTAGTTCAATCCAACACCAAATGGTTTTATGTATTTATAAGGAATCCGATACGAGGCGCCACACAGCCTGCCGCATTATCTGTGTACACGACCTCAATCTCGCGCTGTTTTATGGTGTTTTAAAATGTATTTTTATTCTCTACAATGAAAACTGGAATGGTAACATGTTTCAGTAAAGAAAATGGACCGTTTTCTTACGAGCTTTATAAGGGAATTAAAATTTATATAGTTGCTATCATTTACTTCTATATTACAGTAATAATAATACACACACACAGTACATACTGTATGTTTCTTAGTAGTAATGTGCATTTTAAACTTGATATTTTTATTTGTGTTCCTTTGGCCTGTAAAAAATATATCAATCAAAAACACTTTACACAATTTAGGCCCTCAGAAGGCACTTATGAACGTCAAAACTACCGGTTCGGAAAACATCTCAGTTATCGAGAAGAACTGGCTAGAAACTCGATCTGGTTTATCTTTTTAGCACAATACTAGATAAACCCGCAGCTCCGCACGCGTTTTTAGAAAACTATATTAAAGAAATATAAAAATGCGAGACCATACACAATTATAGAAACGCTCTTTAAAAACAATTGTAAATATGACACGCACGTCACTTACAGTAACATGTAACGTATACATTAGATATATAAATACTAACTGTGTGTGAAATGAGGTTTATCATCAGCAACATATTTGAAACCTTAATCCACCATATAACTATCTCAGTGCTCACTTATACAGTATAAGGAACTAATGAAACAATGACTTAAAGATATTATTATAATGATATAATATGCCCATATTGTCGATAAGTACCTAATACGTTTATGACCTAATATCTTATTAGAAATACCCTTCTATCTTCAAAATTACTATAAATAATTATAATGTTGAACTGAGAACAATGAATGAACTGACGTCTTGATATCTTGCATAAATAGTAGTTATAATATTCGTCCAATAGGACAGGCGAAGGAATTAATCCATACTGCCAATTCTGAAGTTGTCAATATAGGTAGTTCTTATGTATTCTTTAAAGGCCTAATCGCCAAATCTTCTATAGTTCTTATGTATTCTTTAGTCAGTTTTATTGTCAAGTTAATGTAAAGGCATACGCGCCAAATCTTTTCTATGTCCAAATTAATGTAAAGGCAGAAACGCCAAATCTTCTATAATATATTCTTTTATCCATCTTTTTTATCTTAATTTATTTGTTAATAGTAGCGTACTATGTTCCAGAGAGTTTGTTGATTTCCATTGTCGAGTAATTAATTCAATATTCTAACAAGATGGTGGCTCCCTTGTTAGAACTTTCCATGGAGTTTTTGTGGCATCTCAGAATTCATGGTCCGTGGTATTATTTTCTATTCACTTCACTTATGCACAATAAACAAACTATATTACATAAAACACCACCAATTTTACACAATATAGAGTCAAGTAACACAAGATTATGAATAAAAAATAAAATCCACTACATGACAGACTAAGATCCCGCCAAAAACTCCTTGCATAAATATAAATTAAGATATGAAACTTTATATCGGCCTAAGCAGTTTTTAGTATTCGACAATTTAAATAGTGCTCATTGAACTCGATACAATATTTTTATGTATTACTATGGTTATTGAGTTGTGTAGACGAAAGCGCGGTAATTAAAACAAACATGGCCGCCAAAATGTCGGAAAAGACAATATACTTCAATTACATATACACATATATGAATTTCAATTATTTTTATTCTTAGAGTTCAGTACAACGCACGTCTTACGTACATGTTTACAGTGAACAACATATTTTTTGCTAAATTTCATGCGGACGAAATCCCAGGTAACAGCTAATCTAAATTAAAATAAACTAAATTACTTCTTATAATGTCCGCTATCCACTTATAATCGGTCCAACCGTTTTGGAAACAGCACTGCTGGCAAAGCCGCGGCTAATAGCTACTCTAATTTAAAGTAACTTAGGTAACCCGCGTTAATTTCATCTATCTACCAGTAAAATTCCTGTCAAAATTGGTCCAGCCGTTTCGGAGATTACCCGGAACAAACAGACAGACCGATAAAAAATTAAAAAAATGCATTTTTATTATCAGTAGCGTGTATACTTTCATACCCAGTCAGTTACTTATTTTTATTTTGATATTACATACAGACACTTCATTTTTATTATATGTATAGATTTAGTTACACGTAACAATCGTTTTTAGTGGATGCACAGAGATGAGTCGATGCCCGGCATCACCTTTGTTCACATATTGATCCACTCTATTATAACATAGTGACACAAAACTCGTATTTTGACACCAAAAACAAAAATTTTGAGATATATAAATGTTAATGTATCTTCGAATTTTCTTTATATATGTTTTTCAAATTACGATTTTAAAATTAACAATTACTTTCTTCTGTTATATGTATGTTATGTTCACTTATTGGCAGATCGGACGGATCGGCATAACAAATACGTCAATATTAAGAGGTACATAACTACAAGCGTAGATTTCATAGAATCCTAACTAATAATATAAATACGAAGTGAGTTTGTTTGCTTGTTACGCTTTCACGTCTTAATTACTTAACCCATCATAATGAAATTTTGCACACACGTTGCTAGGAATACCATAAAGAGTGTAGAGTACCTTTCAATCAGAGATATATATTTCTTTATAGAATCTATATTAATGTGAGCGAAGTCGCGAGCATTAACTAGAAAGTTCTATAGAACCTAATCTATTAATTATATGTTATCAGTTTCACAATATTTTAATGCGTATCATTATTTTGATTTATTGGACACTTTTTGGGGCATTATCCTGTGTTAATCGGTTTTATTGCGGTGGAAAGATCAAATAACAATATTTACAACCGCAATTTACGTGTCCGTGGATAGCGTAAGGTTTTTGATGATAAGGAAGGCGTTATAAAAGCCTTTTTTGATTATACTAAGCGTTATACTGTATACACAGTGAAAAGTTTGTAATATAATATTATAGCTATTGCAGTAAGCATTATTTTTATGATTGGCTATGGAAATATCATAAGAAGGGAAGTAATAAATAATTGGAAATTTAGACGGATATCGGAGTAGAGGAAGACCGAAGAAGGTATGGACGAACTGTATAAAGAATGTAACGTATATTAAAATTATGACTGCTGAATAGACAGCAGATAAAGGAGATTGAAAGAGAAAATCATCTGTCGACCCATTTAAGTGGTATGAGATGATAATAATATATTTTTTCTTTTATATCATAGAAGGCAAACGAACAGATCTTAAGCGATCACCACCGTCCATAGACACTTGCAACACCAAAGGAGTCGCAAGTGCGTTGTCATCCTGTATTTGGGGGAAGAGAAAGGGAAGGGGGAGAGGAGACGGAAAAGGAGGTGGGATATCGGCGTTCTCTCTGACCGAACAAAACGCAAAAATGTAAGCACTGTTACTTCACGTCGATTTTCTGTGAGTCGTGTGGTACTACTCCGGGCGAGCCGACCCATTCATGCTGAAACCGGTAGTAGCATCAGGGTAGCTCTACCGCCTACAAAAACATAATAACATTAACGAAGCAAATAGTCCACTAAAATTAGAAGAAAAATAGGTAAAAATATTACAATGAATAAATTCTATTCCATCACATTTATTATTTATTATTCTTGTAAAAATAAACATAAATGTGTTTAAATAGGTGAGCCAACCATCTTCATAAACGACTATATTTTTTTGGGTAAAAAACGAAAAAAAATCGATCCAGTTACATAATAATTCAACATTAACACGTATATTGTGACGGTTAGATGTGATTCCCATGTTCGTGAATGAATGATTTCAGAAGCTTTTAAAAAGCTGACATATTAAGTCGAGTTGCGGCTTCAATTTTGCCGTTGCCTTACCGTAAGTAAACATTTGTATCAAATACTTCTTATAATATTTACTGTATATGTCGTAAGCTACTTTCAACCGCAATACAATAGCCACTGTGAAATTACTGATGTATCCATATCGATCCAGTATATTTCCTAAATTACTAGTTTGAGATACATTATCTCCACTATAGTAGAATTAGACCTTGTGCAATGTTCGATTATGGGAAGTTTATATATATATGCGATATGTATATGCTTTTTTTAATGTCCGCCGGCACAAGACATTTCACGATAGTCCTCAGATATAGCAAACTCATTATAACTCGTCTCGAAACCACAGGACTTTAGAGACTAGAAATACATAGGTATAGTATGCAGTGGTCACTGAATATCACGTGGACTTGTTGCTTGGTTGTTGCTTGTCTATACATACTAGTGGGCGCCCAGTGGTCGACATTCGACCATAATTCATTGATTTTTTTAAACTTTGAACTTTATTAGGGTTCTTTTGTCAACTTAATTCTATAATCAAAGGTTTTTATCATGGTTACTCAGTTATATAATAATAGTTGTATGTTATAATATCATTGTTGTAGTAGTCCGGTGAAGCTGTTAAGACCTTGCTTGGTCAATAGCGTAGTCAGTTCGAAAAAAAAAAAAAAACATTGTTGAATGTCGAATGAAAAAGGGTAATAGGAACGTAAGTGTAAAATAATACATGCAGTCGAGCATAGCAACCTCCTTCACAACTTTTTTTGAAGTCCTTTATTGACAGATGTAAAAATGTCTTTTTTATTTACATGTGTGTATATATTGTGTAAAATTGAAGCAGTAGTGTGAGTAATGCATATTTTAATTAATTTAATCTACTTCTACTACCTTTTATATAAAATAAATAGCTTTCTGCACTTCTCCTCCATATAAACTTTAACTATGCCAAGTTTCACGTTCATCCGTTCACGCAATTCCTTTAAAAAGGGATACAAAGTTTGGGCTTCACTTATTAATATATATGATAACAAGAATATAAATTTAACGTGTCTGAATTTTTCGATTTTTAAGAAAAAATTGTTGCAGGTGTCTAGAAATAAGTAATAGAATACATTTCAATCATTTTTTAACATGTCTGTCTATCTGTTCGTCTGTTTGTATGAACGTGCATCACTGCTAAAATTCTGGGTTCACAACAAAATCATTAAGCATATCCTCGAGAGTAACATAGTCTGTGTTTCATTAAGAACGGTCCAGTCTATCAAAAGTTATTGTCATTTTCATGAAGGCTCGAGTTAAGTACGAGAGAAGAGTAGTAATATTCTATACTAACATTATAAAAATGGAGGATTTGTTTGTATGCTTGAACGCACTAATCTCAGGAACTACTGATCTGATTTGAAAAAAATATTTTAGTGTTAGATAGCTCATTTATCGAGAAAAGCTATAAACTATACATCATCACGCTAATACCAATAGAAGCGGAACTCCAATGAAGAATGTTTCAAAATCAGGTATTTTTCCTTTTGAGAGCTTATGTTGCATGTTAGCTTTAGCCCAAAGTAGCTATTCCACGCGGACGAAGTCGCGAGCAAAAGCAAGTTATTAATATATTTCCCTTTTAATAGAAAGAGTATAAGGCTCACATGTAATAGTTCTGTATACGTAAAAATAACTATAATAACATATTTGAATTGGGTTTCATTTAACCGTCGCAATTGTTTATTATAAATCCAATTATTTTGGCATTCACATATTTACAATTACATGCTAGTGATAAGCGTATGTTCTTATGTTTTCTGCATTTCCTAATTCCTGCAAATTTTACACGGTATAAAATATTTATCAAACATTCATTAAAACCAATTAGCATTAAGTAGTTACTGCAGCCTACGTCTCTTTACATTTTTTTTATGTCATAGGTGGCAATCGAACAGGTGGGTCACCTGCTGTTAGTGATCACCACCGTCCATGAACACTAACAACACCAGAGGAGTCGCAACTATGTTGCCACCCTTTGGGGGGAAGGGTTAGGGGAGGGAGAGGGAGAGGAGAGGGCAGGGGAGGTGGCCCTCCAGCGCTCTCACTGACCGAACGAAACGCAACAATGCAATCACGGTTTTCTATGAGAGGGTGGTACTACCCCGGGCGAGCCGATCCATTCATGCTGAAACCAGTAATAGTTTCAGCGTGGCTCTACCACTCTCTCACATGTTACAACCATCGTAAAAATGATCACATTCCTAAGTGATGCCCCTCAATATTAGGTTGCAATCCTTTAGAATGTCTCGCCAATAAATTAACAACTATGCCCTTCATTTCTTAATACTGCAGCGCGAAGAATACTTTATCTTTGGTTTAGAAATACATTTGATAATGGCCTACTCGCTCTGAAATCTTCAGCAGGTTCTACCACTCTGTACTTATTCAGATCATCTTTATAACAAAATCAAAATCTGTTATGGTATAGTTCCATACATAATTTTCGCAATATATTACCTTTCGATAGAGTAACGAATTATCGCGATAAATCAATGTTTACTGCGGCACTCTCATCTTTACTATCCAAAACAAGTGATTAAGGTCATCATATATTGTCATTACGTAAAAGCTTAACCTGAATTTCATGTTAACAATCTACTTACTTTGGTATATTGCTCCCAATGATTCACATATATGTTCGAAAAAATAATTGAACTTACGAAATCTGCTGAAATGCATACATAAACTCAAAAACGGTTGAAATTGTTTTTGGTTGAGCTCCTTAGACGATTGTCGCTTTTATTATTTTTCTTCGAATAAAGGCAAAATACACTGGTTGACCTCTAAACTTGGAAAATAATTGTATAGAGGTCGATATTGTATCCAATTTTTATTGCTGTATTCATTTTGTTTAACATTTTGTGTATTAACTTTTAGAATATTGGATCGTATTCTATGATTTTTTATTAATTAATGCGAAAGTTGTCTCAAATAATACATGAGAGTAACCACTAACATTAACTGAACCTTTTCTTTGAACTGAAGCTTTTCTTATTCCGCGCTGTGAACGACAGATTACAGAAATTATTTAGACAAGAAGTGCCTTAACCGTATCGTAAAGTTGTAGAATAGCTTGTTTCTTCCTCTACCATAGGTCCTTTAAACATGATGTAACATTTATTTAGATTGATATGACAATGGCAAATGTGTTTTGCATTAGATACATTGCAGTAAATTTACTATACAATTATAAAACACCCAATTTATTGCTAGCTTTTACTCGCGGCTTCACTCGAATTAATGTAAATCTGATCTGTTTCTCGGGCACTGTACTTTTCCCAGGATAAAAGGCTTTTTATATCCTTTTTGTACCTCTGACCACGTATATACAAAATTTATTCCGAGTGGTTAAATAGCAAAGGCGTCAAAGCGTAACAAACAAGTTCAGATTCGCATGTGTAATACTAGTAAGGATTTAAGGAACTTCCAGATCAAATTCGATATCTAACAAACGTTCATAACTAAGAGAGCTGTTAATGACCAAAGTTGTAACCCAAGATCTTAAAACTTCCTAAACTATGTCTCATGTAGGAATACTTGTTGTGCTGAATATCACAAACTACACCTTAATAGTGACTGTAGTAAGTGGAAATATGCTTAGACAAAAACAATATTTCTCCCCTCTTTATATATGACACTATAAAACTTTCAAAGAACTGTAACAAAGACGTAAAACTTGCGAAACCACATCGTTATGATGACGCTGTCAACGATTGTAAAAACAAACGTTAAATTTAATATTGTTAGCACGTCCAGACGGTGACAAATCTAGGTCACGCCATGCCATCTAGGACATGTCTGTATTAATAGTCGGCACATTCTCGCTTGAGAGTCGACGCGCCGCATCCTCCCTGACCCGTCTCGGTGTTATTTGTTATGGAACCATTAGGAAATTGAGTGGATTCCAGATCAGGCTCTCGAATCACCCACTATAATGTGCTTTTTATGGCCACTTCATCATTTTCATGTATTGCCCGAATAAATTGCGCCTAGCGGTACACGTTCCACCGATGTCTTATTAAGTTCTGGTCCTTATATTATACGGTGAAATTTGGTTCCATCCCTTACGTAATAATAGGGGTAATTTCCCTGAGTGGTATTTAATTTGTTTCATTGTCTTCTGAAGGAATAATAAGCTTATATTCTGATACCTTATTGTGATAAATGATACTAAACATTACATTTCAAAGAGTGGCATTATGAACGAATTGAAAGCACGATTGTAATCAGTATAATTTCAATTTATAAGTCTTTTTGTATCTATAGAAATATCATATAACTAGCTACCTGTCCCGTCTTTGCCTGTGTGCAATATAATAAATATCGTAAATGATTCAAATCCATTTTTGTCGCTTTGATATTTACAGTTCATTAAAGTCATATAAACTATGTAAGCATCTACACACATCATCTTCATCCATCTTAGGTACCCTTATCCCACCTAAGTAGGCTCGGCAGTTGATGCTTTCTTTGTCCACTCTCCCCTATCAGATGTTATCTCAGTGTTCACACCTTTTATACACATATCATTTTTACACAATCTATCCATATCTTTAGCTACTTCTATATCCGTCCACCCTCCTCATACTTTAAGCGTTTCTAGTTACATAGCTTTCGTCTCCTCTCATGACATGCTTATTTAATTATTTATTCCATACCAGGCTAACTACTCAATTTCTCTGTCACTAATGCTACTTTGAAATTCTTTGATAAACTCATTCTTAATCTTGTCCATTCTAGCTATACCACATGCCTATCTGAACACAATATAAATATAACTAAACATAATATACATATATTATAAATATAAAGCCTTCCGGATATATTATTTCATTACATAGTATAAAACTAAGTCCCCTACCGCGTCTGTCTGTCTGTCTGTTCGCGATAAACTCGAAAACTACTGAACGGATTTTCTTGCAGTTTTCACCAGTAGATAAAGTGATTCATGGGGAAGGTTTAGATATTGACTTTGACAGGGTTTTAAGTAAATTGGTTGAAATATAACGATAACTGTTGGAAATTTCGGAAAATGTCAAGTCACCTGGGAGTTTTCATCGAAAACGCTGCATAATCCTTTGGTATATAATTTGTCAAAGATTTTTTTGTAATCAGAGCGGGATAACATCCGACGGGCCCGCTAGTATATGATAAAATCCATTCCGTAGTTTAGAAGAACTAAGGTAAAACAGACAAAAGTGGTAAGATATTGTTATATAATATACTAGCAGATTTCCACACGCTTCGTTGAGCATAAAAATGACAGGGGATAAATCGAATTCAGAAAACAATAGTCTAGACGCATCTACGAATAATTTTGCTTCAAATGGTCAAAGTTTTATGCCAATATGTTGTGTAGTTTTGGAGTGATTTATCCTCAAAGGGACTGTATTCTTATTATACATATGTATATATTAAGGGCCCGTCATCTCCATTAATCTGCAGTTACCTTAATCAAAATTGTTATAAATACACTAGTGACTATATTACATACACCAAATACTATATATATATATATATATATGTAGCATAGTTAGCATCTCCAAAACAATGTAGTTCTATACTTCATGTTCATGACGTAAAGGAAAACCATCCGTTACACATGTAAACACTCTAAAACACCAATATAATTTTTGAAACGGCCAATACATTTATTATAATAAACGTACGAGTATTGCCAGAAATTTATTGAAGTTTTAAAATAATCTTTTTACTCATACATTCGGTATTACAAAAAAAAAACTTACAAAACATGCAACGTGCGTAACGCTTTATTTTATTGAAATAATAAATAACTAATTTATTGGTAACCATCGATTCAACCTGAATGAAACAAGGGAGATCTAAACACATTTTTATAGAGTAGTAGTATGAACGGAATTCTTTCTAACATATTTTTGTTTTCGTTCTGTCCAGTTTAATATCAAATCATATTATCCTGGGATTTGGTTTTGACATGTATTGTTATCTTTGTAAAGAAAGTAATAACGAAGGTATCAGAGAGTTCATAATGAAACGTATTTTATACAATTTATGCCTGGAGAATTTATGAACACGACAACATTGTAACCGGTTCGGCAAAAGACGACAAGAAACTCGATTGTTCTAAGTCGTTTATCTAGTTTACTTTTGTCGGATATACATTTTACAATTGAAAATTACAATATTTCTGCATACATGAAAATTAATTGTCATAATAAATTATCGAAATAAACTAATAATTAATAAAACGTCGAGAATTTTAAATAACTGTATGAAATACTAATTTGCCAAGAGCTTTTGCATACGTCGTTTTATAATAATTGAAAGGTATTTATATGAATACGGTTTAATATGAACTTAAATAGCCTAAATGTCTAAATAATATTATAAATGCGAATGTGAGTCTGTCCGATGGTCATAATATGAGTTGTTAGAGTTACAAAAAATGACATAGGATGGATGGACAATGGATAGGAGGAGGACGAAAAAAAATCTAGTACCTAATCTATCAAAGCTAGTTATAAACATAAGCTATATATTTAACTGCAGTCAATGCGTATATTTTATTTTTATATCATGTGAAATATTTCTATTTTAATATTGAATTGTCCTCAATGTTATAAAGAATGTTTCCCTATGGTACAGTGGCAGCAATGCCCAATATTGAACGGAGAAGATCGCAGACTATTCATTGGGTGATTTCGGTGTGATGAGCGTTATCATCAATTCTGTGCTTGGGTGTTAAATATCCAAATATTTATAGTATACTAGCTGTTTCAGCTACTAGGTGTTTCAGCTGTGTAGCTGAAAAACCGCGATTTTGAAATATTCTTCATTGGTACTCCGCTCCTATTGGTCTTAGCGTGATGATATCACTTTCGTCGATAAATGAGCTATCTAAGACTGAAAGATTTTTTCAAATCGGAACAGTAGTAGTATTAGCGCATTCAACCAAACAAACAAACAAACAAATTCTCCAGCTTTATAATATTAGTTTAGATAAAAATATTGGTTTTGTAATGTGTAAGATAATACATATATTGTACTGAACAATAGATCGTTATATAAGTTGATAATTGCCTTAATTTTGTTAAATATTAGGATGAACCAGAGTTCAACTATCCACCAACGTTGGATTTAATCGTCGATCAATTTTATGCTGGTAGAGCCACGTAATGGTGGTAGAGCCACGCTAATGGTGGTAGAGCCACGTTATGGTGGTAGAGCCACGCTAATGGTGGTAGAGACACGCTAATGGTGGTAGAGCCACGCTGAAACTATTACTGGTTTCAGCATGAATGGGTCAGTTCGTCCGGGGTAGTACCACCCTCTCATAGAAAACCGACGTGAAGTAACAGTGCTTGCATTGTTGCGTTTCGTTCGGTCAGTTTGAGCGCCGGAGGCCCACCTCCCCTCCTCTCTTCTCCTCTCCCTCCCCCAATCCCTTCCCCCAAAGGGTGGCAATGCACTTGTGACTCCTCAGGTGTTGTTAGTGTCCATGGACGGTGGTGATCACTTAACAGCAGGTGACCCAATTGTTAGTTTGCCACAAATGACATAAAAAAAAAATTATCACATTGTTGTTTTGCAAATGTGTTCCGTTACATTGAGATGTAACAGCGGTCAATCAGTTCCAACCAAAGTGTGAAGTGATGCCTTCAGCAATCAAAATTAATTTAGTTAATTAAACGAACCAGGAACATCTATTATTTACCGTATTTACTACATTTACAATAAAATAAAACGTGCCCGGTCAAAAGAGTAAAAAGCATGTTTATTTTGATATCTTATTGTTATAAAACATCGACCCACTCTGCATAACGTTTACAAAATCATAAAGATGTCAAGAAATTACAATCTGTGCGTTTATTTATAAATCTGGTCACGTTCATGCATCACTGTGTATAAGATTACAAATAATGTCAAGGGTATGTAAGGGTATTCTTCGCTCGTGTTGCAAGTTATTTTGACTTACTTATTCTCTCCAATCCTCTGTTGAGGATTAAATCTTGAGTTCGTGATATCTATAGTGGCGAAATTGCACATGCAGAATACAGAAACGTAATTTACTTAATGTAGAATTGTCAAAAAAAGCATTAGATTTTTCCCATAATTTTTTTTTTTTTTATGTCATAGGTGGCAAACGAACAGGTGGGTCACCTGCTGTTAAGTGATCACCACCATTCATGCACACTAACAACCCCAGAGGAGTCGTAAGTGCGTTGCCATCTTTCGGAGGGAAGGGTTAGGGGAGGGAAAAGGAGAGGAGAGAGGAGAGGGGAGGGGAGATGGGTCTCCGGCGCTCTCACTGACCGAACGAAACGCAACAATGCAAGCACTGTTACTTCACGTCGGTTTTCTATGAGAGGGTGGTACTACCCCGGACGAGCCGACCCATTCATGCTGAAACCAATAATAGTTTCAGCGTGGCTCTACCACCATAAATAATTTTGCCAAGATAAAAGAATAGAAATCCTTAGTAACGTCTGTATACACGTTCATAGACGTTTTCTGCCAAAATCGTTTCAAACACGCATAAATAAATACTTTATGTAATAAACAAACGTATAGTCGGTCTATCAATCCCATTAACACTCTGTGAGCAATGTGACTATTTATCCGAGCAGAGCTCCGCCTTACAATAACTTCGATATAGAAATGAATGTCCGATTTTTTTTCGATCTGACTAAGCTATTGGCCTTTTTAGAGGCCTCTACAGCTTCACCGGATTCCTAAGGCGACCGCTAAAGGCACTCAGCCGATTTTATTTGGGCAACTAGCTCAAGGGTGCACGGCACACCTCGGCTTGGCTGTTGCCTGTTACATGCAATTCGCGATCTATCTTAGCTAACCTAAGTTAAGCTAAACTATTCATACAGATTAGGGTTATTGAGACATACGTGTATACCAGGCATGCGTGTCTCAATAAATCTTATGTGTATTTTGTGTCGAAAAATTTCTGAACTATTTCAGTTTGATAAGGGAAAAAAATAAAACCTTTCACTTGCATGTGTAAGCGTGTATGCGTGCACGTGTGTGGAGGTGATATGTGTAATGTTGTCGCAGTGATGTAAGATTTTGTGTCACTGTATCGCGCGAGCAGCGTACTCAAGGGCTCCACGCCGAGGAAACGGACCTAGGCTTGAGCCGTTGCCGAGGGGGGCCTAGTCTGGTTTGGTGTTCCGGTCGGGTATCAGACGTGTTGTAGCGGTACCGGAAGTAGATGTTTAAATATTTTGAATATTATTTTAGCTTATAAACATATTATAAAGACCATATTAAATCATTAAAATTAATTATTCATATAGAAATCATTACATTTAGTTGTAATTTTCTTTTAATAATCTCCCTTCAATTTGAGGATCATAACAAAAGTATTCTTAAGGAATTATATTTTTATTTAACATTTTTAATTAAAACATAAGTAACCATTATATCCGATAGTATTTAAAATTATTTGAATTACTTGCATTGATAAGTTGATCTAAAGCTCTTTGTTATTTTTGCTGATAATATTTATAAATTTCAATTTATATTTTATAGGTGATTCACAGAATATTTTGATATGTGCAGATACAAACTACAAAAATATTTACATATGACGTATGTTCTATGATCTGAAAAAATAAACTTAATGAAACCTTCCATCACCACCCTTTCAAATCTCACCCTTTCTGCGTTTCAATTTAACGAAATGCAAACTGGTTTTAATCCACTAAGTGTATCGAATAATTCTAAACAAAACTAATATATTTTCTCGGAACGTTAACTCTCAGGTATGTTTAAAACCTTTATAGATTTCGTTGTTTCTGTCTCTTTACGCTACGTTTATCTTTTCCCGTGTCAAGAAAACATTGTGAGTGAAATCCCGAGAGACGTTCCTAAAATTTATTGCTACATAAAATTAGGAATATGTTTTCGTACCACATTTCAGAGTTAGAGTGTACATTCGTCAACATTTTGTTTAATATTTCCGCAAACTAAGCATTAACAGTTTAACTGTTATACGTACGGTTTCTTTGATTAATTCACAAATTTAACTTTAAAACGAAAAAGGTTTGAAAACTCTTTTGTTAAAAAAAATACTGATCCCATTTGACATTACATTTGCTCAACTGTAACCTGATTTGAAATAAGTTGATACATGTTAGTAGAAATTTAATTTATGAATGCATTCTTTTAGCTCTAAGTTATAACTTGTATATAAAAAATGTACAACAAATACGAAAATGAAACACAACATGGAATACAAAATAAATGCCTCGGATCAAAATAAATCGCCTTCAGATTGATTGTACTGTTCTGTATTCATTTGTTTTGCTGGCTTTGCTACAGCGGAGTTCGATTGAATATCACAAACGAGCTGAAATTTCATATTTATTAAAGAGTATTTCAATAAAGCCAATTTTTCACGAGTAATTCATTTGTGGAAAATCCCTTACTAATTAATACATACCGGGATCTATATGGAACTGTAACAAATTTTTATTTTGTAACTAATTCATATCCGCGATTTCGTCTGCATTCTGTATTATCTCAAGAATACGTGTAATGTATAGAGAAAAAAACAGCAAAAATGTTGAAAACAATAACATAATTCGCCTAATGAATTTATTTCTAAAAATTGTTATCCGTTTACTACCACTTTCCTGAGAATGCGTACCACACCGCTTGTCACAATTGTCACGGCAAGAAAACACTATCACTATAAACGTACAGCCAAAAAATAAGAATTAGCCAAATAGCAGCCCTCCTGAAGTGATGCGTTTACTACATACATTGATTGATTGTTTTTTTATTTATATAGATTTATTCCTTTTTATCTTTGGTGATAGAACTACTGAGATTTTATCCATACGTTATTGCATTTCTATATAATACAAGTAAAATAAATATTAACTGTTAATATTATTAATGTACTACAACTTGTCTTAAATCTAAACTAAGTAAAGACATACGTCTTTCTGACCTTACGCGGACTATTTGAATTGCGCGGTGCAAGTTGGTTTCACTAGAATTCACTTAATATCACTAGATTCGTACAGGTTAGCTGATTAGTACACCGTTTTCCGTTCACCGATATCTTCATTTATTGATAAGTTATACGGTTTTTAGTTTTTAAAATGGACAGTCAGAAGGAGCAACGAATTGCTGTGAAATTTTGTGCGAAATTCGGGAAATCTGCAACTGAAACATTTGCCATGCTCAACACGGCTTACGGCGATGTTGCCATGAAGCGTACAGCATGTTTCAAGTGGCATGAACGTTTCAAGGGGCCAACAGTCGATTGACGAAGATGACCGTCCTGGACGTCCTTCAACATCAACTGACGACTCACGTGTTGACAAAATCAACATCCTGGTGCGCGCAAAACGAGGTCGGATCGTTAGGGAGCTAAACGAAGAGTGTGGGATATCAGTTGGGTCTTCTTACGAAATTTTTACCGAAGAATTGAAGATACACTGAGTTGCTGCGAAATTTGCTGCGAACGACCAAAAAGCCAATCGCGTCCGGGCTTGTGAGGAACTGCTTGATCGTTCAAATGAAGTACTTTGAAGGGGATCCAGGCTTGTAACTCTCAAATATTTTTATGACCTTAGTCCGCGTATTATTTTAACAGACCTCGTATTATATGTTTTACAACGTGTCTTAGACTTCAGACAGAACTTCACAATGATAAAACTATCAATAAGTTTAGAATCCAACAACACCTATTGTTACGGCCTATGCTGTAACGCGGAGTGCAAGCTGCCCTCACCCCCACGCCTGCACGCACCAACGACAAGTGAGGACACCCCGCAAGCCCCGGACGCATCGACTCACCCCCGACCACCCGCGCCGACGCATCACCCTCGCGCGCCTACGGACGCGCCCCGCCAAACACTCGGGCTTGAGCAAGCAAAGTGTTGACTTGTCGTTAATTATATATATCAAATACCTCAAGAGACTTTTACTTTCACAATAATAACCAGCAAGTACATATCCACAACAAAGCTATCGAAGCGCAAACACCTATATTTATTTGACAAACAGGAGACAGACTGTTCATGAGTTTACAATCTGTATGTGGTTATTTATTTTACTTTGGTTGGTGTATTATTATTATTTTTATTTTCTTTGTATTTTTAGTTAAATGTCAATGTTAATTAATTTTTTAGCTTATTAATTTTCTTTTCTCATTTTCTTTTATATTTGCACTACCTACGATAACATTAATTTTTGTTAACAACACTTAGCAGGTTAGCTGGTAAAAAATGCCTTGTGTCATTAAGTTCGCAAGTGTACGAATTAAAAAGAGCAGTAAAGTATTCATTAATTCATTCAAATACTTAATACGCTTATAATACAGTTCTTTTTTGTTCGAGTCTTAAGAAAATTGTACGGATATCTTCAATATTAGTAAGAAAAGGTTGCACGGTTTGTTTTCAAATGAATATAAGGAAGAAATCGACGCTTTCCCATAAAAAATATGACTCCAGAATATTGGGAAACAATAAATGAAATTAGTTCCGGTCAGAAAATTATGATGCGATAAAAAGGAGGCATTTCGCCTTATGTGACCGATAAAGCCGTTGACTGGCGTTGCTCGTAGTAATTTGAAATTTAACTCATTCATAAAAAATGATTTAAATACATGAATGGTAATGGTAGCTAAATTTACGCGTATTCAGATCCCGTGCTGTAAAAGTTGAATAGGCTGCAAAAAATCAGTCTAAGCTTTTTGAAAGTATGTAACTAGTCGACTTCGTTCTCGTAATTGGGAGACCAGAGTTGTCTATTAAGTTGAGCATTTGTCACATAAGTGATGTTTACAACTGGTCATATATATATTTTTTTTTTTTTTTTTTTTGTCATAGGGGGCAAAGGAAACAAGTGGGTCACCTGCTGTTAAGTGATCACCACCGTCCATGGACACTAACAACACCAGAGGAGTCGCAAGTGCGTTGCCATCTTTTGGAGGGAAGGGTTAGGGGAGGGAAAGGGAGAGGAGAGAGGAGGGGAGGGGAGGTGGGACTCCGGCGCTCTCACTGACCGAACGAAACGCAACAATGCAAGCACTGTTACTTCA
>MU158771.1:1018834-1075710 GCA_015888305.1 Antheraea pernyi | reverse complement strand
GAAAGAGTGCGTGCTTCTATTGATAACTGGCCTCAACGTTTAAATACAGCCCGTATTGCAGCCAATAAAGCCTACTTCGAATAAGCTTTTTATATTTTTAATTGTTTTATATTTATGTATTAAACTAACACACTGTAAAAGTAATAAATATTATTTGCAATAGAAAAAAATTTTTTCTTTGTTTCAGCATTTATGGCAAGACTAGGTATATATAATTATTATTTACGTGTGTTGGAGATTGACGGATTTTGATGAACCTTTTTGTGTGTGTTCAGGTTCAGGTGGATTCAAGAATAGCTTTGGTTCAAAACTGAATCCAATAGGTGGCGTTGTGATCTGATTCCCAGATTGTTTATTATTATCTGGACAGGACAATGTATGCTGGGCCCGATGGTATCTCAATAAAACAGTGTGATATAAGCTTTTAGTTGTGTTTTTATAAGATAGTCCGCTTCGCTTGCATCGTTTGTGAGCTTGACAATAATATATGCATAGAAGAATTAGCACCACAAAGCTTGTCCCACTTCTCTGCGGCAAGGAAATGCACATCGCTTGACGCGTATTTACAAAATGCGTAGTTTCTTAAAACTCTAATAACTTTATATTACACTAGCTTCTGCCTGCAACTTCGTCTGCGTGGAATATTACTTTGGGTGAACAAACACGCATCAGAAGCTCTCAATAGGAAAAAAGTCCCGATTTTGAAACATTCTCCATTGGTGATCCTCTCCTATTGGTCTTAGCGTAACGATATATAGCCCATAGCTTTCCTCGATAAATGAGCTATCTAACACTGAAATAATGTTTCAAATCAGACTAGTAGTTCCTGAGATTAGCGCGTTCAACAAAACAAACAAACCCTTTAATATTAGTATAGATTACTACTCCTCTCTCGTACTTACCTCGAGCCGTCATTAAAATTACGATAACTTTTGATAGATTGGATCGATATTAATAAAACAATGCCTGAGTTATTCTCGAGGATATGCTTTATGTACGTGGTTGTATTTTGAACCCAATTCTTTAGCATCGTGATCGTACAAACAGACAGACAGATATTTCTATAAATTATTGAATTGTATTTTATTATTTAGTCCTAAACACCTACAACAACTACTGACACGGTAGATTTACATTGTTATTATGCGCATAGATGTATATAGACTATTGTGATATCTTTAATTGTGTCAAAGAAGTGAAACAAAAAACATAATCAAATTGTATCCACTAGTTTATGAATGTAGCACGCATAACGACAGACCTCTATCATTGTATAGACATAAAGCATTTAGTTCTGTTTAGCACTACATTTAATTCTTTTGTAAATGTTTTTTTTTAACGTGGGGAAATCTCTTATGGATACACCACTCTCCTGGGGGAGAGGGTGGATTATGTCCAAGTCGCACGGACTAAAACCCCACGGTGTACCGTCAGACGGTAAGTGTTGGGGCGACAAGGGATCGAATTTAGTTAATCTACCTTGTAGAGCCGCCCTAAAAATTCCTTAATAATATATACTTATTTGATTTTATTCAACATAGAAGGATAAGTAGTGTTTTTAGAGTGTATATATGTATGTTTCTATATTTAGCACGTTCTGTTTCTTTAATTTCAACATAAAAGGTGTCGATTGATCCGTATTTTATTTTCAAATCGATAATATTATACTTCTATAATATATATATTTTTATGTATATGTTTACGTTTGTAAATAAAAAAGAAGTCGTAGGTAAAAGCGATAAAAGAAGTTTGCTTGCAAGTGCTTGCATTGTTGCGTTTTGTTCGGTCAGTGAGAGCGCCGGAAGCCCACGTCCCCTACCCTCTCCTCTCCTTCTCCCTCCCCTAACCCTTCCCCCCAAAGGGTGGCAACGCACTTGCAACTCCTCCGGTGTTGTTAGTGTCCAGGAACGGTGGTGATCACTTAACATCAGGTGACCCATCTGTTCGTTTGCCACCTATGACATAAAAAAAAAGTTTTTACTCGACTGCGCATAAGAAGAGTAACGTTCTTCGCATTTTTCGATATAAGCATGTTTCTAATTTCTCTGGTACGCTTTGTAGTTTAAACCACTTGATGAATTCCGATATATGAAGTGTAGTCAGATTATTAGTCATGGAATTGATATGCTTTATGTAATTTACAAGTAGAAATTACAAGAGTTTAGAAAATGTATAAAAGAAAGAAAGGATAAAAATACGCTTCTTACTACTAATACTCAACTGAACAACTAATTAATTAACAAAAGTAACAAAATGTTATTTATTCTTACAATCGGGTTTTTTGTTTTACTTTATCTGCTTCGTTAATAAGTGTACTTGATATATTAAATTAATTTTGGTTGTCCAAGCGAAAACAGAAATTGGATGAAGCAACGACAAATGTATAAATTACTTGAGACTACTAATTATCACATTGAATTAACATCACGCAGACAAATATAATTAGTAAGTGATTCCGTCTAAATTGAAAACTTCTGAAGACTTGAAATTTGTACTAATACAATTTATTAAGGCCTCTTCAATTTATACATAGCCTGTCATCATTTCAAATATTTAATTAAAGAATGTTTTGTTATGGATTCATTTTTCGAAATGTAAAATCATTTATCATCATCATCATAATAATTTTATTTAAAACTAGCTACTCGTCCAGTCTTCGTACGAGAAATATGCAACGGATCAGGAAACCGACGACTTTGTCAACCTATACTAATATTATAAAGAGGTAAAGTTTGTGAGTTTGTGACGTTTTAGGGAGTAATATCTGGATATACTAAAGCTATTTGGAAAATTCTTTTACCAATAAAAAGCCACGTTATTTATAAGAATTATAGGCTATATATTAACACCAAAAAAATATGAAAATACTCTTTTGGGGAAGTCGGATTTGCAAAGTAAATCGAAGAAAAAACGGTCGAACGAAAACGTTTCTTACGAACTACCTTAACGATGAGAGATATATGATTGAGTTCTATAGAAAAGTCGTACAGTTTGACAATGCCTACAAAAAAGTCAGCGACTTCAGACTTTTATATTTGAGTCACAAAAAGTAGTTTTTTATAAATATTTACCGTGAGCAAATTCTTTAAAAATTTAACTCCTTATGTAATTCCCATTTCGCGGTTTGTCGAGTTTTGTATGGAGGGAATTAAAAGTCTTTAAAAGACATTGATTGATTTATTACAGAATGTATTTTATTTAGGGAAATATAAATAACTTCCGTATAAAATTTCATGCTTCAGTAACCATCAGTATAAGCTGTGCTTATTCATCATTCACTCTCAACAATTTCATTAAGTTTTCAGGGTTTTGTATGTGCTTTTTAATACTGAATCCGTACTGGTAGTTGTAGGTGATAGAGCCACGCTGAAGCCATACCTGGTTTCAGCATGAATGGGTCGGCTCGCCCCCGGTACTATCACCCGACCCACAGAAACACCCACGTGAAGTAACAGTACTTGCATTGTTGTGTTTCGTTCGGTCAGTGAGAGCGCCAGATACCCAACTCCCTCCTCCCCACTTCCCCACTCCTCCTTCTCCTAAACACAAGGTGGCAACGCTAATAGGACTCCTCTGGTGTTGCAAATGTCTATGGACGGTGGTGTTCACTTAACATCAGGTCACAAAACAAAGATTCAGCGAGGGTTTAGGTTTAGGTTTTTTATTTATGTAATTAAAATAAAAATAAAAAAACAACCAAACTTATTCCAAATGTATAAATCCTATGTAATATATAAAAGTATTTTCACATGAATAAATTCGTTAGAACAAGCTAGACTTTTCACTGATTCATAAGAAAGTAGGTTTTTAAATCCTTTGTACTTTTTTAACATTTACTACCTCAGAACATCCTAATTTACAAATCGATATTTTTTAATCGAAAAGGGGATATTTTCAAGCCGATCCTGTTTTAATTTCCTTAGGGTTTAACCTTGTATATCGAAGACAAGGTGTAAGGGGTGTCGAATAACATCATAAGACTTGAGACACCCAAGATAAACTTCACATAGACGTGCATCACCCTACTGTATAACGAACGAGGCAATGGCGAAAGTGGGGTGGTAGGGTTTTACAACCTGACTGGGTCCCAACCACCATGTATATGGCGAAAAAGCCCGTCATAGTGATTCGCTTCTGCGGGTCACGTTTCGGGATCAGCCTGTGCATATCCAGCTTTTCGCAGGCCGGCATGACAGCGGCGACCGGCGATGGATAGTGTGTCTCTCGGTGGTCGCCATTGTTTTTGGATTGTACTGTGCTTACCATCAGGTATAGTAAAGTCACTTTGCCGTGCTAAAAAAAAAGACACCAGTGAAATCCTCAAAATCGAATGTTCACGTTCTGGTGCAGTTTTTTAGAGTACATTAAAAAGTTCTATATTTTGTTAAAATCTTCTTGTAATAAAAATATTCGCATTCGATAGTACGACTGCTGAAATAAAGTAATGTAATATTATTAAGAAAAATAAATAACCAAGCTATTCAAAAGATCGAGAAGTATTTTTGTTTTGTGATTCATACAGACAGTTCACATGTGTCCACTAATGATTATACAAAGCCATAATTATATTGTATTATACAGTCTCCCACGCCACTAACAGACGCTTGTTGACATAACACCTGCTCCGTATAATTGGTAATGTGATTTGCGTCGTTCAGTTCCTTGTGCTAATTATGCCTGCTTTTAGTTTCTGACGACTGTTAACATATCGTAATGAGGTAGCTCTGATTTTTTAGCAATTAATTTTAATTATCGTTCTATATACAAAGACTTTTCTGTTAGCGTTGTTTAGTTTATTTATATTTAGTCTTTTACATATGGTGTTATTAATGATGTCGAAATAACTATGATTTCATAGGATATCTTCGTTGTTTCTTATGCCTTATACTCTATTGTATATTGTAATACATACTTTATAAATCATAGATTTGGACGTGGTCCTATGACTATTTTAACATTTTTAGATGATTTGCAATCCATTCCTTAATTAAGTTTTTTTTTTCTTTTTTTATATCATAGGAGGCAAATGGACAGATGGCTCACCTGATGTTAAGTGATCACTACCGTCCATAGACACTTGCTACAACAGGGAAGTCGCAAGTACGTTGCTAACCTGGCTTGCGGGAGAGGGAGAGTAAGGGAACGGGGAAGGGAAGAGGAGGTAGGCATCCGGCGCTCAAGATTTCTATTAGTCAATAAACTTATAATTACAATAAACGAAGATACTGAATTTTATTATTATCATATATAGTTATTAGCTTTTGTTTGAGGTATATATTTGAAATATATCTCACAAATAATACTATTTTGTGGATAAAATTTCCATTACTGCTTTGGGCTAATATAATGTATTTACTCCTATTGTACAAAATGTTGCCCTGTATTTTACAGCCCTGTGTATTTAATTTGAAAACAAAAATGTGAACCAGGTCTTTCTTTTTCTAACTGAATCGTTAAATATTAACTTTCATAGATCTAAGTTCAAAAATAATTCATTTTCATACTAAATTTAATCTTGTTCTTCATTGCAGATT
Organism: Antheraea pernyi; assembly: GCA_015888305.1. Classification (NCBI taxonomy): domain Eukaryota; kingdom Metazoa; phylum Arthropoda; class Insecta; order Lepidoptera; family Saturniidae; genus Antheraea; species Antheraea pernyi. The sequence continues at coordinate 1,070,176 of MU158771.1, read as the reverse complement.
GGATTTTCAAAGATCCCTTCCATATTACTCATATACGGTGTAAAAGGTTCCCGTATAAAAAAAATCACGGTCTTAGCCCAAGTAGTTGTGGTTGTGAATTGATATGTTTGTCAGTCAGCCAGTTACTCATTTATGTATATACTAGCGAACCCGGCAGACGTTGTCTCGCCCTGATTTAAAAAAAATCCTTGATAGATTATATGCCAAAACGTTCCTCATGAATCATTCTATCCATTGGTGAAAACCGCATAAAGATCCGTGAAGTAGTTTTTGAGTTTATTGCGAACAGACAGACAGACAGACGCGGTAGGGGACTTTGTTTTATACTATGTAATAATGATATATATATGGATTTTTATTTATAAACGCATTGCCCTTTGGTTTCATTTTGTTTGGCTGTAGCACGACAAACTGACTGTCCTGTACTTGATGATAAGTAGAGTACAGGACAGAATAACAGTGAATACTATAAAATTTCACAACAGCAATCGGTCTCACGCTGACCTTCAAACCCTCGGCAGCTAAATATACTTTCGTTGGTTTCAGAAAGTGACATGCCTAAGTGTACCTTTAATGGCGGTGTTTCACTAGGTATATGATGCACGTTATAATGACTATGTCCTACCACACGGCTGACAAAGCTACTGCAGTTGCCACCGGTGGATTCTAAGAGTTTAAAAGAAAGATGACATTTAGTGTTTTTTTTTTCTACTCGAACTGACTACGCTATTGAACTAACAAGGTCTTAACAGCTTCACTAGACTACGCATTTTAATGCGATTTGTGGTACTTTATGCATAACAATTTAAATACACTGAATTTAATTTGGCACCTCGGGGAGCAGAAAGAAACGTACGGCTAAAATCAGCTTGGTTCGGTTTTGTAAACCGTTTTTTCTATCGCACAACACAATTATTGTGATAGACAAAGACAGCGGTATACAAAAACGAACTTGGTGCGCAATATCAGTTTTCCTCCGACGTGCCAAATCAAAAGCCGGGTACTGTAAATTGTAACATTTCCTAAATAGACTTAGGACCAAACTAATCATTCAATTAGTTCTTTAACAATCATAATTAATTGATGTCATAAAAACATCTATCTAATTCAATGCATAATTTATTTACTTATATATAAATTTGTATCACATGTTTCGTACAGTGAGATTCCAATGGACAATTCCATCTGTGGTCGGTGGCATGTCTCGTTCGTACTTGTGTCTTTTATTTTAAGTCTCGTCATGTATATTAAGACGGAATTAACGTTTGAATGTATTTATATCTCAGTATATTCTCAGCACTGATTTCACTGTAATTGACATGATTCCTTTATTTTTCACATTTATGGACAAAATTCTTGACTTGATAAAGTGTGTTACTTTTTATAATTCCAATAACAAACTTTGGAACACGGAAAATTTTCATATATTTTATTATAAATCTGAAAATTTTGTAAATTGGTTAAAATATAACTATAAATGATGAAAGTATCGGAAAAAATCAAACCACGTCAGAGCTTTCGTAGAAAACGGTGCCTTTGATTTATAACAAAACGTTTGATAAAATGAACGACGCAGACAAAGTCGTGGAAATCGACCCATAGTATATCGACCGCATTAGAGATTTAAATTTTTCTTTCACCAAATTCCATCCCGAAGATAACTTTAGTACACAATCCCGATCGATGAAGAGTTGATGGCTTAGTTTATATCGTGTTCAGACAGCGCGACGACAACTGAATCGGAGCTTCCTATGAAGAAAATCATCGTCATAAAGCCTTAGGGTGTACCATGGCGGTAGGGCGTTTTTCTAAATCCACCTGTCTAGCTACAAACCTAAAGTTGAAAATCTTTCACCAAGCACCTATTGGTGTACTCCGGTAGATGCACTTGAGAGCCAGTCCCCTGTAGATCTTGCGTGTTTACTTACTGTCTCTTAGACTACATCAGGTGTCTATTGTGATCAAACGTTAAATCCTATACAGTATAAAAAAAGACCACAAATAAGTCTTTATAACATGAGGACAGCACAATAACTAGTTTTACGGTCGCCAGAACAGGTGATTACGACAAGTTCGCACGAAAACGCTGTGTAAGCAGCAAAATTCTTGCTACCGTTCGTGTAACTCGTGGGTACAATGAGTCTACTTGTTAGTTTAAGTAAAATGTTAAAGGCAATCGTTTTGAAGATCTGCTTTTGAACAAAACACTCATTTAAGTATTAATCGGATATAACTATTTGTCATTAAATAAATAAAATAAAAAAGTCGAGGTAGCCATAAGGATTACCGCCAGAAGTAAAAAGTTAAAACAATGAAATAAATGTGTTCTCTTTTGAATTTTCATATTAATTATAGTGTCAATACCAATATTTATAATAATTTATTGTGGTTTTCATATCTATTGGCATTCGGAGCAATACTTATATACATTTTTATAAAGTCTTAATCAAATAAACCTATGATGAGCTGCAAAATGTCAATATTACATACACAGGCCCCAATACTACGCACTGCTAGCCTGACACAAGCCGCGCAATCGCAATACGGCCGGTTATGCTGACGTAGCATATCATGACGCGAAATTACAAATTCATATTGTGCCTAAAATAGCGGTCAACGCGCCTATAGAAGTTTTCAGTTCAAAAATGTACTATTTTTTATATTAAAGATCGCTTTAGAACACTTGACTAGCTTTAAAAGTGATACCTATTATTGTCTTCCGGGAGTTACATTTCTTAATATTTTCTGAATTTTGGCCCTTGGTCACATTTTTTTTTCGAACTGACTACGCTATTGACCAAGCAAGGTCTTAACAGCTTCACCGGACTACTGCTCTTGGTCAAATGTTTAGCCATCTAGTAAGTAGAATACTAAGACGTGCATTAACGGATACACGTATTTAGTCAGTTATGGTCATGACCATAGTTTGTCTGGTTGTCGTCGACGAATATATGTATATTAATGTTAAAGAGATAATAAAACAAAAACGGAAACTACATATTTGGTAGGTGATAATAATTAAAATAAATAACAATTCAGTGAACCCAACAATTCAGATTACTCAATTCCATATTCCATTCCTAGTGCATACTTTCGAAGCTGTCTGTGAAATTGGAGATTGTAATTTGGTAGGGTAACCAGGACTATAATATAATCTTAAGGTGTGTGAATATACAAACTTTCCTATACGATCCGTTTAGATCCCAGTTCTTAATAAATTATCGGTTGTTCAATTTTTTTTTCATAAATATAGATATAAGTACAAGCTTACAATCCTCAGATAAGAAAAGAGGGGTCGGGGTTACGATAAAAGTACCTAAACATAACACTTCTTTTGCTTGTCGTTTTGAAGGCTTCTTGAGAGGATAGCTCTAAAATAAAGCAAATAAAATACTACGGATCAATACAACAGACATACTATTTAAAAAATCACTTTCAAATGGTTACATTCACAAAGTTACACAAATACAGAAAAATTATCAATACCATAATTTAAATTATAATGATAATTTCGGCAGCTCGAAATATACAATTTTATTTAAAAAAACCTATCACTCATTATTATTATAAATCACTCTTGTCTCACTCGGAATACCGTGTTACAATCGTCTCACATATTCAATTAACTTAAGTTTTTATTTATTACATATGTCTAAGTCACTGTTTGTTTTAGTTCTCATTATATGAAATTGTGATATCTGCGATACGGTTTGTAACCAGCGGAGATACCAATATTACTGTTAATGATGTATACATTGACTTTGGACATTAAAATATATTGTTATTATAAGTGAAAAAGAAAAATAGATATGTCTGAATAAGTTAGGTACGATTTTGAGGCGAATCCTAAAATAAGTTAAATAGGTTCTAGAGATAGATTAAGTTAGGTTCATCATAAAGTTAAATTAATTCCAGAAAATTATTAACAACTTTGGTAGTACGTTGACCCACTTCAAGTTCACTATATTGGAAGTTCTTGTGAAGTTTGTAACCATCTAAAATATAAAAAGTTTCTTCCATCAAACATTGCCTTATGTATCTACTTCAAACTTGGATAGATTGATCGATGATCGTATCTTCTTGTAAATTTACTATTATATTACATGTCATAGACTGTAACGTTGAGTATCCTTGAACAAGAATCAAGTTATTTTCAAGCGAAGTTTTATTATTTCGCACACTTTGTCCTATAGACTGCAAACTTGCAAACTTTTAAGAATACATAGATGAATATAATACATTAGCGACCATCCTCGGCTTTGCATTGGTACAATGTGCTAATGCATTAGTTGCCAAAGTGGTCCAGGTGGACCCTCAGTGTTCTACGGGAGACTCTTCGGGAGTCTACATTGGCGTGACAAAACAATGGGGGTTTACAATTCGTAAGCGGGGGCGTCCAAGTAAATTTATCTGCTTTCAAGAGTAAATTCCATATTCAGTACAACGTATCGAGACTTGCAAATTTCTTCCAAATAGTTAGATGTAATCTTCACATTTTTTGTCGAGTTTTGGGAATATGGTAGAAATGTAGCCGCAGGGGGTCCACCGGGACCAGCTAAATTTTGAAAATGATCTATGACAAAAAATGTCTAATGTGACGTCATAAATGTTTAAACGGCCTATATCCTTGTTGGCGTTATGATATTTACAGTTCATCAACGTTATGGAAAGAAACTAATTAAGAACATAAAAATCTTTTTTGAAGTGTAAAACTTTTTTAACTAGGTTCAGCGATTTTGTAGGTAAAATTTATTTAGTAAAGGAAAAACTTATGGGTTCACGTCACCGAAGACGTCGACATACTCGTGACATATTAAACCTGTGCCAGACTTATGTTTAAATTTTTGGATGAGTAAAATCTTGTGATTTTGCATCACTGACTTCTTTTTTCTCGAACTGACTACGCTGTTGACCTAGCAAGGTCTTAACAGCTTCACCGGACAACTAAAGCGAGCGCTTTGGTGACGGTGACTGTCATCGATGACCTCGATATACTCGTGATGTATTGCGCTTTCATCTGACTGGCGACGCGTAGTATTGCGGCCTGTGTTCATGTAATATTGATCTTTTGTATGGAACTCGTGCATCCAATCATATTTTCGCCTAATTAATAGTGTATAGGAATGTATATAATTATTCCTTTAAAAAATTGGTTTTACTTTTTTTGTATCTACGTAAATTTCAATCTGTGATATTGATAAGATATTCGTTAGAAATTATACCTATACAAGCGGGCCGGGCGGACGTTGTCCTGTCTTGATATTTAAAAAATCTAAATTTGAACCACAGCGCCACCTACCGGGTCCAATTGTGAATCTAAACCATTCTCGGATCCACTGGACACGCACACAAAATTTCATCAAAATCGGTCCAGCCGTTTGGGAGGAGTTCAGTGACATACACACGTACAGAATAAATTTATATATAAAGATGGTAACGAGCAATTCTAATCGACATTAAATATAATAGCTAAAGAGCTTAATAAAGATTAGACAGACAGAGGTATAAGTACTATCCAGGACTTTTGATAGGTATTTTTAACTCACATATTTACGTATAACATTAGCTAGCGATATAAATGTAAATACCCAAAAAGTTCATCTTAGGAATACATTAGAATACATCGTCTCTTCTCGACTTTATATAAATGTAATAAATATTTATTATATATATTAAACCTCTGAAAGAATTCGCCTAGTTTAACCCCTCGACTGATTATTTAAGACCTAGATCTCAATAAAGTGGATCATTTTAAAAAATATCCTTTATTGTTTTAAATTATGATTTTACATTACATAATTACATTATTATTCAAATTTTGTAAAAAATACGTTATTTATTTAAAGTTATGCCGCCGATAGCCTGCCGACCAGTGCTTCATAAGGTCTATATTCTTTTGTATGGAACATAAACCCATGCCGTGTTATTACAAAAATACATTTACGTTAAATACGTATTAAATACTTGGTTTAAAAAGTTTTCGAAATAAAGGCACCGCGCTCGCCTGAGGCAAGTTCGCGTTATCTTTTTTCACAAGTCTAACCTAACGTAACCAAAGCGAGACAAAAGAGCAAGATGGCGAACATTCAGCGACCGCGGTGCATTTAATACGAGACCTTTTTATAGCCAGAGTACAATACGTATTTAAATTATTTGTAATAACACCATTGGACAGTCCGGGGTTTAAGGCAACTAAGGTGAGACACACAGAGTTGCGAAAAGCGACTTTGTCTTATGATAATTTATTTTATATACAAGCGGAGCGGACGATATCTTACGCTGATAATAAAAAAAAATCTACAATCAGACCGCAGCACTACCTACAGGGTCTAATTGTGTTTCTAAACCAATCTTAAATCCAACTGAACATACAAAAAATGTCATCCAAATCAAATTTCATTAATAAGTTCAGTCACAAACGGACGTTAAAGAGGAAAATTGTATATATAAAGGCGGATTGCACCTTAATCTACGGACACGAAAAGAGAATCGATACTTTGTGGTATCGAGTACATTTTCTTTCGATACCGATACTTTGTATTCAATATTTTTACTCAATGAGTACTTTTTGTCAGGTATCGTATCGAATGAATTACAGAAAATACCTATTTTAAACTTGACTTTACGGTTCATGTTTATGGCAACGCCATCTAGTTCAATCGTACTGAACTATTCGTCGTCTATGAACTAACTATCGTCATTGAGCTCAAAATTGTTACATCCGTTCACAGACGTTGAGTTCCTATCCTTTCTTTCATCAATTTCACTAAACAATCACTGAATCGTTCGTCGTTCTAATAATAATATGAATTAATATTGAATAGTTTAATAAAAAACATTATTTTCTTAAGCAGGAAATCACATATCGAAAATCCGAAACCGCTAATCACCAATACGGCTAGATAAGCTTATATTTTTAAGCGATTGTTCAGAGGAGGGAATGGGAACTTTAACATGTCCCTAAAGTAATAAATAGTTTCGTTTTTTTAAATAATATATTTTTATGAGATATAATATATTTGTGCCGCTACAATTATTTTTTTATATCATCGTATTAAATGTATGTACCAATACCATTTGTTTATTTATGTTATGTTCTACTAAAACTACTTACTGAGTGACATTGACGTCCCGACGTATGCGTATAAGGCCCTATGAAAAGTACAAGATACTTTCATGAGTAAGACACTTTTTTTTTATACTATTCATGACTACTTTCTATTCGTTACCGTGTCCCTAATTAGGCCCCACGAAAAGTACTCGATACTTTGAAGTATCGATACTTTTGTTTCGATACTTTTATGAGTACGATACTTTTTATTCGATACTGCTCATGAGTACAGTATCGATACTTTCTACTCGATATCGTGTCCCTACCTTAATCAGGATGCTTGTAAATATAATACTGACTAAGAGAAATTGTGGCCTCATTCAACACCATGCCGCGTTCATATTTCTGTTAAGCAGGTGCTTAAAATTCCACAGAAGCTGCTCATTTGTATCCTTTGAAGTATCAAAAGTGCTATTTACTTCAATCATAAGTTAAAGTGCATATGAAGCTCACACAATTTGAATCTGTTACCCGCGAAATATATTTTCATACTTGTTGGGTAATTCAATAGATTTAACTAACAGCAAAAGCAGGATGCCGGCAATAGTATTATTACTGTGATGTAAATAATTTCCAGTAAATGCTACTTTGTCTCTTTACAGTACAACTTGTTACTCGGACTTTGTAATTTACTGCAGAAAATTTTCAGAATCACTATAAAAATACAGAAATACATGGACATGACTTTCACACTACCATTTTATTTTGGTATATATTTTGTTTTTGGGATATCGAGTACGTAGTAACTTAACAATGAAATCTTAAATTAAAAGTTAGGTTTGGTTTATAATGTGATAGTTTTACACGTTAAGTTACTGGTTTTTGGGTAATTATATGGTAAGAATGAAAGATTTTTATTGTTTACATCGGTTATTGGTTTGTTGCTTTTAATATTGATTTCAACCGTTTGCAGTTTGTTATGCATAAAGCGAGAGTGCGTATGTTTTGTTTTCATTAATACTGCTCAAAAAGGATTTGATCTCATATTTCGTAATTCGTAAATAATAGTTCGAAAGTTCGTATCTTTGTCGTACTGTGAAGATGCGGAATAACCTCCTAGCCAATGTGTTCCCTTCCTCTTATGACATGACATGGGTTCCTTCGAACGAGGAGTGAAGAGGCACATGTGCAGGTCGGCATGATAGCGAAGTCTGCCGTTGTTATTATAAAACACCGATGGTCGCCGTTACTTATGGACTGTACTGTACTGACTGTATCATGTACCATACAGTCACTTTGCCGAACCAGTTAAAAAAAATACTAAAATTTATTTATAACTTTCACCACACTTCGACTACTTTGATGACAATCTCACCTTTTTTTATGTCATAGATAGCATACTAACAGGTGGGTCACCTGATGTTAAGTGATCACCACCGTCCATGGACACTAACAACACCAGAGGAGTCGCAAGTGCGTTGCCATCCTTTGGGGGGAAGGGTTAGGGGAGGGAGAAGGAGAGGAGAGAGGAGAGGTGAGGGGAGGTGGGCCTCCAGCGCTCTCACTGACCGAACGAAACGCAACAATGCAAGCGCTGTTACTTCATGTCGGTTTTCTATAATAGGGTGGTACTAGCCTGGGCTAGCCGACCCATCCATGCTGAAACCAGTAATAGTTTCAGCGTAGCTCTACCACCATGAAAACCACCTGATGTTAATTGACAATATAGTCTAAGATGGTAAGTTTTTGGGGTGTAAGGGGTGTCGAATAACGTCATAAGACTTGAGACACCCAAGCCAACCTCACCTGGACGTGGTGCACCCTGCTGAATAACGAACGAGGCAATGGCGAAAGCGGGGTGAAATGGCGACCACCGAGAGAGAAACGCGACCCGCAGAAGCGATTCACTATGACGGGCTTTTTCGCCATATACATCGAGGTTATGACCCAGCCAGGCTGTAATACCATACCACCCCGCAAACAAAGTCTCAATCAAACATCAAAGAAATCTACAATTTGTATCATATTATTAATATTATATGAATATTTTCAGTAGTGTATTATATTATATATTAGTTTTTGCTCGCGGCTTTGCTTTACTGTAAATTAGACCCATCTCGGGAAGAGTGCTTTTTCGGGATGAAGTTTATATCTATCTATATTATGTTCTGTGATGACCACGTGTATGCAAAATCGGGTGAGCAATTGAGTCGTAATAAACAAAAAACTCACATTCCTATTTACAATATTAGCAAAGATATCGTTACAAGTCTACTTTCGATCATGTTATTGTATAAAGTGAACGGAGGATACAATTCGACAAAAGAAAAACGCCAAGAAAACGATGTCGCGTGTAATTTTGTTCGACTTTGATTGAATGACAGCTATAAATTGTACCCTGTGCCTACAAGGAGACAATCAGTTGAAGGAAATAAGTTGAAAACTTATTAAGAAACCAGTTATGTAATCCGTTTGTATTGATGCGTGTTTACGATTCGTTACTGATCGATTTAAAACGTGCACAATATTGTTAACCACTATATGTTCCCATAAAAATGATCTAGTTGTTTATGGGATTTACGTGTTTTATCAGTGCTTATTGTGAACTGTCTTATTCTCTCAACTATCTGATACCCACGTCTTTGTCTATATCTTTTATTTTTTTATAGAATATATTGTATGTACATGGGAATAAACATATGCACCATGCCGCTGGCTCCATTCTTCCATAACAAAATATATATCGCTGAATGCATAATACCTATAAAAATCTTAGTTTCTTATAAAAAATACTTGGTGGTATGCCATTTTCTAAGTTCATCTGGATTGCAACCACCTTCAAGGTGAAAGTCCGTCGCCACGCACCTATTCCAGTTTTCCAGTAGCTGCACTTTATAGTCAGTTTCCTTCTAGGTCTAGCGTGTTTACCATCTTAAATCTACATTTACAGATGAAATTGTAACCAAACTCTAAAACGTAAGTGAGTCAAAAAGAAAAGTAATTTATCACACGTAAGGGGGTAAATAACATCATAAGACTTGAGACACCCAAGCCAACCTCACCTGCACGTGGTGAATAACGAACGAGGCAATGGCGAAAGCGGGGTGGTAGGGTTTTACAGCCTGACTGGGTCGCAATTTACCATGTATATGGCAAAAAAGCCCGTCATAGTGATTCGCTTCTGCGGGTCGTGTTTCAGGATCAGTCTGTGCGTATCCAGCAATTCGCAGGCCGGCATGACAGCGGCGACCGGCGATGGATAGTGTGTCACTCGATGGTCGCCGTTGTTTTTGGACTGTACTGAGCTTACCATCAGGAAAAATGCAGTCACATTGACGTGCTGCAATAAAAAAAAACGTAAGTAAACCGGACGCTTTATTGCGTATTTTTTAATAGTAAAGCAGATATGCCAAAATACCAGCTTCAAAATAGCACTAGTAAAATAAATTACAATGTTGACTACAATTTATACTCTCTGCACAGACTTAATCGTAGGAAACTTTAGTATTACGTATAAAGAGACAATAACTTTGCTAAAACTTGCGTGTGGTTGGTACATAACCCGTATTTGCTATTTCGAAACCTATATTAAGCCATTTCTCTTTCCAAATGCGTAATTAGGAGGCCGAGTCATATTTTTACGGAGATATTATTTTCATAATATTTATTATTATGGCATAGTCGCTTAATCAAAATTCTGTTTCATGTTGAACGATAATGCGGCTAAAGATTTTGATACGCTAAGGTTGGCAGCGCTTAACCCTTAAATAAATCTACTGGAACACCTTGATAGGCGCTTAATGACATATTCTCGACGATAATGTTTTTAAAGTTCAATCTCATTGTCGCGGGGAATTTATAATCATAAAATTGACATTATGAGTGGATGACACAATTGTCATCATTTTTCATTCAATCATAAATCCATAATTTTATAGAAATAAACTCCACATTTCGGCTATATTTTTGATTAGGTACGGTGATTAGGAAACGGTACTTCATCCCGGCGCAACGACTGTTGTTGTACAAAACGCAAGTTCGACCCCATATGAAGTACTGTTGCCATCTCTGGCCGGGAGCACCTGGATACCAGCTTGGACCATTTGACTCGGCGCAAATACGAGCTATGAGAATTGTTGGCGATCCCAAGCTCACAAACGGTATCGAACCACTAAGTCTAAGGAGAGACATCGCCTCTTTATGTGTGTTCTACCGTTTGTATAAAGGGCTGTGTACCGAGGAATTGTTTAACATTATGCCTGTAGCTGCTTTCCACCATCGCACCGCTCGTCATCGGCAGGAAATTCATACCCACACATTGGAACCGAAATGGTCTCGGATGGTCTGGTTCCAGAGGGGTTTCCTTCCAAGAACGATTCGATTGTGAAATATGCTGAAGTTTTTTCTGTGGACTACAGTATGGAACGCTTCAAGGGGAAAATAAATAGGTTATAACATATGATATATAAGATGCATATCGCATGCATCCAATCGTCTGACCTTACTCGCGTCCGCAGGAAGTGTTTTTTCTTTTTCTTTTTTTTATATCATAGGAGGCAAACGAGCAAGTGGGTCACCTGATGTTAAGTGATCACCACCGTCCACATACACTTGCAACACCAAGGGAGTCGCAAGTGCGTTGCCAGCCTGTGTTTGGGGGGAGGAGGAAGAGGAGACGGCCCACCGGCGCTCTCACTGACCGAACGAAACGCAACAATGCAAGCACTGTTACTTCACGTCGGTTTTCTATAAGAGGGTGGTACTGCCTCGGACGAATGAATGGGTATTCATGCTGAAACCAGTAATAGCTTCAGCGTGGCTCTAACTCTCATTCTTCTACACGTGCTCCCCGGGTGATACTAAGGAGTAACAAATTTTTATTACTATAGGGTAATCAATCAAATGACGATAATACAAAATAGATACTGTATTTATCCATACGACTGAATAAAATAACTCTTTAATTCACAGGCCCAAAGTACACAATACGCACATTAAGCACAATTTAGGGATAACGCAGATAGTTATCTTGTGTAAGATTCGTGTCGAATTAATTAGAAAAACATTTGAACTGAAACACATTGTTCGAAATTTGTACACTGTGGCTTTTAGGGTAAGGGAATGTCTTTGTATGAAAATGTGTCAATTTAAGGTTATATTTGTTGGCAAAGAAACAGCGTCACAAGAGACACTAGCTAAGACAACAGAATTGTCCTTTTAGGAACAATGCGGTTAGACCGTGAAGTGTTGAGTGGTGTTTGTTTTATGTAATGACTGAACTTCAAATTCCTACATTTTCTCGAGGCGTTTAATTTTGTACTGTATATTTAATAAGATAGCATTATTATATATAACTCTTACTAGACTTACATATGGTCGAAATAATTTATTTTCTTCTAACTTTTGCTCTCGGCTTCACGCACGGTAATGTTCATTTGACCTATCCCTCGGGAACAATACTTTTTTCGCGATGCAAAGTACATTAATTCGTTTCTACACCTCCGATAATGGTAATGCAAAATTTCTTGATTATCTGTTGCGTGGTTATGGCCTGAAAGCGCAACAAACAGAATCACATTCGCATTTATGTTGATTTATGCATGATTTAACGTTGTAGTCTACGACAGATTCTGAATTGAAAAAATGTGACTTACAGAAGATGTAATTTTTAACATTCTGTATATAAGTACTATATCGTTTTTTGTTTGCTGCGGATATCTATATATCTTTGATATGAGAATCATATTAAACGAGAAGAGTAATAAATCTTGTTTTAACTGGTATTTGTTGTACGTATATGGAACTTATCTTATTCAATGTAAAATAAACCGGCATTTTCAATCATAATAATATTTAAAACACAATTATATGATAATAATCACTACCATTTTATAATGAAGATAAAAATATAACATTTATTTTAAGAATGTTTTATACATTAATCTGTGATGGTTTTAGTCGTTGGATACATTTTAGTGATAGATTTATATGGAATATATTTTATTATGTATATCGTTCTTCTTCTTTCTCTTGTTTTAGCTTCGCAGAAGCAATTGCCAGTGTCAATGTTTTGTTTCAATAGAGATTACAACATATTTTACACAATAAGTGTCGTGTGAATAATTTCAGTGTTCCAAGTGTTTCCAGTGTTTCAGTGTTCAGTATGGCTCTCTTGTTAGAACTTTCCAGGGAGTTTTTGTAGCATCTCAGAATTCATGGTCCGTGGTATTATTTTCCATTCACTTCACTTATGCACAATAAACGAACTATATTACATAAAACACCACCAATTTTACACAATATAGAGTCAAGTAACACAAGATTATGAATAAAATATAAAATCCACTACATGACAGACCAAAATTCCGCCAAAAACTCCCTATCGTGTATATCAGAAGCCGTTATAAGAGAGTTTTCGCAGACTATAAATATAAATTAAGAGGTGTTGCCATTATCTATTATAAATACCGGATACAAGCAATTACATTTAAATATTAAATTAGTAATTATTGATCTTATTTCAAATTTGGAAAATACAAATACACGTACAGATAGAATTACAGTTTTTATTCATATAAAAGAAGACTGTGTAACATACAATGTTACAACCATTACGTAAATGTGATATCACCCATCCTAAAAGTTATATAGACTATACAAAGTCAATACAATGTAGAACTACAATATTACGTAAGTTCTGTTAGTCTTTTGTTTGTTGAAGGCTATGTGAGGTCGTTTAGGTAAAGTTGATAAAGGCTACGTGATATTTTCTGAAAATAACACCACAATTGTTTTATAACCAGTCTGAATTCATTGTGCTATTTCGAATCTGAAGCATTCTTAAACGTTGTAAGTCTTCCACAAAGCTGTTGCCGTCTTTCGAATAATCTATATCCAGTGGTGGATTTACACTAGGGGCAGTCGGGGCTAGTGCCCAGGGCGGCAAATTTTCTAGGGCGGCAAAATTTGGAAAGTGAGAACAAATATTCTATACAATATATAATTAACTAATTCTTTTAAATAAGCATTTTATCTTTCAAGAAATATAATTTAAGTATTATGTAACAAATTAAAATTTTGTATATTATAATATAGGAAATTTAAGTAAAAACTATTCAAATAGTTTAATTAATTTATTTCCATAAAGGTCTGAAAAAATTAAAGTTGATATTTTTATTTTCTGGAATTGATAAATTTATGTAGTTTTTTTGAAGAATTACAAATATTTTCAAATTACGTATGTCTTTTTGATAACAGAAACTTTAATCGATTAATGAATTTTTCTAAAATTGGAGAATTATCCAATAACACTAATTAATTTTATTTTAAAAGAACAATTTTATATTTTTGAACCAAATCAACTGCCAACTACACATGCTGCCACCTACAGTCAGTATACAAATGTAACTAGGTTTCTGCAATATAGTTTCTTTTATATTTGACGTTAAGATGAATCTAACCTGTAAAGGCTTCAAATTTTGTTGAGCATAAATCTGAAATTTTTTAAAAAGAAAGCATGTGTAATCCAGAAATCAGAATCTATGAATAAAGATTGTACAAATTTGGATCATGCAGGTTTGTCGCGAGAGTTCCATATTTCACAGAATATAATAATGATTTTGTTGTCGTTGTGAGCAATCGCTATTTATTGTAAAAATGATGTAAATAGAACGATGGTAAATTTTGACAGGTGGTGCACTTTTGCTTCAACTTCGAAACAGACTCCGCCTACGAGTAATAGTAACAGTACCACGACTCCTTCACTGCCACAGAATATCAACCATGAAGATGAACCTAAAGCTACAGTTCCAACAATAAATGTAGAGGAGGTTGCATCGCAAAACTTATTCGTGATAAGCGATGATCCAGGAGAATGGATAATAAACGATTTTTCTAGAGATCATGTACCTACCTATGGGTCTAAACAAAATAAAAAAATTAATTTCTCCGGTACAAAACGTGATTACAACGACGGGACTTCACGATGGCTTTCAGAATCACTATTTGTTAGAAGACTTATTAACGGTGAAAAAGTTCCACGTCCATGGCTTGTTTACTCAGTTAGTAAAGGATCGGTATTCTATGCAGGTATTCTTCTTTTTGATGTTGACTGTTAATTTAATGGTGAAACCGGATTTAATGATTGGAAACATGCAGGCGTTCGTGTTAATGAGCATTAAAACTCTAAAAATCATAATATAATGCATGTTAACACTTAAACAAAGGTCAGATACTAAGAATAGAATAGACCATGACTTAGTTATTCAAACAAAGACAGAAATCTCGTATTGGAGAAATGTTTTAAGAAGAGTAGTGGATGCCACTAAAGCCCTAGCTTATCGAGGACGTCCATTCCGAGGTAGTAATGAGAAATTTGGCTCACCAAACAATGGCAAGTTTTGATGCTGATGGAATTTCTTTTTTCTTTTGACCCATTTCTCGAAGAACATATTAGAAAATTTGGAAATAAAGGATCTGGCAGTACTAGTTACTTACCCAAAGCTGAAAAAAAATCATCCTCTGAAACTTCTGCATTCAAACGCCCTTTCCACTGAGTTTCCAAACGTAGAAATTGCTTATGGAATATTTATAACTTTATCCGTAACAAACTGTAGCGCGTTTTCTTGTTTAAAACGAGTTAAAAATTACTTACGTTCTACAGTGGGTGCAAATAGACTCAATAGCTTAGCTATTATATGCATAGAATCAGATGTGCTTCAACGTTTAGATTGTGAAGATTTAATCGACCAGTTTGCAATTCAAAAAGTCAGGCGAGTTTGCCTGTGAAAAAAATAATGCAATACTAATAAAAGACGTTCTTAGTGCAAAATTTATAATTCTAAGAAAAATACAAATATTTTTTTTTATATTACTATTGTAAATAATATATGAGTAAATAAAGAATAAATAAAACATAATGTATAATAAATAATATATATTACATAATAAATTTCCTGCAATCAATTAGTTATTCTAATTCTTAAAAAATAAGATATCAAAACTATTAAAATAAAATTTACATTTTCTTCAATGCCCCAGGGCGGCACAAATTTAAATCCGGCCCTGTCTATATCCATATAATTATTGTACAAATATAACCTCTTTACTAAATATGTTATTCCAAAAGTTAATTCAAATTACTACGATAGTCATAGAAAACGTTTTAATTGTTGCCATGAACGTCATCGCTTATCAGCATGGAGTTTAACGAAACATTAAATTTATTAAACTTAATTTAAATAATTATATTGTGAGTTTACTTTACAAAAATATAAAGCTAGGGACTAATTAAGAAGAAAAGTTACAATTGCTTGTCATGGCATAGTAATATATTTCAAACTAGCTGTGCCCGCGACTCCGTTCGCGTGGAACCGAATGTAAAAGAACATTGACAAATAAAATCATCGGAATGTATTAAGTCCATTTACTTATCTACTTGTCCCTCGTGCTTAACTCGGGCCGTCATTGAAACTACAATAGCTTTTGATAGAGTGGGCCGATTTTAATGAAACAAAGACTAAGTTACTCTCGAAGATATCGTTATTTTTCTTGTTTTCTATTATTCTGAACCCAGTACTTTAGCAGTGATGCATGCCCATACAAACAGACAGACAGACATACATTTCTAAAAGTAGTATTATTTAATTAGTATTAATTTAATTTCCGGGAGGAGGCTCCTCAAAGTGGCCGTCTCCGCCAACGGAGGACAGGCAGGAGGAGGCGGCAGTTTGACCGCCGCCTCCTCCCACCGTAACCGGATCGAGGGAGGATGGGTCGGGGGGCCCATCTTACCATTACACAGGTCCGGCGGCTGGAGGAGACGGCCGGTGTGTACCCGGCTGTCTCCTAACAAGACGGGGCCCGGCGGCGGCGCTTTCGCTGCTGGGCCAACCGCTGGGGCTGCACGATGAAATCTGTAGAGATCTCGTGTCGCCCCGACTATAGGCGGCAGACGTACAACGTGGGGTTTTAGTCCGTGCAAGTCGGACATAACCCACTCTCTCCCCCGAGGGAGTGGTGTATCCATAAGGGATTTGCCCACGTTAAAAACAAAAAAAAAGTATTAATTTAATTAGTAAGTATTTTCTATTAGTTACTTGAATATCTACCTAAGATCGGTCTAAAGATGCTCCGTGAAGGAACCAAACACGTGTAATCGATCGTGGTCATTACACTTTAATTTGCATTATCATCATCATCATCATCGTGGACAGCTCTTCTCAACCCACTGCAGGGCATAAGCCTCGTCCCTTTTACGCCATTCCTCTCTATTCTGTATCAGTCTAGTCCAGGTTTTTCCCACAAGATGTATGATGTCGTCGACCCATCATACATATAACATATTATAATTAATCATATTGAACTTTGTTTTGACCGTTCTTAATAACATTAAAAATAATATATTTAATAGCATCGTTTAATACATGTTTTCATACTGGGGCCTCTCACACCATAATGTATTTATAAAACGTAAAATCACTAAATTATTGGCCGAGTTGATTATCATTGAAACGTCGCGGTACGTTTACCTATTCGTGGCGTCACATATAGCCGCCATGACACATATGCGGGTTTTAGCATGAATTAAAATGTTGATTAAAACATATTTTTTTGCTTTTATACCTTCATTTTCTACAGAAATAAACTCTCTTTAGGCTATGGAGGATTTTGGTCAAAACAAATAGAGCAAAGCTCATAGGGAAAATAATAAAAAATCTCGGTAAATTAACTAAATAACAAAAACTACGTAAGACATCCCAAATAAACAGGTAATTTGTAGGAAAGCTGTTCAAACTTTTGCCATAATTCTTTTCAATAAAACGTAGAACTAGATACTAACTAAAACTAGAAACAGCAAGAATACTATAAACTTGATTTTTTATAACTAGCGAAACTTTTACGTCTTGTCTTCAATAATACAACTAGAGTTTTCGAAAGAGGTTATATTGTATACTTTTTTTTCAGTATTTATTTTACTTTTGAAATCCTTTGTTACTGTTACGTAATCCAGCCAGACATCGATAACTGATAAGCAAACTGACCTAGTTACGTTAATTATTTTTTAATCTATTTAATGTCTTTAGGCACGAAATTATTTCAATGTTTGGTCTGCTTTTAAGTATAAAAAATAGTAGGGTAATGTTTTTAAACATATGTTACACAATACGTATAATCAGCCAGTCAGTCAGGATTACCAATAAACACTCTGAAGGTACTGTGACTATTTATCCGGGCAGAGCTTCGCCTTACAATAACTTCCACATAGGAGTGCGTGCAGATCAGTGACATCTTGCCCTTTATATGCTGAACTCCCACCAACCGGGGTGAATAATGAATAGCCGACCAATAGCGTTCGAGGTCATTAGTAACACCGCCGATAAAGTCAATAGCGCGGTATCGTAGGTCAATAGTGGTTCCCCGGGTGGCGTGGTAGTCTCGCCTCTCGGATATGTCATAGCAGTACCGGACGTAGTCATTAACACATAATAAAATATACATAATTGAGTTGTGTATATGAAATTTTGAAGAAAAAACAAAAGAAGGAGCTACAGTAAGAGAAAGCTAAACTCACCATATAATCTTTACATATTATAAAACCGTCTTCCGTCACGTCTGTCTGTTTGTTTTTCGCGATAAACTCAAAAACTACTGAACGGACCAATTGATAAGTGATTCATGAGGAAGGTTTAGATATAGTCTTTGTCAAGGCTTTATGTAAATTGGTTGAAATATAACGATAATTGTTGGAAAACTCTGTTAAAGTCAAGTCGCTTGGGAGTTTTCATCGAAAACGCTGCATAATCCTTTTGAGATATAAGAAAACAATTAAGATAATAAACGACGCAGGCGAAATCGCGGGTATCAGCTAGTACTAACTAAAATATACAATCATTACCATGAATAGGTATATTCGTAGGAAAACTTTGAAATTACACGTACAGAGGCAGCACTGTCGTCGCTTTGCTAAGGTTGGTCAAGACTAGTACATGATCAGAATCAGCTACATTAATGCCGACATGCAGTAATTTCTGCGTAGAAAAATTCTAATTCTTGTAAAACATGGAAATAAGGGGCCAGTTCACACTGCCTATTAAAACATGACACAACAGAATACTATTGTTGTATGTGGTAGAGCCACGCTGAAGCTATTACTGGTTTTAGCAAGAATGGGTCAGCTCGGGTAGTACCACCCTCAAACAGAAAATCGATGTGAAGTAACAGTGCTTGCATTGTTGCGTTTCGTTCGGTCAGTGAGAGCGCCGGAGGGCCACTTTCCCTTCCCTCCCATACCGCTCCCCCACTTCCCTCCCCCCTCCTACCATCCCTCAAACACAGGATGACAACGCACTTGCGACTCCCCTGGTGTTGCTAGTGTCTATGGACGAAGGAGATCATTTACCATCAGGCGACCCGACTGTTCGTTTGCCACCTATAATATAAAAAAATATTGATGAATCTATATTAGTCATTCCATGAGAAGTAATTGTTGTGATATAAACTTGGCAATAATAAATATTATTGTTGACGCAAGCGATGTAACATCTGCGTTTCGCCAAACATCCGCGATATAGGCTTCGGGGTTTTGACATTAAATTAACTATGGAATTTTTACCACCCATGATAGAAGTGCTGTCCAATTTTGGAGCTGTAACCGTGATAATTTAATTACAATATACTGCCTAGCACAAATAATACATTACTAAACTTAAGGTTGAAGTTACAGAAATATTTCCAAATTTATTATTTTTAAGGCACACGTGACGTACTATTGAATATTTGAAATATGTAATGTTTGGATCTTTATTCGGTGTGATAACTGAAATATGGTAAATGCTGCAAACTCTTTCAGATACTAAGTATCACTATGAAGCGTATTAGTTCTGCTAACTTTCTAGGCAACCTGCCATAGCGATTTAGGTCTGATTTATTTTTAAATAGCTGATGTCTGCGACTTTGTACTTTTGCAAATAGATTTGTGGTTTTATACAAATAGTATTTTATCTGGTTTATTGTATTTCTTTTCAATTGTAATAAGTATTATGATTACTATTTTAACTCGTACAACGCTTTTATCAATTCTATAGTCTAAATAATTAAGGGAAAATTCTATATTTGGTTTTAAGTTTCATCCAAATTTCTTCAGCCGTCTGAGAGAGTATCCTCCACATACAACATTCACTTCCACGATATTATATATGCTAAAACCTTCCCATAAATATATATGTTACCGTTAAACAATAATGAAGATCGATCGTGTAGTTTCTCAATCAATTATGTAGGTACAAAAATTTGAGAACCGGAGATGCTTTACTTTTTGAAGTCAATTAAATATAATATTTAAAACGCATCATTCTTAAATTTGATAATAATCATAAAAACAATAATTGCAATACTGCCTTTGTTTTATAATTGTTTTTGGACTAATTGTCATATCATCGACGACGTGTGTTTAAATATTTGTCTCTCGATACCACTCAAATGGCTGGATTATTTCTATTGTTTATCAAAGAATGCAATTGTACCGTGGAATATAGCATCGTATACTTTTTATAACGTTATATCTTTATAGTCAATTTATTGGAATGGTTTAATTTAAGTCCAGTGAAGAGTGAGTAACAGTTACTAAAAATATATACCTATATTCTTTCATAATCACCTATTCAATGGATTTACGATCAAGTTATGTTAGAAGCGTAGTTGGTAAATTTAAAATATCATTAATATTATGATGATATAACTAAAAACCGTCTATACCAGGTGACTGTTTAGACACTCGCAGTATTCTAGGATAAGACACTTCATGATCACATTTAACATATAAAATAATTATATTAAAACGAATACTAATAAACAACCAAGAAAATCTAAGTTAAAGTTTGTTCTAAAACTTTAAAAAGTATAGCTACAAACGTGTAAATAAAATAATATACCTAAGTGCATTGACCGGTGCCAAAAGCTACAATGGGCGATTTAGAGTTAATAACTTACGATAATAAAACGGGCAATAAACCCTTTTGTTTTGTTCCTGACGTTCCCACGTTCCCTTTCAAATGAAAGTGAAATCACCCGACGGTCATGGACACTGTGCTTTAACATAGACACTTAGAGGATTGTGTATAATATTTGTATTTTTCTAGATAATTAGGTCCAATATTAAGCATCTATTTTTAAATTGATTTAAAACGAGAAGCGAGTGCAGAGTGTACTCCAGAAATATTGCTGCTGTCTAAACAGCCACCTGGTATAAACGTACTCGTATGTTCCCGTTCGAGCCGATAGATACAAATGCCCAGTCTTTATTTTTATACCTTTTATTGCCTTATCGGTTAAACTCCGTGTGGGATCCGCCTATATAACGGGTAACTTCGATATTTACTTTTTATTGTGGCCATAGAAGAATTCACCAGATGTTAGTTTATTACGGCAAGTTACAACTTTAAACTTCGGTTTGTTCAAATATTAACTTTTCACTTTATTAGTTTACGCTTTAAAACTTATGAATGTTATGATCGGTTTATTACCCTTAACTGTTATGCTATTAGTTTTAGTGTGCGCTCTGTGTTATTTTAGTTAATAACATAAACAAATTAAGCGGATATACAAACAAAGGCCTAAAGATATGAATATCGTGTATAGCTTTATGTAATATATTGAATTAATCTTCCGATATGATTTCTAAAATAACTATTAGAAATATTTTCTTGGAAGTATGATTAAAAGAAAGCTTTATATAAGACATTATATCCACAAGAAAATGTCTGTAAACAATGTGTACTTGATTTTAAGAAAATAAATACAAATCCGGTACGTCCCCTTAGGATGTAAATTGAGTAATGCATTTTTAACTTTAATATTAAGAAAAAATGTTATACACATATGTAATTCTAAAAGTACAGAAATTACTACATGTATATCCGTACAAATTACGTTTAATAGTTTGATACATTTTTAAAGTCTTCGAACTTTGCATTTCTCCTGGAATTGATTGACCGCTGCCACGTCTCATTACAACAAAACACGTTTGTCTATATTTACGCAACGTGTACTCGAAAAAAAGTGTGTGTGTACTTATGTACACGCGTTAGAAGTTATACTTCTTTGGCGTAACAAAATAAAATCTTTTCGAAATTTTATCTTCCGCCTTATTCTACGATTGTAGAAAAAACGGCACTAACAATAGAAAAAAGGTATTTAATACATTGAAAATTTCAATACAAAGAAACAAAATGTTGACTATAGCTAACTTCAGGGTAAAATTTAGTAAATTCAACCTTACCTGAGTGATTTAAAGTTGTTTTTACAAGGACGCAATCGACGCGAGTCATGGTGGCCTAGTGGTTTGAGCGGTGCAATATTATTTCGATGTCCGCAGGTGCGAACCCAGGCGGCATGTAGCAACGAATTTTTCGAAATCCGCGTACATTTACTAATTTAAATTGGTAACACTATCGGCTGAGGGTAAAGGAAAACATCGCGAGGAGATCTTAACCTGGTAAATGTCCTTGTAGTATGTGGGAAAAATATAGAACTGTGATTTGTCAGAGTTTGAAATCAACAATACATTGTGGGCTAGCGTGGTGATTACGCCCACACCTTCCTCCGCGAAGAGGCATATGGCCCTGCAGTGGGTATCTTACAAGCTGATGATGAAGCGACGCGAGACTATATGAAATAATCCAAAATTATGCACTCATTTTTATGTTCCGTCTGTGAGACGTTAAGTGTGCACCTTGTGTTTTTGTGTATCAATGGTTACGACTCTAATATTTAATCAAGGAATTCTACAAAGTACTGCCTTTAACAACCAAATTTTTTGAAGTTTTTTTTAAATTATGAGAACATTAATATATATGACAAATGTCTAAATGAATTTATATTAAACTAGCGGGCCCGGCAGACGTTATCCGTTGATTATAAAAAAAAACCTTGACAAATTATATACCAAAACCTTCCTCATGAATCACTTTATCTACTGGTGAAAATCCGTTCAGTAGTTTTTGAGTGTATCGCGAACAAACAGACAGTCGCGGTAGGGGACTTTGTTTAATACTGTGTATTGATGGTTAATTTCTGTTTCTGAACAAGTTTTTGTGTTCTACAGTAATCTGGACGGTTTCTAAATAATGACCTGGATTTAAAACGTCACGGTAAGCTTTTTAATCTATATTTATTTAAACACAAACAATGGCTTTACGGTTGTACTGTTTTCTTTTAGTATCTTATTTCGGAATGAATATAACGTAGAATAGTATAAACTGAGATCCTATCTATGATCTGAAATTTGTTATTGGTTTCTATATGATTATACATTTATTATTCTAACAATGACAAACAAATGAATCATTTAAAATAAACATACAAGTCTTCGGAGAAAATCTACCAAAACAGTAACACAGTATCTACTATCAAAATATTTGCAGATGAAATAAGGAAGTTATTGCTTGTAAATACATTGTAAATCCTACGAATATAGCGAATATTATGGTTCTGAGATTAAATTTATTTTCGACAACAAATTTCAGGTGGACTTGCTTATTTAGATATCTTTAATACATTTGTAAATCCAATAGGCTATATGCTAGTTTGAAAAATAGTGCCATAAATATTGGTTATGGATTTTAAAAGCGATTTACTGTAATTTGAATAAAGATTAATGGTATATTTAATCAATAAATCTCAAAAATAAATGTTATTTAACTGGCGCCATTGGATCGTAAATGGTTTTGATTGGCTACGTCTATGATGACGTCACGTCTTATTAGATAATGTCTGCCATTGATTGCCGATTCGTTGCGATTCAATTATCCTGTGACATTGTTTAGATATTAACTTTACATGTGACGTCACGTGAATCTAGTGCAACGTTAGATAGCATTTTAGCCAATGATATAATGATTATAACTATGTTTTGGCGGGATCTTTAATGCCCGGTTTCTGAGATACTCGGTTAATCTACCAATAGTTATTGAAACAACAAAGTTATCCATAAGATAAACTTTCAAATGGCCCGTTGGAATTTTACTGATATTTATTTATACATTATGCGTTAAATACGCAATGGCGGACTTAATGCCGAAGGCATTCTCTAGAAGTCAACCATTAGGTGATGCAGAGATAAATGTTGGTAGGTGTAAGGAGAAGTTTTTATATCGTTTATAAGTAAGTTTATAGTTTATCGTAAGTTTATCGTATGATCGTGTGTTCAGAAACGCAATTTGACAAGTTATCGAACCGATAACGCTATTGGACAGATAAACTACAATTAAAGTACCTCAGAAACCGGGGATTAATAGTGTGTTTTATTTTGTTATTTTTTAAAGAAATACTTGTTTTAAAGAAATAATCTGGGATCGTTTCCAGAAACCAGCCACGTCTATTTTTATGAGATGTACGTATTATATTATAATTTTTTTAAAATAATCTACCCAAATTAGGTTTTAATTATAAAATAAATATAGTAAAAAGTTCAATATTTGGTACTTTGTTTGTAAGTTGAAATAATAAATAGTAATTAACAATTAATCTTCTTTTACCTTAGCTCGATTTATTCCAAAAGCATAATAGGTCGATTCCGACTTTTTTTCTCGAAGAAACTTTATATGCTCTCTATTTTATTATAACTCAACACTAGATGGCGTCAGTTCAATTTCATTAAGTTTTATCGTCGCAAGCAACCGCTAATTATAAACGTTTTAAAAGTAATCGATCTTTTGGATGGAAATAATGGAGAACTTAGTCAAGGAATTTGCACCAATTTTTCATATTAGGTATGTCTATTACCGTGATATACTTAAAGTGTAGTCCATACTAATATTTTAAACGCGAAAGTGAGTTTGTCTGTTTGTTACGCTATCACGCCTTCGCTACTAAGATTAGACTAAGGTTAAGAAAAATATATAGGGTACCTTCCATCGATGAAAAATATTGTTAACGGGAAAGGTCAAATCTATAGTGACATTAGCGAAGCAAAGTTAGTAGTAAATAATGTGTCGAGTTAGATACGTGACAAGATAAGGATTAGCCCATGTTACTATACCATACTATACTATACTAGGTAGAAGGGCTGAGTTGCCGATGTTATTATATTTTTTATAAATTATATATGAATGATCACTACATATTATAAAACAAAGAACACTGCCATGTCTGTCTGTCTGTTCGCGATAAACTCAAAAACTACTGAACAGATTTTCATGCGTTTTTCACCAGTAGATAAAGTGTTTCATGAATAAGGTATATAATTTGTCAAGGTTTTTTTATTAGGGCGCCATAACGTTCACCGTGCCCGCTAGTTTGTGTAAAAATACAATTAAAATAAAAATGATTTACGATGTATATACACTAAGAATTGTTAATGACAAGATCTTGAGATTTTATTATAAAGACTGTCGTCTGTATCTATTACTGGAGGTGAAGTTTGCTTGTTAGTAATTCAATAGCCCACGGTTAGCGTCATAGTTTTTTTATTGTCTTCCGTCGTCGATCGTTATAAAAATATTCCTTGAAAACAAAGCAGGAATAATGCATCAATATTAATTTTGTAATTTAACGATCTCATTTAGTAAGTTCCTATTAATAACATCGGGTGACAGTGAAATTTGTGTTTAAAGAAAGTTGGCTTCAATGTAACACATCAAAAGAGTTATACAATATGTTGTGTATGCTTTTTGGTTTCCTGTTATTTTATAATCAGAACTATCTTCTGCCCGGCTGGCTTAGTTACTTTGGGCTAACGCTAACGATTTTGTAACATTCTTCATTGGTCCTCCGCTCCTATTGGTCTTAGCGTGTTGATATATATAACCTCCCTCGATAATAAGCTATCTAACACTTAATTAATTTTTCAAATCGGATCGGTAATTCCTGAGATTAGCGCGTTCAACCAAACAAACAAACCTTCCAGCTTTATAATATTAGTTTTTTTCTATATATTAGAAGGCAAACCAATAGGCGAGTCACCTGATGTAATGTGATCATCTCCGTCCATAGACACTTGCAACACCAGGGGAGTCGTAAGCGTGTTGCCAGTCTATGTTTGGGGAAGGTGGTAGTGGAGGAGCGGGGAGGGAGAGGGGACGTGAGTATCCGGCGCTCTCACTGACCGAACGAAACACAACAATGCAAGCACTGTTACTTCACGTGGGTGTTTCTGTGGGTCGGGTGGGTGTACCCCGGGCGAGCTGACCTATTCATGTTGAAATCAGTAATAGCTTCAGCGTGGATCTACCACCTACAAGGATAGTATGGATTTGATTGGCTTTCTTGGGTATTAGCTTGTTGAATTTAAATATTGTTTTATGTTCCACACCAACCAGTTGTAGTTATGTTTAGACAGCTATATTTCATAGCCAACTTTCTTAGGAACTTACCTTGGACATATTGTCACTTAATCAGGCGATAAACAGGCAAAACAGACAATAATTCAATAAACCTGTTTAGAACTTCTATCCCAGGAATATGAAGTGTAATTTACCAACTGTTCAAAAGAAATAATAAAAAAGCAAGTAATATACGATATGGTATATAAACTTTAATACAAATAAGCTAAGTTTATGAAGCAGTACAGGACTAACGACAATTTTATTATACCCTCGTGCTCTTATCTTGAATGCTGATACCTTGATGAACTAGACGAGACGAATTTATCGAATAATTAAGTCCTCTATACAAACTATGGAAGGGCGGGCTATCGTTTGATAGCAATGAACTAATAATTACAACTTTTATTCTGATAGAAAATTTATGATATTGTTTTGTTCAGTTTATTTTTAAAGGGAGCAGCGATTCAGATAACGTACGTAAGAATACATTTATTTGAAGACAGTTTACTATTTATTACGATCATAGTTGTTTTTAGAGATGATATCGATGGTGTATAGACTGAGTGACTCAGCATCGCCTTACCCTTATCCCATCTAATTAGGGTCGGGCCCTTTTCCACTATCCCCTTAAACACATATCATTTTTCACACAATCCATCCATACCCTTTTCGGTCTTTCTCTACTGCTATATATCCATCCAATACTATACTTCAAACGTTTCTAGTTACATAACTTCTCTGTCACTGGCGCTATTTTCAAACATCCTCTGATATATTCATTCTTAGTATTATCTATTCTAGTTACACCACACATCCACCTTAACATTCGCATTTCTGCTACATGTAATTTTATCTCATCCGTTTCTTTCGTAGCCCAGCACTCTGATGGATACAGCATGCCTATTTAGTTATATACGCCTTATAGACCGAGTGAATAACGTGCAAAAACTGTCAAGGCTTTTTTAGTTAATTATAATTAGCCTTTTCGTCGTCAGTATGGTTGAAGATGTTAACAGTTACGTTTCTCGCCAATTTTTTTGACCGCTCGCACAGAACACAGATTTAGGTATAA
Organism: Antheraea pernyi; assembly: GCA_015888305.1. NCBI lineage: Eukaryota > Metazoa > Arthropoda > Insecta > Lepidoptera > Saturniidae > Antheraea > Antheraea pernyi. The sequence continues at coordinate 1,042,731 of MU158771.1, read as the reverse complement.
ATACGTATTATATTATATGTATAGATACCATTCAGACAAGTTAAGGATAAATAAATGGCAATTTTGGATTTCTATAATATGTTAACTTTGTTTTTTTTTATACTCTTTAACGTATTTTACGCATGCCCGAACTTCTGTTCAGAGCGGTCAAAGAGATTGGCGTGGTCTGTATTATACTAAGCCTAGTTAAGAGAGGATGCTTCCAATTAGCGGGTGCTTAAATAACTATTAGGTGTTTAATAAAAATTCCGTTAGTTTCAAGCTGGTATACCTTATAAGTATAGTTTTAATACCATGCTAGTGTTTCATTTACTGAAATCTTCGACTTGGTTTTATGAGTACGTCACTGTTAGGTTATTATTACAAGATAAATTATAACCTATTATTTTTTTAGATTCTTTTTAATGTTACAAGCGAGAGGTGTCCTTGCTCGCATCTTGTATATTTCTTATGGGGCCGTGGACATCGTAAAAGGGCAGATAGTAAAAAAATGACAGTGTTGCTAAAATAATCATAAAAATATTATAGGTTATTTACACAGAACTGATAGTAGACGCGTTTTAACGGTGGTTATTTACGTTTATATAGGTTTACGTTGCTTGATATATATATATATATACTATAACTGTTTATAGTATATATTGTGACGTGGTTTTACTTAACACTTTAATTCTGGCAATTAGTAACCGCCTCCTTACAAAAAGTTCCAAGGAGTATCTAAAACTGATGTCCTATTTTTGTATATTGACAAGTATTTTCTGACATTCATTTTTGTTTTCTAATACATTTTATCAAATTATAGTCGGTAGAAAAGAACCAGTTGATATTTCGTAGTTTGGTATGGTTTCTAAAGTACTTATTTATTTTGAGGCTGGCAAATAAATGATTATAACCTACACTAATATTATAAAGAAGTAAAGCTTGTGAATATGTGAGTTTGTGACGTTGTAGGGGGTAATCTCAGGAACTACTGGTCCGATTTGAAAAAAAATTCAGTCTTATATAGCTCATTTATCGAGGAAGGTTACAAGTTCAAGAAAATACATAAAAATATGTAGTACTAGCCTCTGCCCGCGACTTCGTAGGTGGTAGAGCCACGCTGAAGCTATTACTGGTTTCAGTATGAACGGGTCGGCTCACCCGGGGTACTACCACCCTCTAGCAGAAAACCGACGTGAAGTAACAGTTTTTCTTTTTTTTTATTGTAACACTGCAAAGTTACTGCACTATGCCTGATGGTAAGCATAGTACAATCCAAAAACAATGGCGACCATCGAGTGACACACTATCCATCGCCGGTCGCCGCTGTCATGCCGGCCTGTGAAAAGCTGAATATGCACAGGCTGATCTCGAAACGCGACCCGCAGAAGCGCATCACTATGACGGGCTTCTTCGCCGTATACATACACGTATACAGTGCTTGCGTTGTTGCGTTTCGTTCGGTCAGTGAGAGCGCCGGATAACCCACCTCCCTTCCCCCTCCCCCTGTCCACTTCCCTTTCCCCAAACACATGATAGCAACGCACTTGCGACTCTTCTGTTGTTGCAAGTGTCTATGGACGGTGGTGAAAAAAATTATATACATTTTTATAAAGTCTATGAATCAATCAAATGTATGTTCATCTAGTCGCTAGTCTGACGCAAGCCGCGCACGCACAATACGGCCGATTTTCGTGACGTAGCATGTCATGACTCGAAACTATCGATTTATCTCCTGTCAAAAATATCGCTCAACGTACATAAAGAAGTTTTTACTTGAAAATAATTCTCTTTATTAACACGCTTTTATTAGCTTTACCTGTATGTATGTATGTAACCGACCCCTTTGAGCTCGATTTTGTCCTACTTTGAACGATCAGATTTAATTCAAACTTTGCACACCTGTTAAAGTTCGATGACAATGCAATAATTCGATTATCCTAATTAGATTCGCCAGAATTAATTAATTTAAATTTAAAAAAAAATAAAAAAGTAAAAAAAATAAAAAATAATTATTTAAAAAAAACTTTTTATTAACATGCGTCACTGTTAATATCAGCACCTCCAGATATCCGTATTTTTATCATTTTTTGTCACTTTTTACAAAAATATACATTTATTTCTAATTTACACTATTCTTAATCCAAATTTATTTAATTTTATTTTCTGTTTTTATTTTTTATGAAAGTGTGTTCTTTTAGTTTTCTTAAACGATTTTTTAAGCAATTATTCGTCTATGCAAAGTTTGCCTCTATCAAGTTACACTTCTTCCCGATCACCTATTCTGTCTATACTCTAAAATACTCTTTCAATTGTATAGGCTAAATATGACAATTTTTAACAACTTATTTAAACTGTTAAAACACTTCTCAACAGAGTATTAATAATGTAAGCACTTAAGTCTGGAACACATTGGTTCAACTCTATTCTTGTGTTCTATTTGAGTGAGGGCGGTACGTCGGTAACTTATTTTTATGATACCGTTCACCGCGTTATGAGATATCAAACAAATAGACTATTTATAAAGCTACATCTACTTTCAATCGTTTATCGAGAATGGTTTGTGATGATCGAGTTTAGAGTATGAGATGTGAAAACAGCTATTCTTCTATCGTATTTTTAATCATTTAGTTAGTACATTATTATAGAAAAAAAAGTGTGTGTGTACTTATGTACAAGCGTTAGAAGTTATACTTCTTTGGCGTAACAAGACAAAAATCTATTCAAAATTTTTATCTTTCGCCTTATTCTACGTTTGGAGAAAAAACGACACTAACAATAGAAAAAGTTGACTATAGCTAACTTCATGGTGTCGGTTTTTCGTGACAGTGTGCGCGCGCATCGTAAAAAATTACTCTCACCATTTTTACCTGACGCGCCAAAAGAAGTATAACATCAAAAAAAAAGAAACGGTTTTGTCAAGACTCATATTTATTTTATGTTTCAGGATAATTCGTATTTCGATGTTTAGCTTTTGCGTGTTCAACATAACAAAAGTTAAGTACAATATAAATTTTAAAATACAATATTAAATTCGCAATAAACATTTAATTATATCGCCTTAAATTTTATTGAGGAAAAATTGTGACATTAAATCTGACGTTCCTTTTTTCAAGTCCCAGTGTACATAGAACGCTCCAAAGTATTCGAATTTTAATTACCCTGTATATTCTCTATCAAGGGATTATACGTTGTTTGTTCGTTTGATAGCGCAAACTTTCTGTAATTTCCTGTCAGATTTAACTAAATATGTTTGCATTTTCTAATCTGTTTGTAATATGACCCTTAAAAGCGGAACAATTATTATACAAGATGTGGATCAGAAAATACATTAACAACGAAGTAATAGTGAGTTTGCTCTGTGTGCCGATACGCGGGCGTTGGAGATCAAGTTCCTATTTGCCGCTCGACTAAAACTGAACATATCAGAGAAAAGCCGAACTGTAAATGCTTATCTTAGCGAGATACCAGCGGTGGACTTGGTTTCTACGGAATTTTAAGGTTTCATAACGATGTAGACAGTAATTTTAAATTTTAGATACCAAATGCAAGCGAAATACCCATCAGGCCTTATATACACATAAGTGTTTAGTAGAAGTTTCGGTAACAATCGAATAACATCATAAGACTTGAGACACCCAAACCAATCTCACCTGCACGTAGTGCACCCTGCTGAATAACGAACGAGGCAATAGCGAAAGCGGGGTGGTAGGGTTTTACAACCTGACTGGGTCGCAACCACCATGTATATGGCGAAAAAGTCTGTCATAGTGATTCGATTTTGCGGCTCGTGTTTCCGGATCATCCTGTGGATATCCAACTTTTTGCAGGCCGGCATGACAGCGGCGACCGGCGATGGATAGTGTGTCGCTCGGTGGTCGCCATTGTTTATGGATTGTACTGTGCTTACCATCAGTAATAGTGCAGTCATTTTGCCGTGCTACAATAAAATAACACCGACAAGCTTTTAATTAAATAATTGGCTAAATACTTGTTCTTGTGTCACGTAAAAACGATTTACTATATATGGGTTTATTTTATAATATAGCAGAAACTGCGCTAATATGAATACTTTACGTCAAAAAAAAAGTCGACCGACAGACGTGTAAACTCAAAAAAATTGAATAAATGTGTTCTCTTTTCAATTTTTTAATTAACTATAGTGTGAATTATTGAAATTTTATAACTTGTATATTGAAATTATTAACATAAGTCTGGTTTTCACATCTATTTACCACTGAGCAATAATTATATACATTCTTATTAAGTATATTCGTCAATTAAATCTATGATTATTTTATTTTTTTATGTCATAGGTGGCAAACGAACATGTGGGTCCCCTGCTGTTAAGTGATCACCACCATCCATGGACACTAACAACCCCAGAGGAGTCACAAGTGCGTTGCCATCTTTCGGAGGGAAAGGTTAGGGGAGGGAAAGGGAGAGGAGAGAGGAGAGGGGAGGGGAGATGGGTCTCCGGCGCTCTCACTGACCGAGCGAAACGCAACAATGCAAGCACTGTTACTTCACGTCGGTTTTCTATGAGAGGGTGGTACTACCCCGGCCGAGCCGACCCATTCATGCTGAAATCAATAATAGTTTCAGCGTGGCTCTACCACCATCAAAATGATGAATGAAAAAAATGATGAGCTGCGAAATATCAAATCAAATCAAATCAAAAATACTTTATTCAGTTTAGGCTCTAATAAGGCGCTTATGAACGTCAAAACTACCACCGGTTCGGAAAACGACCCAGTCACCGAGAAGAACCGGCAAGAAACTCGATCGGGTACATCTTTTTAGCATATATATATATTTCAAATAAATTATACTTTACAATACCGTTTTTAGTGGATGCACAGAGAGGAGATAATTCCAGGCGTCACCATCGTTCACGTATTGATCCACTCTATAGTAGTAACCTTTCGACACTAAAATCAATATTATATTAATATTACATGTATACAAGTCGCTATACCACACGTGGCTAGTCTGATGCAAGCTGCGTAATACGCTCGGTGACGCTTACTAGCATGCCATCGCGTGAAATTATAAGTTTATCCTCTGCCAAAAATACCACTCGACGTGACTAAAGAAGTTTATACTTTTCTTTTTTGTTTATTTCTGGACATCGAATGAATAGTTTCAAAACTCATTGAAGTGTATACGTGATTCCAAAACTAACAACTCTAAGGTAGTGGGTTCTTGAAGTTGACAACTCCCTTGTATTCAAACCATTTTTATTTGACCTGCTCTATCTATTACAACGAAATAAAAGCGATTTATTCCCATAAATAGAATGTCAGTTACTAAGGAAAATCGAAGGAAACTTAAAACGGAATGATTTAGTAGAAGGAAAACCCTCGAAGTTCGTTTGTTTTGTGGTTGTTTTTAAGTTTTCCACAGATCCTTTCTTCATTCGATTTTTGACGTAATTCCTCACATTTCTTAATATATTTATATTATACCCGCGGCTTCGTAATCGTCTATTATTATTTCCTACTCTTTGTTGTTATTAAAGTGAAACGCCTTATGGCACGGTAGGAAAACAGTTTAGTTAGGACTTACGTGTTAAGCATTAAATGTAAGGTAAGTACCTGTTTGTTTGTTTGTGGAAGTATAAGTGTCCGTCTACTTTTAGTAGTATACCAAAATGAGTAACTTTTTTTTTCGATCTAACTATGCTATTATCCTGGCAAGGTCTTTACAGCTTCACCGGACTACTCTGAGTTAAGTTATTTAGACTACGAAACTTCGTATAGTATTATACGCATTCTCCCGTACTGTTTTCTTATTATTATTTATTGTAATAAATACTTTCGTAATATCAAAGCGGGTATTGTATTAACATTTTCCATGCACAGATTTCTATGCATACCAATTTTGCTGCAGCTTCACCTAATGGCGAATTATATTAATAATTCGTTTGATAATATTGCAAAACATGTGATCATTAATCTCAAGGCATTCAACAAACTTTCAAATCGCCACAACTCGTTAACATGCATCTAAATCATGACTAAGAAGTCTTTATGACTTTTTATATAATGATCACGTAATTCATCATGGGAAAGAGAGGTGACTCGTATCGAATTGCGATCACTCCTCTCTCCCTTTATATAGCTAATTTTAAATAATATGCGAAATGAACAAGATTGAAAAAAAAAGTGTCAAATTATATTTAATGGCCACCGTAAATATTTTTTCATGAAAAAATAGGTTTACCAGATTCCATGTTTGTTTGTCAAATGGTGTTTAGGGCTTTAGCCCTTACACCTATTTTATCTCGGATATTTTATCTATTTTATAATTATGCAACTTTATGTGTTAAGTGCAATTCTGTAAAACCTATACTTTATTAATACTCTCTTTCAACCTCGAAAGATATAAATATAATTTCGATCTGATAGACCATACGAACCGAATTTCTATAAGGTAGATTTATATTCATTAACATGTTATAAAATGTTTTTATATGCGAGTAAACCCGTGCTAAAAACTAACATATATCTAACGTATTTGAACACCGAGTCCTTCGGCCTAAGTTTAAGTCGCTTTCGGTAAAGTAAAATATAAACCGTAGGTACACGTCTACTTCAATGGGCAAAGGGTTACATAGAAAAGGTCACATAAAATTATTGATTGTTATTATATGATGCTAAATATATGCCTATGGCTTTGAGCATATAATTATTTAGTTATATATAATATACGACGACTAAACATATTTAGATCGTTGTGGTCTAGTGGTTTGTCAGGTGGAATATCAACCTGATGTCCGCGGGTACGAATCCCGGCATGTACCAACGAATTTTTCAGTATTCGCGTACATTTACTAATTTAGGCTAGTACTACCGGACGACGATAAAGGAAAATGTCAATACCAACTTTCGAGAGGAACATGGGTCAGCAGTGGGTTTCCTATAGGCTGATAATGATTATATAATACACTGATAGGTATGCAATACTGATGGTAGATAGATTGATAATACTCCGATTAATAATAGGGATAAAAAATATACTCAGAGCTAAAGAAATATTAATTACAAGCAAGTTAATTGAATTCGTGATACCCATTTACGAAATAATCTAAAGGCGGGGCATTATAATTTAATAACCAACTGTGAAGTTTAAACATGTTTCTCCTGTAGGTGAGGCTGGGGATATAATTACCTGCGTAATTAAATATAGAATGACAATAACGTGTTAGATTACACCTGTATAATACGTTCACACAAAAGCCGGGCTCACCAATGAACAAACCCATTATTTGAGGTCCGTAACCATGAACTACCTACTGTAAAAGTATGTATATTGTAATTTTCATTACCTATTCATTTACGAAATAAGTTATTTATAAATATTTTTTGACATAGAGACGTTTACTCTGTGTCTATACAGTAACATGTTTCTTACTCTATACCACGTATATATGTTACTAGCTTTTGCCCGTGACTTTGCTCGTATTAAAGTAGATTTCATCTCATCCCTCGGGAATGGTACATTTTTCATGTTCTTTCTTGTACCCTTGACAATTTGTGTACAAATTAGACGATGATCAGTTCAGTAGTTGAGGTGTGACAGCGTAGCCAATAAACGAACTTACTTTGCCACACACACACAAGCACACACACACACACACACAAGCACACACACACACACAAGCACACACATACACACACTTTCTCATTTATAATAGTAGTATTAATACTTATTTGATTATTATTATTATTATATCATAGGAGGCTAACGAGCAGTTGGGCGACCTGATGTTAAGTGATCACCACTGTCCATAGATACTTGCAATACCAGAAAAGTCACAAGTGCGTTACCACTCTGTGTTTGAGCGACGGGGAGTGGAAAAGGGGCGAGGGAGAGAGGAGGTGGGTTATCCGGCGCTCTCACTGACTGAACGAAATGCAACGAGCTTGCATCGTTACTGTTACTTCACGTCGGTTTTCATACTGAAACCAGAACCTAATTGCTTCAGCGTGGCCCTACCACCTCTAATATAGCTGTAAAAATATTTTATCACTGTTCTGTCACTGATTATGATCAACAATATTGTAAAATTTAAAACAAAACGAATCAAGCAAGCCTATTTAAGTGACTTTTTTTAGTTACTCCGGCTGTATCGTAATATAGAGAAATAAAAATATTGAATTTTAAAATTTCAGTCATACACCGTGTGAATAATAACAGTGTAGCAGCGTCTTTGAAAATATTAATTATTTCGACCGCTATGACGATGATACCTAGTGCGGTAGGCAGCAAACTACCGGTGGCAACGGGTGTTACACCGCTGGATCCTCTCTCACCAATAACAGGGCAAAGAACAATCTCACTTATCTGATGCTGGTCTAAGGCCCAGACCGTGAACCTCGAGTACGTATCCGTCGCAGCGCCATCCACGAGACACATATGAATTTATCAGCCGTTTAAGATATATGATTTCTCAGCACATCACTATACACTAGATCGGTGTTATTACAAAATAGTTAAATACGTATTGAACTCTAGCTTTAAAAAGATCTCATATTAAATGCACCGCGGTCGCTGAATGTTCGCCATCTTGCTCTTTTGTCTCGCTTTGGTTACGTTGTCAAAAAGGATAACGCGAACTTGCCTCGGGCGAGCGCGGTGCATTTATTAGGAAACTTTTTTTTTTTTTTATAGCAGCACGGCAAAATGACTTTACTGTGCCTGATGGTAAGCACAGTACAATCCAAAAACAATGGCGACCACCGAATGACACACTATCCATCGCCGGTCGCCACTGTCATGCCGGCCTGCGAAAAAAAACCCTACCCACCCCGCATGTAAAACCCTACCACCCCGCAAGTTTTTTAAACCAAGTATTCAATACGTATTTAACTTTTTTGTAATAACACGGAATATGTTTATATATATCAAAGTTAAGGAAACACGAGCCGCGCGGCAACTCAATGTACAATTATTTGTATAAGAGTTTTAGAACACAGGGTGTATGAAAACAGCAATGAAACACATTGACGAGCGAACTATAATGTGACGTAGTAATAACGATGTCGTACAAACAATAACATCTGCCGTTTAGTGGTTTGCTATAATGGTGGTAGTACAGTGCTTATAATTTATGTATTTATGTAGTTATGTAGTGAGAAGCCCATTACCTGTGATTGGTGTTTGAGAATAAATCGATGAATCGACAACAAACAATGATAGAAAATATTTCACAGTATATAAAAATAACAGTTAATACATATTCACAATTATCAGGAGACAAATTGATTCTAATCTCATATGAAAAATAGCAGCGATACGTTTAATAGTTGTATTCCTATTTAATACATATAAAAGGAATAAATAGTAAGTCTGCTTGAAAAGTAGAAAGGAACACCGTTTTATTCTACGAAACACATTATCTTTCAAATCATATCATCAGTAGATCCCTCAAATACACAGATACGCCTATATCGAGCACTCATATCCAATTACATAAATAATAGACCCACAAAACAATATCGGGTGGATTTACTTTCCAAGACAATTCCAAATAATATTCACCAGATAACAATAATATAATTACGGAAGTTTCTGAGGAAAGTTATGTGTAACGTAATTGATGGTAAGTGGGTCATTCGATCCGATCCGATGATCCCAGTGTGATATAAACGAATAAACTTCTTCTGACTCATAAGAGGATATCAAAATTGGATTGAACATTATTTGTGTTATACTTTAATATAAAATGACGTGGATGTCGTGTGTAGATACAGTTCTTTTTTTTATGTCATAAGTGGCAAACGAACTGGTGGGTCACCTGATGTTAAGTGATCACCACCGTCCATGGACACTAACAACACCAGAGGAGTCGCAAGTGCGTTGCCACCCTTTGAAGGGAAGGGATTAGGGGAGGCAGAGGAAGAGGAGGAGAGGGGAGGGGAGGTGGGCCTCCGGCGCTCTCACTGACCTAACGAAACACAACAATGCGAGCACTGCTACTTCACGTCGGTTTTTTGTGAGAGGGTGGTACTCCCCCGGACGAGCCGACCCATTCATGCTGTAACCAGTAAAAGAAAGTTCAAGAAAAATAAGTCACTGCGTTTTTATAATACTAGCATGTTATTGACGATACCGTGCCGAATAGAAGGTAAGCCAAGAACAGTGGCAATTAATGAGAGATAGGTACTCCACAATAGGCGGCTTAGAAGTCTCTTGTTTACTAGATATATACTGGCAAATCCCTAAACGCGATTGAGTAAAAGAAGTGGGTGTGAGCTTATTACCATATATATAAGTTCGTACAGATTTTTATATGTAAACAAATAGTAGTAATAATTTAAAACATACATACATACATCAGCAAAAAGGTCCCGTCTTTCGAACTGATATTTAGTTATGTTTAATTGTAGAACAAATTTGGCGACGATCGATATCGTAATAATAGGTCTTTACGTATGAAATTGCCGTTCTGCAGCACTGGCCATTTCAAATCAAAATATTTTTTGTTTGGCAAAGAATTCTAATTTCAAATTAATTTTATTTTAAAAACATGGAATTCTTTTTTCAAAAGTAGTCATTTGTTTATTAATTAGTGTTACATTTTCATCGTATTTCAATCTTTTTTGTCATCATAGATACGTTAAAACTTCGAGTAATTATTGAATATGAGTACCGTCGTGGTAGCAACGCGGCACAAGCGGCACGCAACATCAACGACGTTTACGGAGCTAACACTACAAACCAACGCACCACCTGTTATTGGTTTGCTCGCTTCCGTTCTGAGAATTTCGACCTGAAAAATGAACCTCGCTGTCGTCCGAAGACTTTGGTCGACAATGACGAATTAAAGGCGATTGTGGAAGCTGATGATACACAATCTACGGCTGAATTAGCAGCAGCTTTCGACATTAGCGTCAAAACAATATTGGTAAATGGACCAAATTAGCGAGGTAAAAAAGCTTGACAAATGGGTGCCCCACGAACTCAATGATCGCCAGCGCGAAGTATGCGTCGAGACGTGCCTTGCACTGCTCAATAGACACACAAATGAAGGAATTTTGAACCGCATTGTTAACTGCGATGAAAAGTGGATTCTGTTTGATAACCGCAAGCGCTCAGCAAGTTGGTTGGATCCTGGTTCAGCACCTAAACAATGCCCTAAACGAAAACTTACCCCTAGAAAAGTGATGGTCACTGTTTGGTGGTCTAGCGCCGGTGTGATTCATCACAGCTTCTTACCAAACGGGGTGAGCATTACTGCAGATGTGTACTGTGAAGAACTGAACAAAATGATGGAGAAGCTGGCACATCTCCAACCAGCATTGGTCAATCGCTCGTCTCCGCTGCTCCTGCACGACAACGCGCGGCCTTATACTGCACAGCAGACGGTCTCCGAGTTGCAAGAACAGGGGTTGAACTTTCTCCGTCATCCGCCCTACTCACCAGACCTTGCGCCTACAGACTAATTTTTCCAGAATATGTATATATCCTTGGCGGGAAAAAAATTCAATACCCAAGAGGCAGTACAAAATGCCTTTGAAGAGTTTGTTGCCTCCCGTCCAGCTGATTTCTTTAAGAAGGACATCAATAAACTACCACTGCGTTGGCAAAGATGCATTGATTGCATGGGTGATTACTTCGATTTATACAAATAAAAAATACATGAAAAAAATTCGTTTCAATTTTTTCATACAAAACGGCAATTTCATAGGTAAAGACCTAATATTATAGTGGTATATAAATGTTATATTCAAAGCTACATAGTAATCGAATATATCGGATAATTACGAAAAACAATACCTGGGGCACACCCCGGTCACCGAGGTACACCTTTATCATCATCATCTTCTTACCCTTATCCCACCTAAGTAGGGTCGGCACAACATGTTTTCCTTTTCCACGCTCGCCTATCAGATGTCATCTCAGTCAACACACCTTTTACACACATATCATTTTTCACACAATCCATCCATCCTTTTTTCGGTCTTCCTCTACTCTTATATCCATCGACCGTCATACTCAAAGCTTTTCTAGTTACATGGTCTTCATCTCTCCTCATAACATGCCCATACCATGCTAACCTATTACTCCTTAACTTGTCTGTTACTGGTGCTATTTTCAAACTTCCTCTGATATATTCATTCCTAATCTTATCCATTCTAGTTACACCACACATCCACCTTAACATTCGCATCTCTGCCACATGTAGTTTTCTCTCATCCGTCTCTCTAGTCGCCCAGCACTCAGATGCGTACAACATTACTGGTCTTATAATAGTTTTATACACCTTCCCTTTGAGTTTCAAGGGCATTCGTGGGTCACAAGCGACACCAGACACCTTTCGCCATTTCATCCACCCTGCATTTATCCTATTCCTCACGTCCTTGTCTATGCAACCATCGTTTTGGATCAGAGAACCGAGATACCGGAAATCAGAGCAGGTTGGTAAGGCTATACCATTTAAAGATATAGGAGAAAAGCTGGATGGACCACCGAAGTCGCAAAACAAATGTTCAGTTTTTAGTCTACTGATTTTCAAACCAACATTCTCCAGTTACACCTAGGTACACCTTTATCATTATCTATATTAATATTTTAGTTAATTTTCTCTGCCGAAGAATCACTAATCAAATCTCTTTAACGATCTAAAAAATAAACCTATCATAAAAATGCTACGAGAACATTCACAAAATAACAACTAAATTGTTTAATGCTGTATTTGATTTTATTATTTGAATTCGTTTCTGTACATTTTACAAGCAAATACAATACATTAAGCTATTTAAATTATTATACAAAATAATTAAATATATAAGTATATTTAGTACTATTATTAAGATAACAAGATGCTGTAAGAAGAATGTATCTCGTATATTATCTCGGTGTTGTTACCAGAATATAGACATGAAAAACACACTTTCATTATGATATTCGTGTGGTTCCTTTGTAATTAGTCACAACGCTTATAATATACACGGAAATATGGAATTCTACGAATTGTAATGTAATTTCATATATAATAATTATTTACCTTATTGATCATGTAATAATAATGATTTAATGACACAAAATAATGATAAATACTGGGCATTCGATACGGAAATAAATATATTGACATCTCGGATATCTGTGTCTATTTTTTTTTAAGCGATTTGAGGCAAAGGAACATATTGGTCACACACACCTGATGGATAGTGAACACCGGCGCCCATGGACACCTGCAACACGTGCACATTACAGATGCCGGCTTTTGAGAAAAAGCAGGCTCGTTTCTTGAAGGGTTATAGGTTATGTTGGTCCGGAAACGCCGTCCGCAGTTCATTCCAAAGATATAAGTGGAATAAACATTCGCGAAAACCGCACAGAATACGTATAGTGTCTTTAGAACATAATATACATAAATTATAGACAACATTTAATTTCAGTCAATCTAGTAGTTTGAGCACGATTGTAGGACTCATGTACAAACGAATATGCTTTCATATTAACGATATACTAATAGTCGCCTGCGATTTCTCACGCTTTATATTTATAAAATAAAACCCTTTTTTTTCTCCATGGGGAAATCCCTAAGGGATATCCATCTCGCCAGGCAGCAGAGGATGGATATGCGTGAGTCGCACGGACTAAAACCCCATGGTACCTTCTTACATCTTTTGGCCGGAGGAGCAGGGACTGTCTAAACGACACTACGTCTGCTCCTCCAAGAGGTATTGTCCCCTCCTAAGGGGCCCTAACTGTGGCTTGAGGGATCAAGATGGTGGACCCCGCAAAGGGAAATGGGTGTTACCCCCCCCCCCCTACCGAACTGTAGGAGTCGCATCAGCATAATGCACCTCCACCACATGGGCCTGTGCAGTTTAACTGCCATAAATAACATAAAACCTAATGAAAATACATAGCCTACGCTATTCAAGACAAAAGTAGCATTTTTTTAGAGTTTTCACAACCGAACCAGTAGCTCCGAAGATAATATTAGATAGAGAATCTAGAAAATGTAAAGTAAATATGTATTAAAGTAATACAAAAGTGTGTACTAACGAAAAGACAAAATCTTCTATTAACAGTACGACCACGTTATGAAAATAATGGCAACTTATTGCTTAACAACGGAACGTTAGTCTGACAATATTTTATAAGACCTCTCCGACTGTCTTGTTTCTGGATATTTTTTACTTTTTCGTATGTTTTTTAAAAGTTTTCTTTTTATGGAAATCTTATCCTGATAATTATAAACACAAAAGCGGAATTACCCAAATAGGTGCGTCCATTCTGCAATGATGCGCTTACATAAATTCGGAAATTGTTTTTTATTTATACTTAGTCTGGACATAAATACTATTACAATTAAAAATAAACAAAATATTACATTTGAATTTGGAATCTGTAATTTTTATATGATTATTCATTGAGTTTTCTCAAACGAATTAATTCAGACAAAGAAGATGGTACGCTACTATTAATAAGGAGATTAAGGTAAAAAAGATGGATAAAAGAATATGTACGAAATATTAGATACAAGATTTGGCGTTAATGCCTTTATATTAACTTGGACACTGAAGAAAATTGGTTAAAGGATACATAAGCACTACCTATATTGACAACTTCAGAATTGGCAGTATGGATTAATTCCTTCGCCTGTCCTATTGGACGATTATTATTACTACTGAGTTTTCTTATTTTGGCGCCAATACATTGTACAATATTTTGCGATATTAAAATGGAGTGGGGTGGGTGATAAAGAGAACCGAATCGCTGTGATTGCATTACACAAAGTAGGTATGGAGACAAATGCAATATAAGTAACACACTGTAAAAGTAATAAATGTTATTTGCAATAGCAAATATTATTTTTCTTTGTTTCAGTATTTATGGCAAGACTAGGTATAGATTAAAATTGTCACTTTTAGCGTTTATTAAGTCATTATGTTTTGAATGCACCCATGTGTGGGGTGTGTGCGAGCCTATTTTCTTACTTATATGTTGTATGTAGTGTTAATATTTACTACAAATACCTTTGACTTCTTCTTCAATCGACGGACGAATCTGAAGGAGTTTAATATTGTCAACAGGGGTGGTGGTAAGCGCAGAAGGCAATCAACCGAAATAGTAAATAGCACAGGGACCGTTGAAGGTTGAGGGTCGTAATCCGTACATATACATCCAGGGATTAAATCTAAAAAAGCTCTCTTGCAAATTCTATGCACGTAATATGTGGGTGTACAAGTATTAAATGCATTGTTGTATATGTTATGACTTGAACGATAGTGTCACTATATCGTACAAGAGAAATATGAGAGCTCCCTTCTAGAGTATCAGACGTAAGATACAAACACTTGTATTTAATTACATATATATTTGGAAATATAGAAATATACGACTGAGACTTTTTGATTATGTTGATAAAATATAAACGTTTCATTTCGTTAAAATGTAAATAAAGATTTTTGAAGACAAGACAACATATTTACAGGGCTCTTGAGGGTTATTAAACTCATTGTAAATTATTCTACTTTGTACTTTCTTATACATACGACCTTTTTGCCTCTGTTGATAAATTATGAATAACTGTTGCTTTTTTGAGGTAAAAATGGCATTAAAATGTAAATAAATATATCTGATGAAAAAATATTTTTACTATGCTCTTGAGAGTTATCAGACTCATTTTAAATTGTTCTACTTTATCCATTATAAAACAGATCTGTAACTTTACAAATCCAATATAAGTAAAAACGAAGTATTTGAGTGTAATCGAATAAAAAGCTTAACATTGTATTATGAAAAACCTTAAGACAATGATAAATTCAGGTCAACGCTTCCAATTAATGTTGGTTTTCAGAATACTTTGCTGAAGATTTCTTTGAAAAAATAATAGCTTTCGGCTGTATAATTAATATAATTCAAGAGCTATAATCGTTTTCAATATCGACCTGAGCTTGAAATTAAATTATCGGCAACGATTTCTCTTTTCGCAAACTAATTCTGTTCGCTCCATTTCAATTGTTACTGAAGGAAATTAATTAGTTTAAAACACTAATACATCAAGCACAAATTAGTATTGGATATGTCAATTTTAGTTCAGACTGATAAATAAGCGCAAAACCTTAGAGAACGATGATACATATGATTTTTAAGACAAAACTTTATTTAGATACTATGGTCGATGGAAGACAATATTTTCTAATTTATTATATCCCTATACTTTAATTACGCTTTTGTGATAGAGTATATTCATATAATACCTAACTGTCGCAAAACGCAGCAAAAATGCCTCTACAAAAACTCAATAATAATACTAGTTGAATTTTTGGCGGGATCTTGGTCTATCATGTAATGGATTTTATTTTTTATTCATAATCTTCTGTTACTTGACTCTATATTGTGTAAAATTGGTGGGGTTTTATGAAATATAGTTTGTTTATTGTGCATAAGTGAAGTGAATGGAAAATAATACCACGGACCATGAATTCTGAGATGCCACAAAAACTCCATGGAAAGTTCTAACAAGATGGCCACCATCTTGTCAGTTCATTGAAATTATATCAAGAAACTTGTAATATCGATACTCACTTGACAATGGCAGTAATAGTCTAAAAGATTGGTTGCCAAAACTAAAGTAAAAAAAATACTAGTTTCGTTGGGTTTTCCTAGTCTCAATAAATCTAGATTCAGAATTTAAAAGCAGAAGTAAGTACACCTTCCTTCTCTGTTTCACTTTTAGTGTTATCAATCAAAAAATGTGGGAAGATTTCGATCTTTTTTCCTTAATATTAAACTTGAAAAGTTAACACTTTGACTGTCACTGCGTAATCACGTGTTCTATTTAGGACGCCACTGATGAATTCTTACAATTGTTAAAAATCTAGGGATCCAGCCACCAATGACCACCGTGACGTCATAAGGGAAACTGTGGCCGGTCGTATATGACTGTTGGCGACGCATACGACGATGAGTAGCTTATACATAGATTTATTGATATTTTATAGAGAACATATATATAGATTTATTGACATTTAATATAGGTTTTAGATAATTCATCGCGACAATATTGAATAGTTAATCGAGAAGTCTTCATCGTCAGTAGTAGTGCTCTGTTGGCTCGGGGACGCGGTCATTATACGAGAACCACGGTGTTTTCTTGCGACCACCCCGACCTCCGCTTCATAATCCACCACCTTCATCGGCTGACTCATGCATCATTGCACATCACCGAGGCCCCTTCAAGACATCACCGGCATCCGACTGTCGCCACCAAGGCAGGCTACCGGCGCTCTCGCTACCACCTTCGAGAGTTCTACGCCCGCCCACCGCCGGGGAACGTCGCCTCGCCTCACGTCTCACCTCATTTCCACCTCACCCCACCTAACCGCGGGCCGGTAACGTAGGAGAGCGAGAGGTGTCGCCATATTGATAGGCGGCGGCCCCAATAATGACCAACGTGGCAGTTAAAGTTTTAACGAATTATGGTCGAATTTCAACTAATAGACTACTATAAATTAATTGATCATACAGCTGAAACATACATTATTTCGAAGCAGGCTGTTTTGATGGTAGAATTTGATTTCGACTGCCATACACTTGATGTAGACCATGTCATACATGCAAGAGTTGCTTCCTCGATTAATCGAGACGATCAGCGTCTGCTTGACATTTACGACACTATAGAGCCCCTCACTACACCCCAAGCATGTATGACATGGTCTACATCAAGTGTATGGCAGTCGAAATCAAATTCTACCATCAAAACAGCCTGCTTCGAAATAATGTATGTTTCAGCTGTATGATCAATTAATTTATAGTAGTCTATTAGTTGAAATTCGACCATAATTCGTTAAAACTTTAACTGCCACGTTGGTCATTATTGGGGCCGCCGCCTATCAATATGGCGACACCTCTCGCTCTCCTACGTTACCGGCCCGCGGTTAGGTGGGGTGAGGTGGAAATGAGGTGAGACGTGAGGCGAGGCGACGTTCCCCGGCGGTGGGCGGGCGTAGAACTCTCGAAGGTGGTAGCGAGAGCGCCGGTAGCCCGCCTCGGTGGCGACAGGTATCGACTTAAGACTGAAATTTGTCAGAATTAATGAATATCATGTGATTTGGGCACAATTATACTCTAGATATATATAATATAATAATTGAAGTAGAAAATTGGTACGATTTAAATTAAGCTAAGTTTAGGGTAATGTAAGTTTAATATTAGAAACTAGCGGTCCCTGCGAACGTTATCCTGCTTTGATAATTTAAAAAAAATCTAAAAGCCAACCGCAGCGCCACCTACCGG
The DNA here is from genome assembly GCA_015888305.1 of Antheraea pernyi. NCBI lineage: Eukaryota > Metazoa > Arthropoda > Insecta > Lepidoptera > Saturniidae > Antheraea > Antheraea pernyi. The sequence continues at coordinate 1,024,488 of MU158771.1, read as the reverse complement.
ACCCAATTGAATCTAAACCATTCTCGGATCCACTGGAACACGCACACAAATTTTTTTCAAAATCAGTCCAACCGTATGGGAGGAGTTCAGTGACATACACACGTACAGAAGAAATTTATATATAAAGAAGATAGCTGCCCGCTAGTTTATACCGGTTTACTAACATAGGAAATGAAGAAAATATTCCATTTACAGTACAACCTTGTAATAAAATTAGATCGCAACTGTACGTCGATCAGTCAAGGGTCTTGATGATCTCCCGACCGTGTTCTGTTGCACAGTGACTATAAAATCGATATTGCTGCTCTAAGTGAGACCCATCTATCAGATAGCGGTGAACTTTGTGAAAATCGCGGTGGGTACACTTATTACTGGATAGGCAGACCTTCTCATGAACGAGCGAGGAGCGGAGTAAGTTTTGCCATTAGAAATAACATCATAAAAACACTCGTAGAGACGCCTAAAGGTATCAATGATAGACTCATGACGCTTCGACTGCACCTTAACACTAACAAATACCTTCATCTAATAAGCGTTTATGCTCCTACAATGACATATACCGATGATGACAAAATGCAATTTTACGAAGACCTGAGAAACATCTTAAAAGGTATACCTCCCAACGATAAAATCATCCTATTAGGTGATTTTAACGCACGAGTTGGTTCTGATTATCACATATGGAAACAGGTCCTAGGACGCCATGGAATCGGTAAATGTAACACTAATGGAGAACTGCTTTTAACTTTATGTGCAGAATTCAACCTATGTATTACAAATACCTTTTTCCGAATGGCAGAAAAATATAAAACATCTTGGATGCATCCACGTTCTAAGCACTGGCATCTAATAGATTATGTAATTGTGCGTAGGGATGATCTAAAAGATGTGCTTATTACGCGAGCTATGCGAGGCGCTGAAGGTTGGACTGATCACAGGTTGATTAGATCAAAAATCCGTTTCAGCTATAAACCGCCTTGTCGAGCTAGTCATAAAATTCCAACCCGACTAGCCTATGCAAAACTCGTAAACTCGCCGAATATGCAGGAGAATTTTAATACGAAATTCAGCACCACGTCGCTGTATACAACAGGCTCGATTGATGAACATTGGTGTTCCTTAGCGCAATCACTTCACAACGTAGCCCAACAAGTAGTAGGAAAACCAGCGAAGAAAAACCAAGATTGGTTTGACGACTCCGACGTTGAGATCATGGCACTCCTGCAAGAATCCAGGCAGTTAATGAGGTTCTCGAGAACAGATTACCAGAGAAAAACGATACAACGTCAGCTCCAGTATAAGATTCGGGTTCTTAAAGTCCGTTGGTGGATGATGAAAGCATTAGAGTTGGAACATCTCGCTGAAACTAACCAAGCAGGTCTCTTTTTTCAATCGCTGAAGACCATTTTTGGGCCACGCTTTAAAAAAACTACATCCATCTACTCGCGCGATACTCTGACACGATTAACTGAACGCATTGCTGTGCTAAATCGTTGGGCTGAACATTTTAGTGAGGTACTGAACCCAATGGGTCATGAAGCGGATCTCAATTACATTACGGCTCTTCCGTCGCTGCCTCCATCTCCTGAGCTCGACAATCTTGAAGAGTTTTTAGCTGCGATACATCGTTTAAAGAATGGTAAATCCGCAGGCCCAGATAGTCTACCAGCGGAACTATATAAATACGGTGGACCGAGTGTTCAAACTAGACTATTTGATCTAATATTACGAATCTGGGATACTGGTGAAATACCTCAAGCCTGGAAAGACGCTACTATCTGCAAACTATATAAAGGAAAGGGTAATGCCTCTGATTGTGGGTCATACAGAGGCGTTTCTTTGCTTAGTGCCGCTGGCAAGGTTCTAGCTCATATTATAAACCGAAGACTCGGAGAGTTGGCTGAGTCTGTATTGCCCGAAAGCCAGTGCGGGTTCCGTGGGGGTAGAGGGACCGTCGATGCTATCTTCATCGTCAAACAATTACAGGAAAAGAGTCTGGAACAACATCGACCACTCCATATGTGCTTTGTCGATTTGGAGAAAGCCTTCGATCGGGTACCGAGATCTGCCCTTTGGATTGTTCTTACTAAGGTTGGTTGTCCTGTGAAGTTCGTTAATTTAGTGCGTCAATTTCATGATGGCATGATGGCCAGGGTGCAGCATGAGAACAGCTTCACTGACCAATTTTCGGTAACCAGCGGAGTCAAACAAGGCTGTGTGATGGCGCCGTCTCTCTTTGCCCTTTACTTTGCCTTTGTACTGAAGAATGCATATGGTGATGGTACTGGGAAGATAATCCTCATCATGCGAACAGATAAAGGCGTTTTTGATGTAGGTCGATTTAGAGCGAAAAGATCGGTACACGAGCTCTCTATTATGGACGTTCTTTATGCTGATGACATTTGCTTGATGACCAGTGATATCAACAACCTGCAGTGTTTCTTGAACCGTCTCGATGAGTCATGTCGACGGTTCGGCTTGATCATTAATTTAACTAAGACTCGAGTGCTTAAACAACCTGCACGCGGTGTGACACCAGATCTAACATCGTTATCCCTGAATGGTCATGCATTGGAAGAAGTAAAATCTTTTCGGTATCTCGGTAGTTTTATTCGTAGCGATAACCGTCTGGAAACCGAAATTTCCTCACGCCTTGCCAAGGCTGCGACATCTTTCGGGAAATTACGTAAAAGAGTTTGGGACTCGCACGATTTACGATTGCACACTAAGATCGCTGTGTATAAAGCAATAATTTTACCTATCCTGTTGTATGCCACTGAGACCTGGACTCTTTATAAGGGTGATATAAAGCGCCTTGACTCTTTTCATATGAGGTGCTTAAGATCAATACTTCGTATAAGATGGCAGGATCAAGTTCCAAATTCTGAAGTATTAAGAAAAACGGAGCTTTGTGGCATTGAATCGCTGCTTATTAAGGGGCAACTAAGATGGTGCGGACATCTTGTGCGTATGGATGACTCAAGGCTGCCTAAAGCCGTCTTCTACTCACAGCTGAAAGAAGGAAAACGCACTCCTGGAGGTCAGCTATTGCGTTACAAAGATGTCCTAAAGCGCCATCTAACGGCATGTAATATTCCATGTGAGGGTTGGGAAGACCTCGCGCAACAGAGACGTGAATGGCGCAGCTCTGTTCATAAGGCAGTTACAAATTTTGAAAAGAAACGATTACAAGATCTAAACGCGAAACGCCTTATAACTAAGACCCGTTCGAAGCCTTCCTACACCTATACATACAATACTGATGGTCAATTGTACTGTGCGCCATGCAAAAAGATCTTTAAAACAAAGTTTGGTCTCGCGAGTCATATACGGGCTCATAATCGAAAGAAGTAAGGTTCGCCATTGACGGACACGTCAAGGAAGCTCACATACATGCTTAGACATGTCTCATACGGAGACACGCCGATGTATATCCAGTAACTAAAGTGGTGTGAGAATATTTGTACTACATCTGATAGATGCTATGTGTATGTTATACATGGTGATGTATTCATCTTACTCTTTTAGGTTAGGTTAGGTTAGCTTTTCGCAATCAGTGTGTTCAAAGCGACGATTACCGCTAGATTTCATTATGGCGGTTGTTATTTTTCCATTACACTATGTTTGTCATCCGGTACAGTACATTTTGTTATATATATAGATAGCTGTTCCCGCGACGCCGTCCGCGTCACAATGTAAAAAGTAATCACTTATAAAATCAATTGAATATGTTATTAAAATTACAATTACTTTTAATCGAGTAAATGGATATTAATAAAACTATGACTAAATGTTCGTTAAAGATATGCTTTATAATTTTCTTGGTGACGTTTTATCTCGAACGCAATTTAGCAATGATGCGTGTTGAAATAAACAAACAGACAGACAAACGTCTCTAAAAATGATTGAAATCTATTATATTACTTATTCCAAGACACCTGCAAGACTTTTTCACAAAAATCTAAAATACATACACTTTAGATTTACATTCTTATTATATGCATAGAAGATTCTAGTGCCCATGTGTGTATAACTGAACTCCTAAATGTCTGGATAGATGTTGATGAAATTTTTTGTGTATATTCAGGTGGGTTCAAGAATTCACTCTTAGACCCGGTAGGTGGCGCTGCGGTTAAATTTAAGGATTTTTTTAAATCAAAGACTACGTCCGCCGGCTCCGCTAGTATTACAATAATACAATAATAACAAAAAATTTGATGCAAGCTCAAACACATGACGGCAACAAACGATCAGTACCAGCCTGTCTCTCAAAACAGAGCGTGTTCACGCCCATGCCCGCGTAACCACAGATCACGCCGCCGTACAATAATACAATAATAACAAAAAATTTGATGCAAGCTCAAACACATGACGGCAACAAACGATCAGTACCAGCCTGTCTCTCAAAACAGAGCGTGTTCACGCCCATGCCCGCGTAACCACAGATCACGCCGCCGTGGTCTGGGGGTAAATTTCGCTCCCGCACACCAGAGTAGGCTCTCCTCGGCAGCGGCTCAAGCCTAGGTCCGTTCCCTCGGTGGGGAGCCCTTGAGTACGCTGCTCGCGCGATACAGTGACACACCAGTACATCACTGCAACAACACTACACATATCACCTCCACACAAGTGCACGCTCACACGATTACACATAAAAGTGGATGGGTTTTTCTTTTTTTTTCCCGTATCGAACTGTAATGGTTTACAAACTTTTCCAATACAAAATACACATAAGAGTTGTTGAGATATGTATGCTTGGTACACGTATATGTTTCAACAACTCATATATTTATGAATAGAGTTAGCTTAGCTTAGGTTAGCTCAGTCAGACGGCGTCTTAGGGGGGACGCCGTCGAAAGGTGGCAGCAGGACCTGGCGGACGAGCGATTCGGGTGGTTTACAGTGGACGCCGTTCGCCCGGTCCTGCGGGAGTGGACTGCCAGGGAGTGGGGCTCCCTGACGTTCCGACTGGTGCAGGTACTCACTGGACACGGTTGTTTCGGGTGGTACCTGCACCGGATCGCACGCAGGGAGTGCGGCGCTGAGGAAGATACCGCGCAGCACACGCTGTCTGAGTGTGCTGCGTGGGGGGAGCAGCGCCGCATCCTGGCGGCGGCCGTGGGAGCGAACAGGCTTGGCGAGCGATGGCCTCCTTCTGCGAGGAGGTCATCTCGCAGAAGGAGGAGGCGGAGAGGGCCCGCGAGGCAGACCCTCAAAGTGGCCGTCTCCGCCAAAGGAGGACAGGCAGGAGGAGAAGGCGCTTCGCCCAACTCCTCCTGCCACCGTAGCCGGACCTGAGGGGATGGGCCACTCCTCTTGAGAGTTTCCGCTGCGTGTTAGCGTTCGTACAAAATAATTATTTCACGCGAACAAAATCGCGGGCAGAGGCTAGTCTATACATAAAATAAGAATATAAATCTAACATGCCTGTACTTTAGATTTTTGTAAAAAAATGTTTCACGTGTCTTAGAATAAGCAATTAATTTCAATGATTTTTATAAATGTCTGTTTTTATGAACACGCATCACTGCTGAATTACTAATAAATCTCCTTAAGTAAATTATAAAGCATATTCTCGAGTCACATTTAGTCATGATTTCATTAAAATCGGTTCACTTTATCAAAAGTTATTGTAATTTTAATGACGACGCGACTTA
>MU158771.1:1005897-1018692 GCA_015888305.1 Antheraea pernyi | reverse complement strand
CTCTGTCTGAGTGTGCTGCGTGGGAGGAGCAACGTCGCACTCTGGCTGCGGCGGTAGGGCAAGACCTCTCACTGCCGAGCGTGGTTGCGGCCATGCTCGGTAGTGAGGATAACTGGAACGCAATGGCCTCCTTCTGTGTGGAAGTCGTCTCGCAGAAGGAGGCCGGCGGAGAGGGTCCGTGAGCAAGACCCTCAAAGTGGCCGTCTCCGCCAACGGAGGACAGGAAGGAGGAGGCGTCAGTTTGACCGCCTCCTCCCACTGTAACCGGACCAGGGAAGATGGGTCGGGGGGCCCATCTTCCCATTGCACAGGTCCGGCGGACGGAGGAGATGGCCGGTGTGTACACGGCTGTCTCCCAACAAGACGGGGCCCGGCGGCAGCGCTTTTGCTGCTGGGCCAACCGCTGGGGCGGCACGATGAAGTCTATAGAGATCTCGTACCGCCCCAACTATAGCGGACGACGTACACCGTGGGGTTTTAGTCCGTGCGAGTCGGACATAACCCACCCTCTCCCCCGAGAGGGTGGTGAATCCATAAGGGATTTCCCCACGATAAAAAAAAAAGATAGGTCGCGAATTGCATGAACAGGCAACAGCCAAGCCGAGGTGTGCCGTACACCCTTGAGCTGTTTGCCCGAACAAAATCGGCTGAGTGCCTTAAGCTATATTGAGATAGTACATCCCATCCTATGTTTGATTAATTGATAAATGTATATAATTATTGCTCCGAGCGCCAATTTAATTTCAATAAACGAATTCTGACCTTGCTAGGTCAATAACGTAGTCAGTTACAGAAAAAAAAAATCAAACACATGGTGGTTGCGCTTCTTCTAAACTAGACTGCCTAGCTAAGATCCTGAAGTTGAAAATCTGTTGTCAAGCAATTATAAGTGTGTTTCAAGCCGCACTTGAAAGTCAGTCTTACTTCAGGTTTAGCATGTTTACCATTTTGGATCACATCATCATTTAAAACTACATAAGGTTGCGGTTTTTTTTCGAACTGACTACATTATTGACCTGGTAAGGTCTTAACAGCTTCACCAGACTACTAAGGCGAGCGCTTAAGGCTGAGTAGCCGATTTTATTTGACAACTAGCTCATGGGTGCACCTCGGCTTGGGCTGTTGCCTGACTCATGCAATTCGCGACTTTTTCTAAGCTAACCTACATATTCATAATTATATGAGTTATTGAAACATATATTAGTACCAAGCATACATACCCCAACAACTCTTATACGTATTTTGTGTCGGATAATTTTTTTCTAAACTTTAGTTCAATTCGATAAGGGAAAAGAATAAAACCCTTCCACTTTCATGTGTAAGCATGTGTACACGTGTGTGGAGGTGATATGTGTAATGATATAAGATTTTGTGTCACTGTATCGCGCGAGCATCGTACTCAAGGGCTCCACGCCGAGGGAACGGACCTAGGATAAGGTTGCGACCAACATTAAAATCTCTAAAATATAAAAGTTTTATCTGGAAAGCGGAACCAAATTGATTGCCCGCAAAAACGAAAACAATAACATTAAATTGACTGCCAAAATAATCATTTTTAATATTGTTCATAGAAGAAATATAAATGCCTCATAGAAGAAATATAACTGCTAATTGTAATAGGAGTTCAAATTACTCTATACCAAACTATAGGTATATTATAAGAAAAAAACGATTAATTTTGTACTAATATTGATTATATGTATGTACGTACGTAATATAATAAAGTTCTGAAACCTATTTCATGAACAGAGACCGTTATAAAATACATTTTACCTGTAGGTAAACTAAGTCGTCAACCAAAGCTATCAAAATTCTGTTGTCATTCGCAGATATGCTTTATCGCCACGAAATCACAGATTGTTCTTAGAATTTATTCGTTCCCAATTTTATTTATCTCTCATTCAATCCCAGATGTCAACAACATCGAGTTTAAACGATTATTACCATAAATTTATGAACTTCTGAAGTTCATCGGTGCTTTTCATAAACACATTTTTTTTATTTAGAAGCTTTTTATTCATCCCCATTAAAAGCTTTAGAAGTGTTAATTACAAATTAAAGGTTATTTTATATAACTAATTCTGATGAATTTACGATAGTACGAAATCTTCCTTTCTTCATACCCTTATAAATTCGATCAACAATAACTAGATAAAGGGTCACGTACAAAATTGAAGCTAAAATTTTTCCTCGTAAATATATACTTATGTGTAGCTATTTGTTTACTAAGAAAGGGAGCAAAAAAGTTTTAAAACAGTTTTAAGTTCAACCTAATTACAACCATAACAAAGTCATTAATAAAGTCACAAATGTTCAACATATTATCTAATACTTACGATAAAACGAACAAAGTAATAAATTACTCCCCTCATAAATGAAAAGACAACATAAATAACATTTAGTGTGAATTCAACCTTAACATGTAATGAATAAAGTACGTTTTCCCGTTATTGTGCGTGTTTGTGTGTGACGAGGCCAAACATATGTAACAGGCTTAAAATCGGTAATTTTGTTCAAAATTTGATATTATTTGTTAGTTTAAAGCTTTAATATAACTTATTCAACATTTATTTAGCGAAAGTAGATACTCCGGCCGTTAAATTGATTTTTCGGGTATTATTTTTGCATCTTTTGAATACACTGCGGCATGTGAAACGGGCTTACATTGGCTGTGTTTCAAACAAACTAAACAAAATACGGGCATAAATTCCAAGTGAGCTCTTATTTACCGAGACGTATTTTTCGCGCCGACCCGTTATCTAGTTATTGTTGATCGAAGCCTTATAATGTCAGTTAACAATAAAGCCTGAAAAATTGTTCGGTCGTACTATTGGACTACGACAATACACTACAATAATTATTGATTATTGTGAGTGTAATGATGATTGATTTGATAATATTATCGTACTAATATTATAAATGAGAATGTGAGTTTGTTTATTCGTTAGGCTTTCACGCCTTAACCATAGTCCGTGTCAAAGTTTTTGGCGGGTCGGAGTATAGCTTCGACCTTGTACATAGTACAGTAGTCCGGTGAAGCTGTTAAGACCTTGCTAGGTCAATATCGTAGACAGTTAAAAAAAATTGCGCATAGTACAGTCAAGAGGTTAATACAAAAACAAATTAAAAATATTATTATAAGAATTTAACATTGATTAATCTTTAAGTTGTCTCGATATTATCAGTACAATATATTATTTTTTTAATTAATCCTGATACATGTAGATATTTGCCTGTTATATCAAGTAATAGGCATGTGGGAGTATAATAATGACCACGTTGCAACGTTCAGGAGATTTTGTATGTGAAATGAACTTCCATTGCGTCCTCTTGTAAACGCTTTGACAGCTAATTTACGATAACCTATTTAACTGACTTGAGCAGACATATACGTATATTTGACCTACATAAGTGACTTATCAGGCCCTAAATTGAATAAAGAGTATTTTGATTTTGATTTATAGTCTATAGCGTCATATGGTGAAGAGTGATAGTCATGCTATTGTTTAATTAGTGCAGTACGGTAGTTGTTAACACTTGGACAGCCACGTTGGTCATATATAACCGGCCACGGTTTCTCTTGTGACCCCACGGTGGTCATTAGTAACTGGTGTACTAGATATGTTTACTATTAAAAAAAAAATCCGTGGCGTCCTACAAGAAACATGTGATTACAGCGTAGCAGTCAAAGTATTAACGTTGTCTGATGCTTCGAGGACTTATGTTGCAATCCACCACGTTCGGGCCATCACGGTCTGAGCGTGAGCAGTAAACTACGCTGTTCTATGCGACCTGAATAACATGAATTAAAAGGATAAAACACTATGTTTTGTCGTACAGTTAAATGCATTTCATGATACAATAATGCCACTGATTGTACCTTTGTAATGCATGGAAATAAAGACTAACCAAAAAGGATTAATACATAGACATATTCGTACGAGATATACATACATATAGATTCTTTTCAAAGGATTAGAGATACAAATTAACAAACAATAAAAATTTAATTATTACTTGGGTAATAAAATAACACTAAAAACTAGACATGAACAATAGTAACTGAACAATAGATAAATAGACAAAGCTAGAATATTAACAATCCGCCACATTATAACTGACTGACTATATGACTCCAAATAATATTTAATCACCTGCTTGGTGAGTTTTGTGGGTATTCGCGTACTTTAATTGAACGATCCGCCTTATATAGCACCAGTTTGTTTCTATTTGTAGGGTACATCTTATAGCATATATTTTAGAGGTATTATTCGTGTCGGTACAATAACGTTATTGTAAATGAAATACATTCATAGTAAACAAGAAATTTGTAATAAACATTTATTTATAAGGAGGTAACGCCTTCAATAGAAATATAAGTTTTCGAAGTGGATGGTCTTCTAATAATAACAAGTAACAATAACGAAAATAAAAAAACAACAAATAAACAACGATAACAGCAATAACATGTATTTACACAATTAAAAATAACAAAACTATTCTGAATGAGACTGTACTGCAAGTAGCACTGATACTGACACACGTATTAGCGTAGGTGCAATAGGGACGAGGTAGGAGCGCGGGTAAGGGGGTGGCTCTACAAGGTTGATTAGCTTGAACGATCCCTTGCCGCCCCCACAAAACGGTCTGTCGGTACACCGTGGGGTTTTAGTCCGTGCGACTCGGACATAACCCATCCTCTCCCCCGGAGAGGGAAAAAAAAGGAGCGCGGATAAGCCTGCTCCCATTTTACCTCTTCTTCGTCCTTCCGTTTTACCTAGATTTGTGCTTTGCATGTACTTCAGAGCGGTCAAAAAGCTTGACGCGGGCTATACTCAACCTACCATCATGATATTTTGCATACATTTTGACAGGCGTATAAAACCGAAGTATAAATTAAATCTACATTAACGCGAGTGAAGAAGCGACCAAAAGCGACTTATCTATTAATTGAAAAAAATGACGTTACTTAAAAAATAAAATGTTATATAAATATATAGCTAAAAGAATGACACCGTTACAGTTAACGAATCACGTAAACAAGAATCCATTCTCTTGCTAACTTCTTTTGCGATGGTAGAAAATTGGACAACTGCTAATCCTGACGTTAGGAATACTGCTATAGTAAAAGTTTTACAGTGTTTGTTTGCTATATTGTACTTTTAAAACGTTTTACTGAGCATTGAAACAAAATTAATTTCGTTTCAAAAGTAACAGTGAATTCGTCGAAGAAATTAAAATCAGTACTAAACCACATCCACTTACGATTTGAATACTATTATAATATCAATATTGCCATTGATTTTTTTTATTTACAACGAACAAACTAAAATGTATATTTCGGTATTTCTAGATATAGTTTATAATTGAGTCATATTCATAAAAGAAAAACCAGCTGCACCTTATATTTCAATGTACAATTTAATTCTTCCAATTGCACTTATTTTTATGAATATTGAAAATGTATTCAAAAGTTCTGTTGTATGAGATGATAATATTATTATTCATTGTTATTACGTATACATTTTGAATAAAGATAAGGTCTACATTTTTTCAATGTCAATTTGTATGTACATATAAATATACCAGGTGACTGTTTAAAGTTTAACACCCTTCAATACTTTGGTAGTTCGGGGTTAGACTTAACATATTATATGATAATGTCAAACAAATACTAATAAACAACAAAGATAACCTTATTTAAAGCTTGTTCTAAAATTTTAAAAGTGTGGAAACGATACTTTTAAACGTAAAAAACCACATCTAGGTTTAATGAATAATATTGAGGGTGCTTTTCAAGGTTAATTATTACGTAACTGCTTATCGTCGGAATGCCGCACGGTCGAACAAAGGGAAGCGGGGCACGGGTCGAGGTGCGGGAGGCGGGTGGTACTGCGCGGCACGGTGAGATTCATTGCTTTCCTTATTATTTATATTTATATATTATACTTATTATTATTACACAAGTTCGTTTTTGCGTAAATCACCTGATGTTGAGTGTATATCATTTTTTTTTCTCCATATAATCAAGTCAAATATTAAGCACCCCTTTTTTAATTAGTTTAGAACGGCAATCGACTAATGATTTTCCAGTTAAAATATTGTTGGTGACTAACCAACCGCGCTGTATATCACAACAATGCTACGTCTTATTTCATAAAATAGTATAAGGACACATTATCCACATATATATGTATACTTACACCTATGTATGTATAACCGATCTCAAAAAGATCGTAGACCTAGACCGTAGGCCAGTCACTGTATTTCGCTACTCGCTATTTTAATCATAGTGATTATGATAAAGTTTTGAAAATATTGATCCACTTACATAAATTTACCACAGACCTTAATAAGAAAAAAAATAATTTTGCAAATGATGTTAGACGTCAAACAATTTCGAGATATCCAACTTTATTATCAAGGATACAAATTGAGTTTATAAAGCACTAGACCGGCTAAAAGAAATAAAAGTAAAACCTACCACGTATATACTAAAATTCATGAAATGAAAGTTATATGAATTAAGTAGATCCGGCCTAATATATGATTGCTTTAATGGTGGTAATTAAAAGTATTGAGAATGAGAATATATGTACTATTTTTATATTAGTAGTAATAATCGTAATTTTCGGAATGTTAGTTCAAATAGTGCAAAAGTAATTTTGTAGGTGTTAAAGCCACGCTGAAGCTATTACGGGTTTCAGCACGGCTCGCCCGCGTTAGATAACCCGACTCACAGAAACACCGATGTGAAGTGACAGTGCTTGCATTGTTGCGTTTCGTTCGGTCAGTGAGAGCCGCGGAGACCCACTTCTCCTCTCGCTTCCTCTCTTTCTTCTCCTTCCCTGTCCTGTCTGTTCTGTGTATTGGGATACACAGGCTGGCAACGCACTTGCGACTCCCCTGGTGTTGTAAGTGTCTATGGACGGTGGTGATCACTTAGGATCAGGTGACCTACCTGTTCGTATGCCTCCTATGATATAAAAAAATAATCCAAAGGCTTCATAGTATGCAAATGTTACCATTTACCAGAGTATATACAGATGCAATAGAAAATACAACACTACTTCTGAAAATTTTATTAACACTGGAGGTTGTTCGCTCACGCAGGCCGGCATGTCAGCGGCGGCTGGCGAGGGATAACGCATCTCACGGTAATCGCCATTGTTTTTGGATTGTACTGTGCCCACCATTAGGCACAGTGCAGTCAATTTGCTGTGCTACAATAAAAAAATAATTGGTTGGATCACTCGTGAGCCAGTATCACAGACCACACTCTTCGTTCCGGAACACATATGTACAACACTACTATATTATATCACAAATAAGTATGGCAGTGAGTTTCTACAATCGAACTTTTATACAGGATCTCCCTTTTTTTACAATATTTTGATAATGAAAAACTTCAAGTGCTATATATTTTTTTATATAATATATATATATATATATATATATATTTAATATTAGAAGGTAAAACATGTCGCAGTCACACTGTTTATATTTTATATATGAGTTATATCTATACTAATATTATAAAGTTGGAGGGTTTATTTGTTTGTTTGTTTGAACGCGTTAATCTCAGGAACTACTGGTCCGATTTGAAAAATTCTTCAAGAAAGGCTTATATCTTATATCATCATGCTAAGACCAATAGGAGTGTTACCATTTACCAGAGTATATACAGATGCAATAGAAAATACAACACTACTTCTGAAAATTTTATTAACACTGGAGGTTGTTCGCTCACGCAGGCCGGCATGTCAGCGGCGGCTGGCGAGGGATAACGCATCTCACGGTAATCGCCATTGTTTTTGGATTGTACTGTGCCCACCATTAGGCACAGTGCAGTCAATTTGCTGTGCTACAATAAAAAAATAATTGGTTGGATCACTCGTGAGCCAGTATCACAGACCACACTCTTCGTTCCGGAACACATATGTACAACACTACTATATTATATCACAAATAAGTATGGCAGTGAGTTTCTACAATCGAACTTTTATACAGGATCTCCCTTTTTTTACAATATTTTGATAATGAAAAACTTCAAGTGAGGTTTTGCCAAACCACTCCAGAATTTTGAGACAACGTAATTAATGGAAGTCTTTAAATGTTTTCTGAGAAATTATGGGTTATGATACATGATTAATTCAGAGTTAGGTCGTTGACGGGAATCGGGTATTTTTTCCTTTTGAGAGCTTTTTTTTTATAAATTTTTTTCTTCGTTTCTGCAGTCTCTTGGTCCGCACCTTTTTTTTCTTTGTTCACCTTTTTATTGTGTTTATTCGTTTTATTTATTGTGTAAGTCAAAAGTCGTATCTGTGTGCAACTATTGGGTGTTTTTTTATTATTATTATTTTATATATTTCATTTAACTATTAACTATTTTATGACGAATGTTTTAATGACGGTATTGTCTTTTGAGAGCTACCGCTGCGTGTTAGCGTTTGCCCAAAGTAATTATACCGCACGGACGAAGTCACGGGCAGAAGGTAGTTTTAGATATAAATATTCTCAATTCATAACAAAATAATATTTAGAAATGAGGTCTGAATCTTTTTATAATATATGTGTATATATAACTTATAATATTTATGTTTCCTCTAGTGCTTTAAATGATAAATATAATATAATTTATTTCAACGACTGTAATACATCAATACATCTACATATTTACAATACATAATACATGATTCTTTTAAATACATTCAATACCGAAGGTAGATATCTTTGATGTTAGTAAAGTTAGTCAATATCGAAAAAATATCACTACGTAAAAGCATCAAAGCACTGTTTATCCTCACATCCATGAGATGTGAAGTCAGGCTGAGTTTGTTTGTGTCCTAGACATACGTGTTTTTCTTTAGAAGTTCTCTTGCTAAGAGTAATATATTATTAACGTTATGGAAACATTGACAGGTTGATTTCGTCATTTACAAGATAAGAATATTATGTTTTTAGCTACGTTTGATATTATTATATCATACTAAATCAACAACCAGAATCCCGCTTCAGATTTACCTGATTTCAATGACGTCTTTAAGTACGCAGATGAGTATACTAGCTATGCCGCACCACTTTCTGCTCTACAATTTCTATAACAAGTGCTTCGCTCCTAAAAGTAATAGCATGATGTTAGATAGTCTATGACATTCTTTAATAAACAGACTGCAATGTGCGAAATATCTTTTTGTAATCTGTTTGGTATTTCCAGATATAGACAGACGTATTTAAACAAACTAGTGGGCGTCCAGTGGTCGACATTCGACCATACTTCATTGATTTTTTAAAGGGATAAATATTATAATAATAGTTATATGTTATAATATCATTGTTGAATGTAGAATGAAAAAGGGTAATTTGAACGTAAGAGTAAAATAATACGTACAATCGAGCATAACAACCTCCTTCACAACCTTTTTTGAAGACCTTTATTGAGAGATGTCAAAATGTCTTTTTTATTTACATGTGTGTATAAGTTGTGTAAAATTAAAGCAGTAGTATATATAGTATGCATATTTTAATTAATTTAATGTATTTCTAATGCATTTTATATAAAATAAATAGCTTTCTGCACTTATCCTCCATATAAACTTTAACTATGTCAAGTTTCACGTTCATCCGTTCGCCCAATTCCGTTAAAAAGGGGTACAAAGATTAGGCTTCACGTATTAATATATAGATAAAACAAGAGACAGTCTCTTAAGTTTTATAATATTGATATAGATTTTATTTTGATTTCGTTAAATATACCTCATACCGTATTTATGTTTCCACTTGTTTTTTTTGGCACTTAACGTTTATAAGTAGAAAAATTTCATTATCTGTTAATAATAATTTATAGACATCGGAAAACTTTTTATTGGACCGATGAATTATGTGTATTACGAACATTAGCGAAGTTCTATGCTCATAAATCAAACAGTGTACGGAACATTTGGTGAAACCTGATTGTAGGGAAAGATAATCAATCAATCTGACGAGGCATGGGTTCTCGTGACGGCTCTGTTGAAACCGGGCATAGTAAAAACTTTGTTACGAGTCTAGAGACATAGATAGCATCTATACTAAGTTCGTTTATTTATTTTACACAATTAAATGCTGTTAAGGAAATCATCGTTATAAATTTGAAGCAAATTAATTATTGGTGGTAGAAACAATTTCATTTAATCGATTCTAACTCCATTAGGCCTCTTTCTAAACTGGCCTGTCTACCTCAAGTTGACAATCAGTCGTAAAGAACCTGTCAGTGTGATCCGGCAGCTGCACTTGAGAACCAGTCCCGTCTAGCTTTAGCGTGTTTACTATCTCAGACTACGTAGTCATACAAACATATGAAAAGTAGTAACCATACTCCTCTGAAACCCCTATTTTTTAATAGTCATTTTAATAATTAATCGAGTTTCTTGCCGGTTCTTCTCGATGACTGGGCTGTTTTTCCGAACCGGTAGTAGCTTTGACGTTCATAAGCGCCTTCTCAGGGCCTAAATTGAATAAAGGATTTTTCGATTTTGATTTTGAATCATTTTTCATCCCACTCGATAACTGATCAATTATCACTTGGTAAGTTATACCAGAGAAAGAGCTAATTAAAACCAAGTCGTCGTCTTTTTTGTGACTGTTTTTCACATGTATTTAGATTAAAATTTCACTGAGCTTATGGCAAAGCTAAAATTTTTGTACAAAAAAAGTATTTAATCAATCTTTTATCTATCTATACTTATAATAAACTGTAACAAAGCCAAATCTGTACATTAATTATTTTTTGAAAATTTTGATCGGGGTAGACTTTGTTATCGATATAAAAGCCAAAATAATCCTTTCACAATTTTTGTCTGTCTGTCTGTCTTTCTGTCCATGTGAAAACGTATCACTCTGAAAGCACTAAACCAATTTTGACAAAACTTGACACAGCTACACCAAATATTACAAGGTTACATTTAGGATACTTTTGTCCCATAAAATGCAGGGACTTTTCCAGGATAACAAAAAAATGTAGTTAATGTAGACTTTTTTGCGACACCTTAGTACAAGAGCCAGCAACGTCGGAAGAACGAGAATTTTAGAAAATCTGGTTCATTTAATATAAAGATATACTATGTTCTTCCAAACAGGATTGAGGATACCTGATAGGCGGTTAACGTTTTGTTTTTTAATGCGCATCACATCTTTACAGGTCAAAATTTTGATATCTAAATAATTTTAGGAACGTCTTTTTTCAGTAACTTTTAAACGCTATTCAAAACATGAATTTATCACTGCCGAACAATTTTGTTATTGATAATAATGTGCATGATGATGTTCTTTATAAATAAAATAAATTATTTCAAAACCATTATTTTATTTTATTAACCATTATGGTATTAAGATTTCAATGTAAACAATGATAAACATAGACATATGACTTGGGACTGACGGCATCTTGAATACAGGCACAGGTAATCTATAGCAGGCATTTCCACAATTATCGCTGTCTTTATCATACAGCCAGTGTTGCGCTACACTATAGCTATAGCTAAGTTATTCTATATATATTATTTTTAATTTACTCTCTTTTATATCTAAATAAAATATTATTAAAGTTACAGCTATCTTAACATGGTTTGAACATACTTTTTTATTTACAAAAAATGACATCGGGCACTTTATTATTAATAATAAAAATATCTGGTAATAATAATTTCATGTTTTAGTAGCGTTTCAAAGTTAGTGAAAAACAAAACATTCTAAATTATATACAAAACAAAATTTTTGACAGTAAAGGTACGATATGCATTAATAAACGCAACGATACCGGCAGCCAGGTAGCGCGCACGCTGTTCGGAAGAACATAAAGATAAAAACTGGCTTATTGAAATTCTTTGTCGAAACCATTGCTAGGTTTTAGACAAGTAGTTACAGGCAATTGCCATTTGACGTGTTGTGCTCATATCTTTTTAATAATATTTATATCAATACAATGGAGTGTGAAAAAGTTTTAATACAAGTTGAAAATAGTTATGATATCATTCAGTGTTTCATTTATCATTATTTATGTTATGAATATCTTTTATCGTTTAATCTACAATTTAACTCTATCAACTTAATATTTTATAATGTAAACTATACTGACTGTATAGTAAACGTCTACAGAAAAGGGAAAGGAACTTCTTTCCAACTGGGGATCCATAGACCTCTCAAGCTTTTTTTTAGATTATCGCCAATATATGTAGGTTAGTTTTTATTTTAATTGAACCCGGTAGATGATGCTACGATCGGGTTGTAGGCTTATTTTAAAAGATTTATCACATACCATCTAGGTATATGTTTGAGTGAGTCCCTCGATAGTTTGGATTTACAATTGGAAACGGTAGGTGTGGCTGCAATCGGGTTTTAGGTTTATTAGTACATTACATAATAGTTACATTCCATTCTAGAAGATGAATCTCAATTAGAAATCTATCAGTACGTGTGTTGTTTCGATATTAGATAAAATTAATTTTCTAAATATTGTTGAATCTTGAAGTCGTTGGATTCACGTTTATGAATCTACGATTAAAATAATTAATTGAGGTGTTTGCAGTAGTTATATTTATACTAATATTATAAAGATAGGTAAAGTTTTGTTTTCAAGGAATCCTTGGTATCACTAATGTGATTTAAGAAAATCTTTCACTGTTAGAAAGGTATATTATCCCAAGTTCAGTATCTCAGTGAAAAAGGTGGTTTATATGTCAAAAGTAAAATAAATTTGTCAATATTAAGATTTAATGCAGATTTCACGTATACTTTACAAATTCTTATAAAACAAAC
>MU158771.1:964443-999885 GCA_015888305.1 Antheraea pernyi | reverse complement strand
AATGCGCATCACATCTTTACAGGTCAAAATTTTGATATCTAAATAATTTTAGGAACGTCTTTTTTCAGTAACTTTTAAACGCTATTCAAAACATGAATTTATCACTGCCGAACAATTTTGTTATTGATAATAATGTGCATGATGATGTTCTTTATAAATAAAATAAATTATTTCAAAACCATTATTTTATTTTATTAACCATTATGGTATTAAGATTTCAATGTAAACAATGATAAACATAGACATATGACTTGGGACTGACGGCATCTTGAATACAGGCACAGGTAATCTATAGCAGGCATTTCCACAATTATCGCTGTCTTTATCATACAGCCAGTGTTGCGCTACACTATAGCTATAGCTAAGTTATTCTATATATATTATTTTTAATTTACTCTCTTTTATATCTAAATAAAATATTATTAAAGTTACAGCTATCTTAACATGGTTTGAACATACTTTTTTATTTACAAAAAATGACATCGGGCACTTTATTATTAATAATAAAAATATCTGGTAATAATAATTTCATGTTTTAGTAGCGTTTCAAAGTTAGTGAAAAACAAAACATTCTAAATTATATACAAAACAAAATTTTTGACAGTAAAGGTACGATATGCATTAATAAACGCAACGATACCGGCAGCCAGGTAGCGCGCACGCTGTTCGGAAGAACATAAAGATAAAAACTGGCTTATTGAAATTCTTTGTCGAAACCATTGCTAGGTTTTAGACAAGTAGTTACAGGCAATTGCCATTTGACGTGTTGTGCTCATATCTTTTTAATAATATTTATATCAATACAATGGAGTGTGAAAAAGTTTTAATACAAGTTGAAAATAGTTATGATATCATTCAGTGTTTCATTTATCATTATTTATGTTATGAATATCTTTTATCGTTTAATCTACAATTTAACTCTATCAACTTAATATTTTATAATGTAAACTATACTGACTGTATAGTAAACGTCTACAGAAAAGGGAAAGGAACTTCTTTCCAACTGGGGATCCATAGACCTCTCAAGCTTTTTTTTAGATTATCGCCAATATATGTAGGTTAGTTTTTATTTTAATTGAACCCGGTAGATGATGCTACGATCGGGTTGTAGGCTTATTTTAAAAGATTTATCACATACCATCTAGGTATATGTTTGAGTGAGTCCCTCGATAGTTTGGATTTACAATTGGAAACGGTAGGTGTGGCTGCAATCGGGTTTTAGGTTTATTAGTACATTACATAATAGTTACATTCCATTCTAGAAGATGAATCTCAATTAGAAATCTATCAGTACGTGTGTTGTTTCGATATTAGATAAAATTAATTTTCTAAATATTGTTGAATCTTGAAGTCGTTGGATTCACGTTTATGAATCTACGATTAAAATAATTAATTGAGGTGTTTGCAGTAGTTATATTTATACTAATATTATAAAGATAGGTAAAGTTTTGTTTTCAAGGAATCCTTGGTATCACTAATGTGATTTAAGAAAATCTTTCACTGTTAGAAAGGTATATTATCCCAAGTTCAGTATCTCAGTGAAAAAGGTGGTTTATATGTCAAAAGTAAAATAAACTTGACAATATTAAGATTTAATGCAGATTTCACGTATACTTTACAAATTCTTATAAAACAAACGACTAAAAGAAAATGGAAATTTACTGTAGATAAAGTTTAATTTTTACAGTATGTTAAGCGATGGAGTTACAAGAGGTACTGGGAAGACATTTATCGGCAATATATGTAGGTTAATTTTTATTTTCATTGGACTTTTTAGGTAATGCTGCGAACAGGTTCTAGGCTTATTTTAAAAGATTTCTCACTTACCAACTGGATATATGTTTTAGTGAGTCCCCTGATAGTTTGGATTCACAATTGGAAAGAAATATGTCGTTGCGATCGGGTTTTAGGATTTTTTAAGATTATTTGCGTTTAAAAATAAAATTGAAACCGGTAATAACCGATTTGGTGCAGACAAAGTTGCACGGGTCAGCTAGTAAAGTATAAAAACATCTTTAGGGAACTTATAAACATATTTTGATAATTTCCTTAGTAAATTTGGGTGACATTTTAAGATCTCCACTCCACCGTTATCTTCCTTATTATAAGAGGTCTAAGGTGAAGAAACGATAGGGTCGACAAACCGACTTGTAATTCGAACCGGTCGTCGTTCTATTTTAGCTTTTCAGAGTTTCATTAGGTTCGTCCTTGACTCCGAGGCGCCTTTTATTGTGAGGACGTTTATTTGTCAATCATAGCATTTGTTTACTCTATGTTATTACTTTGGATTCGAATGAAAGCATTACTACGTCTTCAATTTTTTTTTCTTACAATTATAAAGATCAAAAATTCATAACGTCGATGAATAAATTCACAAAGCCTTTCTTATTTCTTTGACTTGAACGATGTTTTTTCTGTTACGAATATTGGATGTGTAAATGAGTTCTAGATTTCTCGAGTTATTAATTTTATCATATTGTTATAGTATAGAAGATTATTTATTTCTTCGACATCGGGAATAATAACATTTCTTTTGATTAGTCGAGATATTAGCATTTTCATGGTAGGCGCGTACGAAACGCGTTTTACTGCTCTTTTCCTTTATTATATCTAGCTGCCTTTAACGGTGTGTCAAAATTATTGTTCAGGTATTTTTTTATCTAAATAAAACTTTTAAAGCATTACGTGTTTATTTTATCTATACTAATATTATAAAGAGGTAAGTTTGTGACGTTGTGAGTTTGTGACGTTGTAGGGGGTAATCTCAGGGACTACTGGTCCGATTTGAAAAAATCTTTCAGTGTTATATAGCTCCTTTATCGAGGAATATTATTACGCTAAGACCAATAGGAGCGGAGCACCAATGTATAATGTTTCAAAATCGAGGTTTTTTTGCTCTTTAGAGCTTCCGCTGCGTGTAGCGTTAGCCCAAAGTAACAATTCCACATGAACGAAGTCGCGGGCAGAGACTAGTACCTAAATAAAATTACAAGATTTTTTTACACAAAATTTAAATTACAAATATTTGATTCAACATAGGTCCCATGAAGGCAAGATTAATGTTAAAATATTACACAATATTTATTAACAATACAATCAGAGTAAATTGGATGCCGTAAAAGAATAATATACTAAAAAGTTACGATGACAAAGTTATTTCATTCTACTAAGAGTTTTATATTTTGTAGTTTTAATTCACTTTATCACGTAAAAGTGATCAATCAATATCGATTAGGAATATAATATCGTTAATAGGTTTAGAGATGTTCCAGCTATAAGCACACTTAAAGACATACAGTGACAGAAATAGAACAGGCGTACAATAAAGACTATTATAAAGCGTTTTATAATACGTAAGGCTATTGAATTCTTTTCAATATTATTTAAAAAAAAACTAGCCGATTCCCGCCCGCTTGTGCATTAAGTAGACTTTTAATTAAAAAAACTTAGTCTAACACATAATTAGCCTAGAATGATCTACAAAAAATTCTGCATCGAATTGTCATAATCCCATGTCGATACGGTTAGTAGTTTTGATATTATTAATGATATTATAGCATTGGTGATATTATATATAGCCATTTCATCATTATTATCGCATGCACTATAGTCTAGTGTAGAGCAGAGCCACGCTGAAGCTATTACTGGATTCAGCATGAACGGATCAGCTCGTCCTGGGTAGTACCACCCTCTCACAGAAAACAGACGTGAAGTAATAGTGCTTGCATTTTTGCGTTTCGTTCGGTCAGTGAGAGCGCCGGAAGCCCATATTCTCTTCCCCCACTCCTCCCTCCCCCCAAACATAGGCTGGCAACGCACTTGCGACTCCCTTGGTGTTGCTAGTGTCTATGAACGACGGTGACCCGCCTGTACGTTTGCCTCCTATAATATATTTAAAAAAAGTGCTTTTTACTCAAATAGTATCATCAAATACGAAAACATCATATTTAAAATAAACAATATCACAACATATACATATTTATTTATACCTTTGCTACTATAACACTCGAAATTAAGTAGGATATCATTAATGAACACGATATTACTGCAAACGTTCCATAACAACGATGAAAAATTAGAACAAAAATTAGCTGGCCATATTGGCTATTTGATTCCACATATTACACTTGCTACATAGATATGTTATAGTTACATAGTTATATTATTTCTCTCTTTATTTACTCACTCGCTAGAAGATCATTGCGGTTTCATTTCTTTATTTATTTTGTTCTATTGGTATCAAATATTAGTTCACCTGAGAGTATTATCAAAAGAGATTAACCGAAATATAAAAACAGATTTAAAATTACGGTAAGAATGAATAAATAACAGTTTTAAAAAAATTAAAAAAAACACGCTTTCATAAAAAATCCAACTAAAAAACAGAAAATAAAATGTAATAAATTTGGATTAAGAATAGTGTAAATTAGAAATAAATGTATGTTTTTTTAAACTATTATTTATTTTTCACTTTTTTTAGTTAAATTTTGTTAACTTTTTTTTTGGATTATTGCATTGTCATCGACCTTTGACAGGTGTGCAAGGTTTGAATTAAATCTGATCGTTCAAAGTAGGACAAAATCGAGCTCAAAGGGGTCGGTTACATACATACATACAGGTGAAGCTAATAAAAGCGTGATAAAAATAGTCGAATTCATTACTTAATTCATATTTTTTGGAATATTATATATAACGCTACGCTTGAAATGGTAATTATAGTGAAGAGTAAAGACTATACCGCAACTACTTGTATCGTATACAATAATTCCTCACGAAATAGTCAAATATTTAAAACCAAGCCAATAGGAATTTCAATAGTAGATTTTATACAATTGTTCTTTAAGATAGAGTCGTAATTCCATATTATAGCACATTTCTCTTCTGTTCCACACAAAATAGGGCAATTGAAAACATCTAAAAATAATAATTTCGGGTTAAAATTTTAAACTCATCCGTCGTAGCATTTTAAAGTTGAAAGATAATATTTACTGAAAATTAAAACCAAAATCATATCCCTGAAAAAAAGAACTGAAATGTAAACGTGTTATTGTTTTTAAGGGTTTTCACCGTTGATCTGAGTTAACATATCGAATGTTATAATTTGATTGGATTATAATTTAAAATACAATTACGCAAGATTTTTTTCTTACCGGTAAACAAAAAAATTGTCGGACAATAGACTTATCATGTCTATATTTTGTGTGGACTAGAATTTGGGCGCGTGAAAATATATCATTGTTGATTTTGGTCTTTGAATTCCTAAGTTACGTTCTTATAAAGTTTAAGTAAACCTAAATTAGTGCAATAATATTTTTTATGCTTCTTCGTTGAATAATCCTACGCCCATATAGTTTACATGTTATGGTAGTAAATTGGAATATAAACATAATCCAATATAACTACGTCTGGGGTGTAAAGGGTGTCGAATAACATCTAAGACTTGAGACACCCAAGCCAACCTCACCTGCACGTGGTGCACCCTGCTGAATAACGAACGAGGCAATGGCGAAAGCGGGGTGGTAGGGTTTTACAGCCTGACTGGGTCGCAACCACCATTTATATAGCGAAAAAGCCCGTCATAGTGATTCGCCTCTGCGGGTCGCGTTTCGGGATCAACCTGTGCATATTCAGCTTTTCGCAGGCCGGCATGGCAGCGGCTACCGCCGATGGATAATGTGTCACTCGGTGGTCGCCGTTGTTTTTGGATTGTACTGTGCTTACCATCAGGCACAGTGCAGTAATTTTGTCGTGCTACTATAAAAAAAAAAGTCTGAACATCCACATATACCACCAAATTTTTCGGAACTAAGATACAATTAACTTTAGACATGGCGTGACAGTTGACAAACTAGCATTTGCAAAATATTTTTATAAACTAAAAATTAATTTCTTAATTAAGTATTCGAATTTCAATATGATTGGAAAGTATGGAGTTTAGAGTTCTCCAGATTTGAAATTTCCAATACGTCTTGTGTTGGTATATTAATTAAATTTTGGCCTTTCATAGGGAAAGGGGCTTAATGAAGTAATAACATTTTACTACTTAACAGTGATATTATTGTATTTTTTAAATAAAGACAAAATACTTTTAAACCATTTCCATAAATTTTCAATGCATATTTTACCACGTGTCCTGTGAACTGTTATGTAAATTTATACATTATGTCGGCTCATAAAACTGAATGTTTACGTACTTTTGGATTCAGTCCACTCATATTAACCCTTACAGTCAAATGTCAGTTCAAATTATGTAATGTGGACAAATTATGCAATGTACCTACCGTTGAATAAAAAAATTAATTCTTTTATTAACTTTTTACATAAATATTGACACTATTATCATATATACTCATGTATTCTGCCATGTCTCACGTATGGTTGTTAAACTTAGGCGCTGTCTCAAAAGCGTTATTTAAAGTTAAGAACATGTCAAAGGGGAATGGAAAGGAGTATGTTGAGAATCTCACTAAAAGACCCTAAGAAATAAGACCAACAGCAAAAGTACAAGACATGATAAAAAAAGTTAAGCAACTAAAATGGCAATGGACAGGGCATATGACAAGAGATAGTAAAATAAAATGTAGAAAAATGATCACGGAATGGTATCCAAGAGATGGTAAAGGAAAAGAGTAAATGTATATAAGTAAATGTATGTTGTACATACATAGTATGTAGTAAATGTACATGTACATGTAATGTAGTAGTATGTACTATGTAGTACATAGTAAATGTATAAATGTATGTATATATTTATGTTGATATATATAAATAAATGTATATATATATCATCAAGTTAAAAGATGGACAGACGATATAAAGAAAGTGGGTGGTTCGGTCTGGCAATTAATCGGCTGAGTGCCTTAAACACTCGCCTTAGTAGTCCGGTGAAGCTGTTAAGACCTTGCTAGGTCAATAGCGTAGTCAGTTCGAGAAAAAAAAATCGGTCTGGCAAAGAAAAGCTAATTATAGGAAAATTTGAAAACAGCTGGAAGAGGCCTACGTGCCAAGTGACACGCTGACTACTACAACAGACAACCTGATGTGTTAGGCTTAAGTAAAAAAAAATGTATATATTTAAGTTTCAGCAAATAGGCTGCAATAATAATATTGTTGTTCAATGATTGTAAATATTTGTCGCAACTCCAAGTATCAACAAATCTCCAACAATTACAAGATTCATATTTCCCTATGTATATATCAACATATATGTTCTAATGGACAGTAATATTAGCAGCTAACTGCATTACTAAAATACCTCGGTTTTGCAATTCGAGTGGCTGCATTGCGAATATACATTTTTTTTAAATTTAACAAGTATATAAATACAGGCCTGAAGGAATAGATAGCATTTTAGTTAGTTGTCCGAAGTATATAAATTCCATAATATTTTGGAAAATAGTATTTTCTAAGACCGTATTTAGTTATAATTTATTGTTTAATTTCATTTTAAGTATGTATCTCAAACATATTTAGTCATAATATATTTATATATGTTATAGTCAAAGTATGATTTTTATTATATCTTGGCGTGTTCTGGCATTCTGACTAATAGAACGGGACGCATATTCGTGAACTTCTTTTTTTAGCAGCGTTGCCTTTACGAGAAGCCACACCGCTTCCTTATAGTTTTTTTTCAATATGATGGCTCAGTTATTAACGTATTCGGACCGCTTCGATGTACGTACGTTCGAATTTATGCGAATTAGTCGGAAATTTCGGCGAAGAATAATGTCATGGCACAGCTATAGTACGGTGGCATGGCTTTTTCTAGGTCTGCATAGCTAATTACCTTCTCGAGTTCAAAATCTACCAACAAGGACCTATTGGTGCTTTTCGGCGTTTTGGGAGCTGCACTTGATAGTCATTTACCTCTTTAAGCTTAGCATTACCTTTACCTAGATTACATCGTTATTTAATATATCTAAACGTTAGAACCACGAAGTATAAACAAATAATTGTATAATGGTTATTGTTCTAGAATGGTCTTTTTAATTTTCTTCTCGCTATCCAACTACAAATGTTCTCGAAACTCAAACATATCCTTTACCATACTAAAGAGATGTTATTATATTAATATATTATTACGATAATAAATAACGCAGACGAAGTCGCCGGTACCTGTCTAGGTTGTAGAGCCACGCTGAAGCTACTACTGGTCTCAGCATGAATGCGTCGGCTCGCCCGGGGTAGTACCACCCTCTCACAGAAAACCGACGTGAAGTAACGGCGCTTGCATTGTTGCGTTTCGTTCGGTCAGTGAGAGCGCCGGATATCCAACTCCCCTCCCCCCCACTTCCCCACTCTTCCTTCTCCCAAACACATGCTGGCAACACATTTGCAACTCTTCTGGTGTTGCAAGTATCTATGGACGGTGGTGATCACTTAAAATCAGATAACCCACCTGTTAGTTTGCGTCTAATGTTATAAAAAAAAAACAGTCAGTTTTTCTAATAAAACCCTACATATTTTAATTCAGCCTTCATTATCTGTCAAGATACTTGTTTGAAAGTGTACAAATCGTCACAAAAAAGTCTAAATTCTTCTTTCGACGTTTAGTATATATAAATCATTCGATTAAGAGACCGCGCACTGCATTCATTACTGTATGTATATACGTATTTCTAAGATTAGGCGGTATTTACAAATATGCTCAAAAGATTTCATATCATGTTTACAGTGCGGATGAACGTAATGTGTAAGTTAATTATCACAGATCGCCGTGTAAACTTGAAATCCGTGCCGAGATGTCGTAAAATGTTTGTGTCAATATTTCGTACCGTGCCATTGGGTGTGATTGATATTATATAAAAGTAACATATTACTCTTATATTTGACTAACTTCTACCAGCGATTTCATCCGTTATGCAGCGCACGCAACGGAAACTATCAAAAGGAAAAAAATCCGATTTTGAAACATTCTTCATTGGTGCTCCGCTCCTATTGGTCTTAGCGTAATGATATATAGCCTATAGCCTTCCTCGATAAAGTAGCTATCTAACACTAAAAGTATTTTAAAATTGAACCAGTAGTTCCTGAGAGTAGCGCGTTCAAGCAAACAAACTCTCTACCTTTATAATATTAGTATTGATTTATATATAAATCGATAAAAAATTAAACAAAATGTATGTCCATATAAATCATACTATTCATAAGAGTACCTATATTATCATTTGTGCTAATGGATGAGTATTAGAGAATTAAAAAATACAAGACACACAGATAAAATGAAATTAATAATACTTTTTATATTTATGTAACCAACTGATATCTGTCCGCTTCACTGTAGTTTAAATTCACTTTTAAATAAAAAAAATGCAAGGGTTAAAACACTTAGTTGGATTTTTTTTTAAAGTAGCCTAGATTTCTTTACTAAAAATCTTGCATCGATAGGACATTAAAAGTCCTATGTTAATAAGCAGAGGATTTTAACGTGACTGATTTTTTTTTCGAACTGACTACGCTATTCACCAAGCAAGGTCTTAACAGCTTCACTGGACTACTTTTACTTGATTGAGTATCAAAAGAGATGTATTAATATAAATTATTGTTTATATAATTCTGGAAATAAATACTATAAAATATTAATAAACTATGCAATTTATAACACAAGCACGAAATGACAAAGCACTTTTAAATTACGCGTTATGTTATATTAAAGTATATTTTTTCACGCTTGAAATAGTCAAAATAGAAGTGACGTAAAAATCGATTCCTTTATATGTTTATTTGTGTTTAAAATTAACATAATCTTATAGAATGTTAGCACAAACAATGATTCATTTTAATCCGTGAGACAGAATTTTATATTATTACTGATTTTATATCTGTTATACTTGTATATATATAAGACAATTCGTTAGGAATCTTAGAAGACAATAAAGTGATATTGCTCTGAAAAAACATATTTTACACTTTTAACAATTAAAAACAATACAATCCACATACACAAATCTACCTGAAAAAACAAAGAAACGACACTTAAAGTTTATTATTTAGCTTGCCGATTCCCCTTCCACTTAATTATTTTTAATTATTAGTTTTATTTAGCACGCTATCGCCATATTGAAATTCTCCCGTTTAATCTACTATACCCCAATACCACTTGTAATATCAGTGGTAACATCTATTAAGAGTAAACCTGAACTGATTTATCCATGAACAAATAACGTAAAGAAATCTAATTTCTTTACATATATAAAATAATAGTTATTAATTTCATCATAGTCTAAGTGATATTTAAAAAAAAAGATAAAACATATGACACAACATAATGATTGTTAAATATGAGATCGTTTAAATACTGCTGCGTTTATAATTAGGCATGCGTGTCACGTTTCGTTGTCATTATGAGTTTAACGTACTGAGAGTGATTTATTAGCGGAACCCATTTTGTCTTTAAAATACTCTATTATATTTACAAACATTTCATTTAAAAACTCCGTCATTGATACAGTTAATTGAATGAGAGAAACGAAATTTGAACAGTTTTCAATGGAAACATCTCTTTGACGTTCCGAAAATAAATGAAGCGGAACAAGAATCAAAAGAAAAAAAAACAAACCTACATCAGTAAGAACAACACGGATCATTTAACGGCCGATCTTTATTTTGATACAAAATTTGTACCTACGTTCATTGTTGTGATTCAGAATTAAACACTCACGTAAGTGAGAACGTAATGTGTGCATTGTAACTATAACAAACACGTGCGATAAAATAAACGTAACTTACCGTTCTGTTGCGCCGCCGATTAGGTACCAGAAGTTTATTTCTTGACTTTACTCAGTGCTCGTTCGGTTTCCGTCCGCCGACCACAGGAAGCCGCCAGTCAAACTATTAATCACAACTATGCATCGCCTGGCAATTGTTTCCAAACGATTTAAAAGCAACGTTCATTATTACCGCACTTTGTAGTTCATATTCCAGGAAAAATCGGTCTCAAATATGATTTAACCGAGAGAATGTCTGTCGCGATTTAATTTTCAACCGTCTGTCATATAAAACTTGAGTTATATTTTATAAAATAAAAGTTTATAAAGAACTAAAAAAAACGTAAACAAAGCAAAAGTTTATAATATATATTTTCAAAACTTGCCACTATAGTTTAAACGTGTTTAATAAAAAAAATTCGCAAATATAATCGATGTTTTTTACGCGTATGAGTTTTAGTGAGACTGGCGTACACACGTCTTATTCGTGCGACGGTCCACCGCCGACTGGAGTTTTCCTTCAGTAGCACTGAAAATACAAGCACATGGTAAAGTCGGCCTTCGTTTTTATGAAACGCAGCCTCCGCGTGGGGTCAATCAACTTTGAAGGGATGGGCTGAGTGCTCGCGTTGCGCGTTCTGGTAAAAAAGTATACCAAATTAAAGGGATCGCTTTAATTGGTGTTGATAACAAAATTATATTCATTATGGAGATTGGTTCAATTATAAAAGTTAAATTACATATTTCAGGAGACATTATATAAGTACTTAATAATTAGTCTGTACAAGATGGCTTAGGAATTAATATATGAAAATAAAATAAACAATTAAAATAAAAGTGATAGTCTTATGACATTGACATGTCATTTTATTTGCTTCTATTTTTCTATTATGGTTTTCATATTAAATATTTTTATAATGGTTTATTATATCTAATATTATATTACTATTACTGAGAAAACTCTGAAACCACGAATCCTGAAAAAAAAGCCAAAATGCAGTCCTCGGGAATATTTTAAAGATGGCTAGTTTTCTGTTACATAAAAATGGCAATATGGCAAGCAAACCATAATCTTGAGGAACTTTGTTTTTAACCGGAACGAACAATTGTAAGGCTAAAAGAGCCCATCAGACTTCGTAACTATATAATAATAATCATAAATACAGTGGTACAACAAAATAATCCCAAAGAGGGCTGATGTCAGGCAGGAGACCGATCGTAAAAATTAAGCCAAATCATATAACATAACATGAGAAACATGAGAATGTTGTACCGACCCTACTTATGTGGGATAAGGGTAAGAAGAAGAAGAAAATAAACGATTAAATTTTTCGTAAACTTAATTATAATAAATCTTTGAGAATAATGATTCACACCAGCCGTAATACGAGTACAGCTACTTAATCTAGAGCAATATATTATAGCAATATTACTTAAGCAATATATAGCTATTATAACTAAAATGCTGTATATAGATTACGCATACCGTGAGTTGTTAAAAGCAGTCTTTGATCTTTCGACGTTGAAAAGCGTTATTTTTGTCGCAAATTCCCAGAGCCTCCTAAAATATATTAGCTTTTTTTTTCGAACTGACTACGCTATTGACCATGCAGGGTCTTAACAGCTTCACCGGACTACTAAGGCGAGCGCTTAAGGCACTCAGCCGATTCAAAATATATATTACGCTTATATTGTAACTTGTGATGTTAAGTAAATCAAATGGAAAATCAAAATTTAAGAAGTAATATACGTTATTTTAGTTATTAAATCGTCAGATTAATATCACTCTTAATATAATTTCATCATCATCATCATCAGCCTGTAAGAGACCCACTGCAGAGCCATAGGCCTCTTCCCGAAGGAAGGTACGGGCGTAACCACCACGCCAGCCCACGACGTATTGGCGATTTCAAACTCTGAGAAATCCACAGTTCTATATTTGTCCCACATACAGTAGTACTACAAGAACATTTCTCAGGTTCAGGTTTCCTCACGATGTTTTCCTTCACCGTCGGCCAATAGTGTTACCAATTTAAATTAGTAAATATACGCGAATTCCGAAAAAATTCGCTGGTACATGCCGGGGTTCGAACCTGCGAACATCGAAATAATATTCCACCGGTCAAACCGCTAGGCCACCACGTCTTATTTTATATTAATTTAATTTAATTTGTGTGGTATGAAATTATAATTAAATTAACCACGTTTTAGGATGAGATATTGGATATAATACTCGTATATTTATGAATCAAATATATTAATACGAGATTAAGCTATAAAAAGCAAACGAGTTCCCAGGTTTTCGGGTGCTTTATTAAATTGCTTTATGAGAAAAGTTTGCCGCGTGTACAGTTTGTGGTTTTAACTAACAATCCAGAACGTTCTATTTATTCTACGATTCAGCGGACACTTACTTATTATCAATTTACTTTAATTTATATCTTATTGTGTCGTTATGTGTGGGAATACCAGTGTTACGTAGTTTTGTTCTATTTAAATATATAGACTTAATTAAAATAAAGACAAACAGTCTCAAATGTATGGTTGTAGTAATAATTAATTGTTGGTTGTCTTATGTGTCTAATCCAGTAGTTACTCAATGTAATATTTCTATTAAGTAATAGACTATACGTCCATATATCGTTACGGCCCCCATTGAAAATCAACTCTATAGTACCACTCAGTTGTATTTATTTATTTTAAACTATTGTACACTAATTATATACATTCATTACAAAAACATTTCACGTTTTGTTATTGGTACAATGGGCGGCCTTATTGCTATTAGCAATTTCTTCCAGGCAACATTTGGATGGATTTCTTCAATGAAGTAGAGTCAGGGGAATTCTGGGTGTACAGAAATAACAACTTGTTAATAACACCTAAGTTAGTGGCACGTACCTGTAACATGCTTATAAAATACATTATAAAATAATATATCGACTACATGAATATACTTAAATAAAAACAAGATAATATTTATATATTTAACTAGCTGTTACCCGCGGCTCCGCACGCGCTTTTTAAAAAATGTATTAAAGAAATGGAAAATTGTGAGTGGGTGTGTACATTACAGAAAAGTTTTTTCAAAAACATTTGTAACTACGACACTCACGCCAACTGTAACATGTAACGTGTACATTAGATATATGAATACAAATAGTATATCGAGTGGGATGGGATTTATCATCAGCAACATAACTGGAACTTCAACCTACTATATACCAAACTCAGTACTCACTAACACTATATAAGAAAGTAATGAAAATTATAAGCTATACATTATCGAACAATATATATTAAATCTTTTATTTTATAGATAGATATAATATGCCCGTATTGTCGATATACTTAAGTTATTCTTATACGTTGCTATAATAACTGAGTTATGTAGAAGCAAACGTGGTAAATAAGACAATATGGCCGCCAAATTGACCAAAAAGATGATATAATTCATATTACATACAAATATATGACTTTCAATTATGTATATTTATTCTTGGAGTCAGTAAGGCACACGTCTCACGTCATCAATTTCACATGGACTAATACATAGGTAGCAGTCAATCACTACATAGTGTACCAATTCAAATAAAAAGAGAATCATTAAAATCGGTTCATAATTAACTAAAATATCGATTAACATGCATGAAAAAAATATATACAACCGAACATAGTAACCTCCTCCTTTTTCGAAGTCGGTTAAAAAAGTCCTCTGTCAGCTTATCTGTTCGCGATAAAGTCAAAAACTACCATTTTCATGCTGTTTTCACCAGTAGATAGAATGATAATTCATGGGGAAGGTTTAGGTATAATTTGTCAAAGTTTTCATTTTATTATCCGGGCGGGACAACGTCTTCCGAGCCCGCTAGTTATCTGCCCGTAAAAGCCCCGTGAAAGTCGGTCCAATCAATTAGGAGATAGTAGGATATTGCGGACAAAGTCTTGAGAAACAAAATAAAATAGTTACTTCTTATAAGGTGAGTTATCTTCCAGTGAAAGTCCCGTGAAAATCAGTTCAAGCATTACGGATATTCCACTGCGGCCGAAGGCGAATAAAAAACCTAAATTACTTTTTATAAGGTCTGTTATCTACCAGTAAATACCCCGTGAAAATCGGTCCAACCATTTTGGAAATAGCCATGCGGACGAAACCGCGGACAAATAAAATAGAACATGTCAACCGCTATAATTTCGGCTATCTGGCAGTAAAAAGTAAAATTCCCGTAAATATAGGTCCAGCCGTTTTGGAGATTACCCGCAACAAACAAACAAACAGAGAAATATACTAATATAAAAATATAGACAAAGTATAAAGAAATTTTTTTTTGTTCATTTGTAGCCTTAGCCATTCATCAAAAAGTTGTTATTTTAATTGTACATACATAAACTTTATTTTTATAATACGTAATAGAGAACAAATAAAAAATTAGAAATAAAAGTAGTATAAACTTTTTCCATAGGAAAACAAAATAAACTTCGAAAATGTTTGCGATAGAAACTTACCACGTTACCATGGCAACGTATATAATACTAACGCTAACGAAATCTTTATTTGAACAATTTTGTTTTATGATTATGAAGACTAAGAAAATAATAATGATGGATAAAATAATGTACGACATATTATATAGAAGATTTGGCGCTTATGCCTTTATTGTAACTTAGACATGGAATAAAATTGATTAAAGGATATATAAGAAATACCTATATTGACAACTTCAGAATTGGCAGTATGGATTAATTCCTTCGCCTGTCCTATTGAACGAATATTATTACTACTACTAACGAAATCTCTCAAAAGGAAAAAAGTGCCCGATTTTGAAAC
Source organism: Antheraea pernyi (assembly GCA_015888305.1). NCBI lineage: Eukaryota > Metazoa > Arthropoda > Insecta > Lepidoptera > Saturniidae > Antheraea > Antheraea pernyi. The sequence goes on along the minus strand of MU158771.1, from coordinate 984,348 downwards.
GTTCTTCATTGGTGCTCTGCTTCTATTGGTCTTAGCGTGATGATATATAGCCTGTAGCCTTCCTCGATAAATGAGTTATTTAAAACCGAAGGATTTTCTCAAATCGGACTGGTAGTTCCTGAGATTATTAATTACTTTTTTAAGGTCTGTTATCTACCAGTAAATACCCCGTGAAAATCGGCCCAAAGTAATGCGGACGAAGCCGCGGACAAATAAAGTAGAATATGTCAACCGCTATAATTTCGGTTATCTGGCAGTAAAAAGTAAAATTCCCGTTAAAATAGGTCCAGTCGTTTTGGAAATTACCCAGGACAAACAAACAAACAGACAAAATATAATAATATAAAAATATAGACAAAGTATAAAAAAAGTTTTTTTTGGTCATTTGTAGCCATATCCATTCATCAAAAAGTTGTTATTTTAATTGTACATACACAAACTTTATTTTTATAATACGTAATATAGAACAAATAAAAAATTGGAAATAAAAGTAGTATAAACTTTTTGAATACGAAAACAAAATAAACTTTGAAAATGTTAGCTTTGATACTTACCACATAACTTCAGAATTGGCAGTATGGATTAATTCCTTCGCCTATGAACTATTTGAATAGGAAAAAAAAACTTTGAAAATGTTAGCTTTGATACTTACTACATAACTTCAGAATTGGCAGTATGGATTAATTCCTTCGCCTGTCCTATTGGACGAATATTATTACTACTACTTACTACGTTACCATGGCAACGTATATAATAATAACGTAATCGCTCAAAAGCAAAAAAAGTGCCCGATTTTGAAACATTCTTCATTGGTGCTCTGCTTCTATTGATCTTAGCGTGATGATATATAGCCTATAGCCTTCCTCGATAAATGAACTATCTAAAACCGAAAGACTTTCTCAAATCAGACTGGTAGTTCCTGAGATCATAGCGTACAAACAAACAAACAAACAAACAAACAAACAAACTCTTCAGCTTTATATATTAGTATAGATTATTTATTTAGGTTACCAACAGAGTCAACATCACTACATGTTATTAAAATACAGTAAAATGTACAGTTCAACATTTTTGCTAGATACGACTCTATTTACAGGCAACAACGACATGCATATAAAAATTATTAGAGCATAATACTCGTATAATTTAAATAATTAACAAGTAAAAAATTTCAATATGAAGTAATACAATGAATTATAAATGAACACATAAAGAATTGAAGAATTATATAATTTTAAAATGATTCAGAAAACTGAACAAGTTCGAATTGGAAATCATAATCGGTTTCATTGTTTAATCATTAAGAGATTTAATCATATGATTTCTTCCGTAATGGTTTCGAAGAAAATGCACCCCCATTCAGCTACATAGTGCAGTACAACAGACGATGGGCAATTTTTAGAAACTCGGTCAAAAAACATTATTCATCTATTTAAATTCGCTTATGTGTATATATATATATATATTAAATTGGTAATATATATACACATAAGCGAATTTAAATAGATGAATAATGTTTTTTGACCGAGTTTCTAAAAATTGCCCATCGTCTGTTGTACTGCACTATGTAGCTGAATGGGGGTGCTATTGTTGGCATTTTTAATCTATACATAAGAATGTAAATGTATCGTGTCTGTGCTTTTTCGATTTTCGTGAAACAATTTCTTGCAGGTGTCTTGGAATAAGTAATAGAATACATTTCAATCATTTTTAGAAATTTCTGTCTCTCTGTTTGTACGAACACGCATCACAGCTAAAGTACTGGGTTCACAATAAAACGTCACTAAGAAAATCATAAAGCATATCCTCAGGTGTAACTTAGTCTTTGTTTCATTAAAATCGGTCCACTCTATCAAAAGAAAATTAGTAATCTATATTAATATTATAAAGCTGGAGGGTTTGTTTGGTTGAACGCGCTAATCTCAGGAACTACTGGTCCGTTTTGAAAAATTCTTCCAGTGTGAGATAGCTCATTTACCGTGGAAGGCTATACATCACGCTCAGACCAAGAGAAAACTTTCGCTGCTTATTAGCGTTAGCCAAAAGAAACTATTCCACGCGGACGAAATCGCGGGAACAGCCAGTTAATATATATGTGTATTTTATTTATTCACTTTGACACACGTGATGTGGTCAAGAATTCATTTTTTTTGTTTCTTTCTTTCTTATTTTCGTATTTTCAAGTCGAGTTTCTAAGTTTAATATATACTCTTTATTCATCCTCAGTCGATAGTGTTATTGGTTAATTTAAATTTAACTTGGTAACACTATCGGCTGATAATGAAGGAATACATCGTGAGGAAACATGAACTTGAAAAACGTTCTTATAATACTAACATTGTAGGAAAATATAGAATTGTATATTTCTCGGTGACTGATAATATTATTATTATTGTTTTTGTAATTCCTGTGTTTTAAAATCTGTCAAGTCGTCTTTTAGTTGTATATGCAAATACTAATACATCCTCTTTTTAAAGTATCTCATTCGTGATCAGCGCTATTTATAACAGACTAGCTTTTGTCTGCACCTATCTCTCAAGAACAGTTTTTTATGGATAAAAGTATTCTATATCCTTTTCAGTCCCGTGTATGCATAATTTCATGTTGATCGATTGAGCAGTTAACGCGTTAAGCGTGACAAACAAATATCACAGTCGCGTTTATAATTTTAGTTAGGATGGATAGAATAACACGCTCCTCCCAAGTGTTCTTCTGCCTATATATCAAATTTTATGATGCTACTTTATCAATCACAGATGTACCAATATCCATCCATTATTGACTTATACAGATCATCATCATTCTTATCCCATCTAAGTAGGGTCGGCACAACATGTTTTCTTTTTCCACTCTCTCCTGTCAAATGTCATGTCAGTATTCACACCTTTTACGCACATATTATTTTTCACGCAGTCCATCCATACCTTTTTCGGTGTTCCTCTACTCGTATTTCCGTCCAAAAACATACTCAACACTTTTCTAGTTACATGGTTTTCATCTCTCCTCATGACATGCCCATACCATGCTTACCTATTACTCCTCAACTTATCTGTCACTGGTGCTATTTTCAAACTTCCTCTGATATACTCATTCTTAATTTTATCCATTCTAATCACATCACGCATCCATCTTAACATTCGCATCTCTGCCACATGTAATTTTCTTTCATCCGTCTCTTTCGTAGCCCAGCACTCAGATGCATACAGCATGACTGGTCTTATATTAGTTTTATAAACCTTCCCCTTGAGTTTCAAAGTCATTCGTGGGTTACAAACTACCCATTTCGCCATTTTATCCATTCTGCATTTATTCTATTCCTCACGTCCTTATCAATGCCACCGTCGCTTTGTATCAATGAACCGAGATACCGAAAATTAGAGCAGGCTGGTAAGGATACACCATTTAAGGCTATAGGAGAAAATCTAGACGTACCACCGAAGTCGCAAAACATATGTTCAGTTTTTGTTCTACAAATTTTCAAACCAACATTCTCCAGTTTTTCTCGACTTATGCAGATATAGAATGTTATTTACATCCCTCTCTAAGACAAGATCAGGTTTTCGTGACCTACCTAGCTACTAACCTCAAATTAAATAACCGATAATAGGTATCTATAGGTGTGTTCCAGCGGCTTAACTGTAAGTTATTCTCTGGGTTTAGTGTTACACCTTAGACCACGGCAATCCGTTTAACATGAGGAGAAATTGTGGTCAAACACTTTATAATATTAGTATAGATGAGTGATTTTCTAACTACGGGCTGCACTACTCATGAATTGTAAATGAGCTAACAAATCAAACGACTGTGATACGATATATGATTATTAGCCCCTAGTATAAATGCTATTATATCGACGCCAGAAAGGATAATAGAATAACGAGTAGAGATTGTCAAATGCACTTTACTAAATTTGTCTTTCCGTCTTCAATATATAAAACAGTATTATAGTCACATCGTACTATATTGAAACATATGTCTTAGACGAGTCAGTGACCAGACTTCAAATATTAATTTAATGATGCCTCCTCGGTCGGGATTATTCCGCTCAATTTCATATCAGTTTTCGGCGTTAACATCTTGCATTAATGTATGAAATGATAATATTAGAAAAGAAATTGTGCGCAACGACACGAATGCACATTCTTAATAATAATTCGGTCCGTGGAAAATATTATTTTTCACTAACTTGTTGCCTACGACTTCGTCCGCGTCGAATTCGGCAAAATATTTTCGTTCAGCGAACACGTGGGTTCTGGACACTGTTTTTAGTTCATTATCTTTGTTTCTAAAATTAAAGTTGCCTAAAGTAGTTCTTATAATATTAGCTATCTGCCTGTGAATGTCCTGTCGAAATCAGTCCAACTGTTTCGGAGATTAGTTTGAACAAATCAATAGAGAAACATTTATTTTTAACTAGCGGGACTCCCTCCCTGATTATAAAAAAATCCTTGACAAATTATATACCAAAAACTTCCTCATGAATCACTCTATCTACTGGTGAAAACCGCATGAAAATACATTTAGTCGTTTTTGATTTTATCGCGTACAGACAGACAGCCGCTGTAGGGGACTTTGTTTTATACTACGTAGTGATGATATATGTTACACTAATCTCGTATAGTGTCGATGCAGTCAGGAATGGCAATAAATACTTCGTAGATCTGTCACTATTTATTTGGCCAGAGCTTCGCCTTACAATACTTGTTATATAAGAAGTGCGTCCAGATCAGCGACATCTTGCCCTTTATATGCCACCAATGTAGTCTCACACCGGAATGACTAATGAACAGCCGATAACTTCCACCAATAGCGTTCGAGGTCATTAGTAACACCCCGATCAAGTCAATAGCGCGGTATCTCAGGTCAATAGTGGTTCCCCGGGTGGCGTTGTAGTCTCGCCTCTCGGATGTGTCACGGTACCGGACGTAGACGTTAACATATAAGTATCGTATATCTACCGTCATATAGATTTAATATAAAGTTATTTTTTTAAATTATAAACATACACTTCAATTTTATTTATATGTATAGGTTATTAGCTACATAGTAATTTATAGTTTATATAGTATTTGATACTAAAAGTCAACGATTGTTTCATAAAAATTGAATTGAATAAAATAAAACGAAGTAAAAAGGTGTTTGTGTTTGGTAATCGCGCAAAGCGCTAATGGTTTGTGTTATGGAAACGCGCTAATGGTTTGTGTTATGGCAAAGGTATTGTGTTTGGTAATCGCGCAATGGTTTGTGTTATGGAAACGCGCTAATGGTTTGTGTTATGGAAATCGCGCAAAGGTATTGTGTTTGGTATGTGTTATGGAAACGCGCTAATGGTTTGTGTTATGGAAACGCGCTATTGGTAATCGCGCAAAGGTATTTAATAATCTTATCACAATATAAAACAATTAATTCAGACTATCCCCCCCTCATAATAATATTGTAACTCAACACCAAATAATAATCAATTCAGACTATTTGGTACAGTAGATAACCAATTAATTAGTTACAAACCAAATAATAATCAAATTATAAAACAAAGTCCTCCGCCGCGTCTGTCTATCTATCTTCTGTCTGTTCGCCATAAAATCAAAAATTACTAAGCGTATTGTCATGATATGTTCACTACTATATAGAGTGATTCGCGAGAAAGGTTTAGATATAATAATTTCTCAAGATTTTTTGTAAAGTGGTAATATAACGATAAAAGTGTTGGAAAAGTCAAGCCGCCTGGGAGCTTTCGTCGATAACGCTGCCCTTTGAGATATAACAATACAATTGAGATAATAATGAAGGCAGGCAAAGTCGCAGGAATCAGCTAGTTAATGAATAAAGAACTGAAATTCCGATATTCTTTTTACCAAATTTTTATGTCATTCCTCAAAAATATAAAGAACTATTCTATAGGCAAAGACTTATACACTGATGATATAATGTAGGCAATTTCAAAACACTAAATAGTAGAATAAAATACGGCCCAGTTTCTGTAAATGCATATTAACGTGCCGCCGTTATCTGGCTCGCAAAGTGTAAGGTCTTTTAGCTTAAGGTCAACGCATAGGACATACTTATTTTACACGCATAAGAATAATGGAAAATATATCTTGAAGACTGTTACTTCTTACAAATAAAAATTTTTTCATTAGATTTACTGAAATCAATATTATACAATAATAGGTATAATATAGGTAATATACGAGTGAATAAGTATGAATAACTATAAGATTCTTAATAAAGCAATGCTCTTAGATAATCATAATATATCATTTCCGCATTTCTTACTAACGCTTATTATTCGATTTTATAGAGATTCAATTTTGACTTTTTTTTATATAAAAATATTTTTTCCAGATCATAAAAATTGTCTTTATTTAATCCCTTACTTAATAATATCTCCTAAAATCACCATAATATCTCATACTTCTGCAATCATAGCAATTGTTGTTAATACTTGTATTTAGTCGATCCATAAGTTTTAATTACTTACGTAAAATTAAGTAAGTGAGTTATGGCTGGAAATATTTCATTATTATAGCTAGTATTATGAATTGTATTACTTAGAATTGTATATATCAAACACATCAATGGGTACATTATTACCAGCCGAAGTAAACATTAACGACCTATTAAAATTAAATTAAAATTTATAAATAAATTATAAGTACTATTTAGAATTTTTGGTCGGATTTTGGTCTGTCATGCAGTGGATTTTATATTTTATTCATAATCTTGAGTTACTTGACTCTATATTGTGTAAAATTGGTGGTGTTTTATGTAATATATTTCGTTTATTGTGCATAAGTGAAGTGAATGGAAAATAATACCACGGACCATGAATTCTGAGTGCCACAAAAACTCCATGGAAAGTTCTAACAAGATGTACCAAATAATAATCAATTCAGACTATTTGGTACAGTAGATAACCAATTAATTAGTTACAAACCAAATAATAATCAATTCTGACTATTTGGTACAGTAGATAACCAATTAATTAGTTACAAAAAATAAATAATTCGTTTACACAAATTAATTATTCAGTGTCTAGGTTAAGCGACTCGCACGGTACATGTGTACCGCACGACGCCAGAGCCAAGACTGACTTAACAACGGTCGCTCCGCTCCTTTTATACAAAACAAGTCGAGTAGTAGGGAGAGAGGCGTGACCGGATAACAATCATTGTTGGTAGGCGCCGATATATATGATGCATTAAGGTAGAGTTTTCGGTAAAGGAAAATATTTTGATAAAGTCATATAATTGTGATGTGGTATTTTGTAATAAACGCCTGGCTAGCTACCACCCTCAAATATGAAAATCTCTCACCAAGCAAGAGCCAATTAAAAAGCCCGGCCAATTAAAAGCAAAAGCCTTAAAATTTAGACAACACGATCACTTACTGTTAGCAGCTTGTAGCGTGGCTCTACCACCTACCTGTAAAGGATTTTTTTTAATGATGACACTATACGTAATTCTATAGTGTAGGTGGTAGAGCCACGCTGAAGCTATTACTGGTTTCAGTATGAATGGGTGCGCTCACCCGGGGTACTACCACCTTCTCACAGAAAACCGACGTGAAGTAACAGTGCTTGCATTATAGAGTTTCGTTCGGTCAGTGAGAGCGCCGGAGACCCACCTCTCCTCCCTTCTTTTCCTTCTCCTTTCCCTTTCCCCTTTCCCACAAATACAGGCTGGCAACGCACTTGCACCTGGTGTTGTTAGTGTCTATGGACGATGGTGTTCACTTAACATCAAGTGACCCACGTGTTAGTTTGCCTCCTATGACATAAAAAAGATATCTTTACAACCGTGATACACGATAAATAAATATACATAGATGATATTCAAACAAGTACATGTAAATTATACGGTGATTATAGATTTAACTTTAATTTGTATATCTAACGTTATATTGATACCCATCACACGAAATTTTAGTCAAATAATAACCTTGTAAAACGGTCACGTGTAGTCGCAGCCATTTTATACGTCAGTACATTACACTTCCGCATTTACGTACCAACATTAATTTGTATATCACATGCACGATTCTATGGTTAATTACAATAAATTTATATTCTAATATTTACAAATAAGCAAGATATCTGTCTACCTTTTGATCCGATCTGGTATAATAATTGTCTACCACTAAAATATACGTGATATTAAGGAAAACTAATGTAACGCTACATATAAATACTTATTTTATCTACACTACATAATTACATCCATATAATATATTGACAGTACGTGGTAAATTGAGAAAACATATTTTCAGGTGATAAGGATGTTGTTAGAAACGTAACTGCTGTCATTAGCAGATAGTTGTTGTTTTGACAAGTTTCAAGTATGCACTAACGAATCATCAAAGGTAAAATAATATTTAAAAAATAATCTATACAGGTTGATATGTAATCAAATATATATCTATACATATAATAACTTTTTTTTTTTTTTTTCGAACTGACTACGCTATTGACCATGCAAGGTCTTAACAGCTTCACCGGACTACTAAGGCGAGCGCTTAAGGCACTCAGCCGATTTTACTTTGACAACTAGCTCAAGGGTGCGCGGCACACCTCGGCTTTGGCTGTTGCCTGATACAAGCAATTCGCGACCTATCTGAGCTAACCTAAGCTAAGCTAACTATTCATACATATACGAGTTGTTGAAACATATATGTGTACCAAGCATACATACCTCAACAACTCCTATATATATTTCGTATCGGATAATATTCTAAACTATTTCAGTTTGATAAGGGAAAAAAAAAATAAAACCCTTCCACCTGCATGTGTAAGCGTGTATGCGTGCACGTGTGTGGAGGTGATATGTGTAATGTTGTCGCAGTGATGTAAGATTTTGTGTCACTGTATCGCGCGAGCAGCGTACTCAAGGGCTCCACGCCGAGGGGGTATAATAAAAGTATAAATCTAAAGTGTCTGTACTAGTTAGATTTTTGTAAAAAAATGTAGTAGGTGTCTTTTTTTATATTATAGGAGGCAAACAAACAGACGGGTCACCAGATGGTAAGTGATCACCGCCGTCCATAGACACTAGCAACACCAGGGGAGTTGCAAGTGCGTTGCCAGCCTGTGTTTGGGGGAGCGAGGAGTGGGGGAAAGGGGAGGGGGCAAGATGAGATGGGTCTCTGGCGCTCTCACTGACCGAACGAAACGCAACAATCCAAGTACTGTTACTTCACGTCGGTTTTCTGTCAGAGGGTGGTACTACCCCGGGCGAGCCCATCCATTCATGCTGAAACCAGTAGTAGTTTCAGCATGGCTCTACCACTTCCAAAACTTCCTGTCTTGGAATAAGTAATAAAATACATTTAAATCATTTTTCTTAAATCAACTTCTTTTCTTTTTCTTAAATATCATTAAAACTTCACCAAGAGAATCATAAATGTTAATGTCTACGGCCTCCCGTACGGCCCTCCAAGCCTCCCGGGGAACCACTATTGACCTGCGATACCGCGCTATTGACTTTATCGGGGTGTTACTAATGACCTCGAACGCTATTGGTGGAAGTTATCGGCTGTTCATTATTCACACCGGTGTGAGACTACATTGGTGGGAGTTCGGCATATAAAGGGCAAGATGTCGCTAATCTGAACGCACTCCTATGTGGAAGTTATTGTAAGGCGAAGCTCTGGCCAAATTAATAGTGACAGTATCAACGAAGTGTTTATTGGCAATCCTGACTGCATCGACCCTATACGTGATTAGTGTAACATAAAGCATATTTTTGAGTAACATTTACTCGCAGTTTCTTTAAAATCGATTCACTCTATTAAAAGTTATCGTAATTTTAATGACGACGGGACTTAAGTACGAGAGAAAAGTAGATAAGTGCTTAATACAATTAGATGCTTTTATTAGTCTCTGTTTTTTTTATATTAGATTACACGCGGACGGAGTCGCGGGTATAGCTAGTTATATATATTTTCATTATTTTATTCCTCAGGTACCCAAATGATTAATGTCATGTAAAGAAAGTAAATATAGAGTTATTAAATGTTACAGTGTACGTTACTTTGCACTTCCTCCTGGAAATGATTGGCGGGTGCCGCGTCTTCTGCACTCGTGGCAATAACCAAAAAATTCCAGGCGTAAGTGTAAAGTTACGTACACTGCAAAATTTGATGATGGGTTTCCGCAAAGTAACGTATTCATTAATCAAATATAAATAGAGGTATGCCTATATACGAATTATTTGCCGTGGAATCGAATATTAACATTTGTTTTTATTGGAACACTATTCGCGCATCCCTATATTCAATGTATACATAACATTGTGAACAAGAAAATGCTTGTTTCACCTTATTTATTATTACTACCAAGGGATCCGCTACTGTATATCTATTTCACCTGTTATGCCTTCCACGAAATTACGTTTTATGTTAGGACCCTTAAAACTATTTGGATTTATCTTGCACTCACCTTAGACACTGTCACCTAGAGATATTATACTGAGTAAATAAATGTAATTATTTTGTTTTTTTTCTTTCTTGTAATGATAATTTTTGAAAATTTTAATTTTCACATTAATTACCTTAAACAGAAGGTTTTATACAATTCTTGTGTTCGTCCATCATATTTATAAAAAAATATATATGTCGTATACTTTTTTCAGATTGATAAAAGTTGTAGGTGGTAGAGCCACGCTCGGGTTAGTGGTAGAGCCACGCTGAAGCTATTACTGGTTTCAGCATGTATTGGTCGGCTCGCCCGGGGTAGTACCACCCTCTCGCAGAGAACCGACGTGAAGTAACAGTGCTTGCATTGTTGCGTTTCGTTCGGTCAGTGACAACCCCGGAAGTCCACCTCCCTGCCCCCTTTCCCGTCCACTCTCCTCCTCCCCCCCTTAAACACAGGCTGGCAACGCACTTGCGACTCCCTTGGTGTTGCAAGCGTCTATGGACGGTGGTGATCAGTTAACATCAGGTAACCCATGTGTCCGTTGTGATTGTTGTGATCAAACGCTAAAAACCTGTAAAGTGTAGAAAAATAATGAAAGTGGCATACGAAACTGATTATTCTTTAAAAAGATTTTCAACATTAACTAATCTTACCGATCGTCAAGAGGGCGGTGTATAAAACTGTACTAAGAACAGTCGGTATATGGATCGAATGTTAAGATGAATGTGTGGTGTAATCAGAATAGATACAATTAAGGATGAGTATATCAAAGGAAGTTTGAAAATAGCACTAGTGACAGTGAAGTCGAGGAGTAATAGGTTAGCATGCTACGGGCATATTATGAGAAGCTATGAAAGTAATGTACCTAGAAAAGGTTTGAGTATGAAAGTGGACGGACATAGGAGTAGAGGAAGACCGAAAAAGAAGTGGATGGATTGCGTGAAAATGATATCTGTATAAAAAGGTGTGAATACTGAGATGACACATGACAAGGGAAAGTGGAAAAGTAAAACATCTTGTGCCAGCCCTACTTAGGTGGAATCAGGGTAAGAAGATGATGATGAACTAATCTGACCATTCTCATGAAAATATACGTAAATATTTGTAAATGGAGAATAATTATTAATAGTAAATACGCAATATCTATTTCGTTACATCCCAGTAAATAATAATTACAACGAATAATATCAAACGCCAGCTGAATATCAACACTAATAATGTCTACTTAAACATATTCTTTTGAAATACTTCCCTAATAAATACGCGAACACAGAACCGTTTAATAACATTTTACAAACAAAAATAATATCGACCGCTGTTAAATAATCTGAGATTGTTAAAATACCTACTTTTTGGAGTCTGTATGTACATTTTCACTTACATAATTGTCTGGTTAATATAAATTAGGAGTGGCGATTTTATAATGTGTTCACGGCCTTTATATGCTCTTAGGATATGTAACCATGGTTACTAAGAGACCGTGGTAATTTATGGTTATTAGTAATGTCTTACAGAGAGACTAATGAGTAGCTTAAATAGCAATTATACCTAATATATTGTCTTTAGCAGGTGGGTTGTAAGCGTAATGTATTACGTAGATACATAATACATATTAGGAAATACCCAATTAAAATAATAATATTGTTTACTTGATTTGCTTCGTATATACGACTAAATTAGTTTTTGTTTGCTTGAATCTTTCGAACATGATATGGAAAACCAAATTACGGTAGACAAGCTTGTCTTCACGCCTATACCCACGTTAATATAATTTTTTTTCTTTATATAATAGGAGGCAGACGAGTAGGTGGTCGCTGTGGTGGTAGGTGGTCACAGGTGGTTTCAGCATGAATGGGTCGGCTCACCCGGGGTAGTACCACCCGACCCACAGAAAACTGACGTGAAGTAACAGTATTTGCATTGTTGCGTTTCGTTCGGTCAGTGAGAGTGCCGGAGGCCGACCTTCCTTACTCCCCCTCGCCCCCATCGCAGGCTGGCAACGCACTTGCGACTCCCCTGGTGTTGCAAGTGCCTATAGACGGTAGTGATCACTTAACATCAGGTGACCTACCTCTTCGTTTGCCTCTTATGATATAAAACAAGAGGTGTAATTACCAAGTCATTCAACATCATAGCTTCACCCGAACAGGGTTCAGCCACGATGCTGTGATAAATACCAATGTTCTGGCAACTACGTACTCTTTCGATGCTGTTCCTGGCACATTCCATCATCAAGTGATGCACATCCTCAATTTTTCCACATATATCGCAGTTGGGAGATTCCGCTTTCCACATTAAGTATGCAAAACTGCTCGATGGATAGTGCCCTGAACGGAGCTCTCTTAAAATATAAATTAGTCTTTTCTAACGTTGATTAAAAGGCCTTGCGAAACTAACAAATTTGTATTAGTAAGCGGGACGGCTAGCATAATAAAATCAACCAAATTGTTTTATAAACAAGATGGAGTAATCAAATTTTAGGAACTATTTAAATTTCTTATAGAGAGCATCGCAAAATTAAGGGTCCAAATTTTTTAAATGTTATGTGAACGCTTATTCACAATTTCTATTTCGACATAAAGTCCCTTACTGTAACTGAGTCTTTGAAGCCTTTTTAAATATTTCGATATTCTTTTTCGAGGAATAATAATACAATTGTGTCTTGAACTCGATTGCCTTCTAAAGGCTGTTGACATTTATTGAGTAAATCTACAACTAGTGAATCCACTAGCGTCAATAGAAATTGTATGTCCACTTGAATTGAAATATAAATAATGTATAAAATTTACGAATTGTAAAGATTCGATAAAACTAGATTCTACTGCTAAATGTACTAACAAAGGAGTATTTTCTTTGCTAAAAATCGTATTATTTTGTCAAGACTTTTTAAGCTATTATTATATTCAAGAGGCAGACAGTTTGTTAATGAATCCACTGTATATATGTATAAATATATTTTCATCTAATATTAGTATACTGAAATTCTAGTTGAAATTGAATTGTATTCTAACTGAAATAACAAAACAGTTTTATTTATTATCCTACCATGATTCTGGTGGCAGAAAAAAATCAGTATCTTTTTTTTTAAATCTATAATCTTATTCAATATCTCATTTGTAAAATTAAACGATGTCAAGCCTGAAGGAGGAATGGCTATCAATGATATCTGTCAAAACTCATTTATAGTTGCTTCATCACAGATTGTAAACTTCACTACCAACAATTAACCAAGGAGCATTAAAAAAAGCCTTACTTAGTAGCGTAACTATAGGGTGGCAGAACTGTCAAAATGTCACGGAATTTTTGGAACATCTGATTTAAGGAAATCTATGGGGTAAGACAGACTAGGTAACTTGGTAACTAGGTAACGTTACTAAAATTAAATTACAATGTGAAAATTTTTACCGGGGCCTCATTCAATGAATTTGCGACAGGTAACAAATGGTATAGTTCCGTCACTGCCCTACCACATGCAATGGTTTTATGACAAATTTTTACGTCACAAAATACTCATTCTCATTCGTCGAATGCTTCGATTTATAACGTATTTGCTTTCATTAATATGATTTTATTCATCGCATTAATTTCCTTTAACCGTCCACGTCGGTTCATAATATTTTTCGTTCGAAAATATCATATTTTATTTTATAACGTGTCGTCATCAATATCTCTGTCAGTATTTTCGATTTATTATACACTCTATCATAATCCCTGGTAGTAAATTAGATACCTAATCTAAATTTAATGATAAAATCTAATTCGTTTCTATGACTGCTTGTCTAGATTGATTTAATACAAAATTATCTACTATTATATTACAACTCAGTGTTCACTCGTTCCTACTGAAATATTGGCTTTGGTGTTATTCTTAACTAGCTGTACCCGCAGCTCCGCACGCGTTTTTTAAAATCGTATTTAAGAATATATTGTAGTCCGGTGAAGCTGTTAAGACCTTGCTTGGTCAATAGCGTAGTCAGTTCGAAAAAAAAAAGTATTAAATAATTATAGAATTGTGAGACTATGTACAATTACATTGCCATTATTATAATTAAGATTTTGTGACTATACAAAAAATAAACGCTTGTCTGTTCCGCAACAAATTGTATTATGGAATTATTTACGTAATACGTTTATAATCTAAGATCTTATTAGGAAGACCTCTATATCATTAATGTTGTTAATAATTATGATGTTGAATTGTAAACAAAAAACCGATAATTATTTCTCTTATTATAAATAAAGAATGAGTTAAAATCTTGCTAAATTTCATGCAGACAAAGTCGCAGGTAACAGCTAGTCTAAAATAGAATAACCACAATTACTTTTTATTAGGTTCGGTATCTACCAGTGAAAGTCCCGTGAAAATCGATGTAACCGTTTTGATGATAGCATTGTGGGCGAAGCCACGGTTAACAGATAGTATAAACTAAAATTGCTTAAATTACTTTTTATAAGATCAGCTATCTGTCAGTGAAAGTTATCTGAAGATCGATCGAATCGTTTTGAAGATAGCGCTGTGGGTGGCGTCACGATTAACAGCTAGTATAAACTAAAATTGCTTCAATTACTTTTTATAATGTCCGCTATCTGCCGGCGAAAGTCCCATAAAATCGGTCGAACCGTTTCGTAGATAGCACCCAAGGCGAATCCACGGTTAACATCTAGTCTAAATTAAAATTACTGAAATTACTTTTTATAAGGTCAGTGAAAGTCCCGTGGAAATCGGTCCAACCGTTTTGAAGATAGCATGGCAGACGAAGCCGCGGTTAACAGATAGTCTAATTATAAGTAGCCTAAGTAACGCGTTGTAATTTTTTCTACCTGCCAGTGAAATTCCCGTCAAAATCGGTTCAGTCGTTTCGAAGATTACGCGGAACAAACAGACAGACAGAGAGAGCGACAAAAACTTAAAAAATTGCATTTTTGTTATCAGAAGCTTGTATACTTTCATACCCAATCAGTCAACATTTTTTATTTTAATATTACATACAGACACTTCATTTTTATTATATGTATATAGAATAGAAGATATGGGATTTTGCTTAATATGCAATTTAAAACCTTAATTCGTAACTATCATTAATTTATTCGGCCGTTACTAACTGTTGGCGCGTTAGGGAAAAATGATGAGAGTAAATTTTTACAATGCGCGCACACATCGTCACGAAAAACCGACACCCTGAAGTTAGCTATAGTTAACATTTTGTTTCTTTGTATTTCTTTGTATTAAAACTTTCAACGTATTAAATACTTTTTTTCTACTGCTAGTGTCGTTTTTTCTACAAACGTTGAATAAGGCGAAAGATAAAAATTTTGATAAGATTTTTATCGTGTTACGCCAAAGAAGTATAACTTCTAACGCGTGTACATAAGTACACACACACGTTTTTATTTAATTTTATATTATCTTAAATTAATAATTTGTGTTTAATTTTTGATTCATTCATCACAAAAGTAGTGTTATGTAATTTGAAGCGGGAAAATCCGTACAAGGTAGTTGCCACAATAAATTACAATAACAATTCAAAACTCACGGGCGGACGTTAAACAAATATACAAACAGATTTACTTTCTATGTGAATATGAATGAAAATAATAAAGTAAAATATGAGATTCCGTTATATTTCTGGCATTTACGTTTGAGCTGCGGTGTACTGGCGTCCTATTTATGTTCATTGTGTTTTAGGTAACGGGCTAATACAGCGATATGACGTATGAAGCACGTATAAATAATTCGCAATACAATATTAGCCACACGGTTAACTGTATATGCCATTTCCTTTGCAAACAACAGCAGAACTTAGTTCCGTCGACTTGAGTCGAATTTTAATATCCGTCTGTCTCAATGTTGCAGTCATACCAAGTGTATACAGAATTTGAATGGGGAAATTTGAAATTCAAAGTTTTTTTTAAAGTACCGCAGGCAAATGACAATACTGTGCTTTATGATAGGCAAAGGTCAATAAAAAAATGGTGACCATGGAGCAAAACAATCCATCTCCTCATGTCTGTCTGTAGCTGACATCAAAAACTGCAACACGAGATATCTCATCGCAACACTCCTTACTTAGTAAGCATATAGTTATTGGTATTAAGATGTCCGTTTTTCTAAGGTTATAAAAAGCTGTAGAGTGCAATCACCACTTAAAATTAGGTTGACTGTATGCAAAACAGTGTGTCTCGTAAGAACACACGATAGAAGTGAAACTTTTATTTACTAAGACAATATTTTAGTATATACAAATGCGGTGGCTTTTATAAAGATTTTGTTTAAGGATTTTTAATGAATACTCTCACTATACTTTTGTCTATCTTAATCACTATTTAAACTTTAGCACTTACGACATGGAATTTTAACATTAATTACCGCTGACTCGTAATTTCAAGATACTTTTGTCGCGCTGTAACAGTATTTAATATTCGGGTAGCGAGCTGTGTTACTGCCCTTTATGTTACCACTTAGTTACTTGGTCCGAGCTTCTGTTGCATAAGGATTCTAATCAATTTTTGACGTATGCAAATTAGTTTACTAGCAGACAGTGCGAATTACTGATGCTGGTAACCACGAAATGTTTAATTAATTTTTTATATTTCTTTTAGCTACTCTCATTGTTAGTAATAATTTTAAGTAAGTTTGTATAATTGAAAAAAAATCCTCTGGTTATGAATATTATTGTATTCGACTAAAAAAATCGGCATATACAATTTTAGAAATGTTAATAATTATTATTTTTTTGTATTTTATTTTATCGTAGATGAAAGTATCGAGAAAACTCTGGAATTGTGAATCCTGAAAAAAAAATCCGAAAATTCTGTCGTCGGGATGTCTACAGTTTGCTCAAACAGAAAATATAAATAGCCTACCAAAGCTAAAGCCTAAAGAAAAATTCTAAGGGCAAAAGTTCCTATCAGACTTCGTAACTACTTATAATAACCATAAAAATATAGTGTTACAACAAAATAATCCCAAGGAGGCTAGTGTGTTCCCTCCTTCCTATAACATGGGGTCCTTCAAGCGTAACGTGAAGAGACATTTACGCAGGCCGGCATGACAGCGACGACCGCCGGAGGAGGTATCTCTCGGTGGTCGCCGTTGTTTTTGGATTATACTGTGCTTACAATAAGGCACAGTGCAGTCACTTTGAAAAAAAAAGGAGGGTTGATGTCAGGCAGGCGGCCGATCGTAAAAATTAAGCCAAATCATACACCACAACATGACGAACATGTTGTACCAACCCTACTTAGGTGGGATAAGGGTAAGAAGAAGAAGCGTATAAGCGACTGGGGGCTCATTATGATAATCTACCTACATATATGTGCTTTTTATATTTTTGGTAAAAAATTGTTGCGTCTTGGAATAAATTATGAAATACATTTCAATAATTTTTAGAAATATCTGTCTATTTGTCTGTCTATCTGTCCGTGTGTATGAACACGAATTACTGTTAAAGTACTGCGTTCATGATGAAACCTCACCAAGGAAATCATGGATATATCCTCGATTAACATTTAATCTTGGTTTCATTAAAATCGGTCCAATATATAAATGGACTTAATACATTCAGATGACTTTCTTAGTCATTGTTTTTTTTACATTAGGTTCCACGCGGACGCAGTCGCGGGCACAGCTAGTTTACAATATTTTCACATTTAAGATTACACCGATTTGATTTATTATTCTTCATAGTAAGTTTGATTAAAATAAATTCCTTTTAAATTAAGCACAGCAATTTATTTACAATGTTTACTCAAGATTCTATAACTTAGTTTTTTTAAAAATGTATATATAATGGAAATTCACGATTTATTAATATCTTAGTATGCGATTACAGAAATATTTCTCTAGGGGTTTGAAAGATTTAAAGGATTTTAAAAGAAAGAAAGAAGACGATGTCTATTGCAAAAAGTTTATTGACTCTTCGGATATAAGCGATGCAAAATAGCTAAAAATATTCCACGTTTTCATTCCCTAAGGAGCGGCCATAACACGTAGTTCGACTACGAAGACGAACAAATTTTTAAAGGTAGAAAATTGTAAATATTTCTTTTCAAACTAAATAA
This sequence comes from Antheraea pernyi, assembly GCA_015888305.1. NCBI lineage: Eukaryota > Metazoa > Arthropoda > Insecta > Lepidoptera > Saturniidae > Antheraea > Antheraea pernyi. Next base: position 965,873 of record MU158771.1, on the reverse strand, counting down.
GATAATATGAACCGGTACCATGGGAAGGTTTAGAAATTAAAACCGGCTCGAACTTATTAATATAAAATATATATATAGACATTTTTAACATTCTCTTATGGTATGTTTACTTAGTAAAAGTTAATAGTCATTTCTTTCTATGTTGTCTTGTCTAGAACAAATTTAAACAAAGCTCCGTTATTGCCGTTATAATTCTTTTGGCGCGTTAAGGAAAAATGATGATAGTAAATTTTTACGATGCGCGCTCACACCGTCACGAAAAACCGACACCCTGAAGTTAGCTATAGTTAACATTTTGTTTCTTTGTATTTCTTTGTATTAACACTTTCAATGTATTAAATACCTTTTTTCTATTATTAGTGTCGTTTTTTCCACAAACGTAGAATAAGGTAAAAGATAAAATTTTTGCAAAGAATTTTATCTTGTGACGCCAAAGAACTATAACTTTTAACGCGAGTACATAAGTACACACACAATTTTATTTTTATATTATATTTTATATATTATATATATTTTTTATATACTCCTGCAACAATTGATATGACGCAATAAAAGCAATACTCTTTTTAACTTTCCTTTACTTATTTTTTCACTAAAGCTCAGATTGCTTTGGATTGATTGTCTTCATTTTTTATTTACTATTGCGGAGAGATGTTAGATTTAAAAATGCTGTCGTGAAAAATATGCTTTTCCATTTAGGTGTACCATTCGTAATCGAAGAAGTCTCGAGTTCGTTTCACTTTACAGCGTTTATTTATTCTATCTCTAGACGATGCATCATAGACGGTGAAAGTAAATAAGGTTAATTTAAATCCACCTCTACAAGTGTAATGATATGCTAAAAATCAAGTTTATACAAGATCCCACTTTACAAAATGCACATTCTAATAATTGTTTTTCTTCCATGATATTCACTCCTTCAAATAATTTTATTTAATTCACAATTCGCTCGTAGCCGACATAAACAATTGTTCTCACAGACCAACGCATACGTTAAGGTGTTGCGCTCATACTAACAGCTGACTATTTGTTACTTCTTTCTAGTGGAATGTTTGCTCATTACAATTTAATAGTGATCTAAATAACATGTTTCAAGATCAAGCGTTTACATATAAGTGAAGTTAATTTATCTGTCTGCTTTAAAGCGTCTGACAGAAGTTGGGTTCAGCGGTAAGAATCTGGCAATACTGAATACTGCTTCAAAGCAATATTCCACATAACATATGTTTAAAAATCATCCATTTAAATTTAAGTACAGTAGCTCTTATTTTTAGTCAACTTTCTCACCTGGCACTTATACATTTATCACAGACTCGAACTCTACGAGTGCGTAAGCACTCTAAATACGTTAAATACTACTCAGAACGTAAGGTTTCATATATTTAAAAATGTAGGCGGTAGAGCCACGCTGAAGCTATTACTGGTTTCAG